>JAJJMC010012064.1:0-57474 GCA_023531435.1 Papaver californicum
TTGAAAACCCAACCGTAAATCTGGGCAAAAATGGTGTTCTTCGGTGTTCTTGGTGTTACGGTTGGGTTCGGCATGAAACCCAACCGTAAGTTTCTCTGAACAACAAAAAATCAATCTTTCAAATCGTGATTTCATCAAATTAGTTAGTGTAATTTAGTTTTATCCGAATTGTTATCACTACTACTTTCTATACATTTATTAGTATTCTTCATCACGAAATTGGGAGTTTAATCGGCGATAAAATTTTGATTCGATTGAGAAATTTGATTAAAATGAAGAAGGAGAAGATATGGAGGAGATGAAAATTTTTAATTAAAGGATAAATTTGTCTTTTTTTTATTGGGTAAAGGGTAAAATGGACATTTAACTTTACCCCTAGGACATCCCTTATCGTAAAATTGGGTCACCTTGGCTCAACTAGGAGCCCCTCTATTGATGTGGGAGCCCCTATATCAGGCTTCTTTAAAAATATCCATATATAAAATATATATACCCCACATTTTTAAAGCTAGAATTTTCAGAGTAGTATATTATAAAAAACCCTCCTATATATTTTAACCCTATTTAATCCAGATACATTTAATTTGTGATTGTTTTTCATCCTTCTCATCTCTCCCTCTCTCTTTCTCTTTCATACAACGAACAGATTCAAAAAAATTTGAAAACAAAAAACTGAAAATCAACCGTTAGAAACTGAATCAAAATTCTAAAACCTAATCATTACTACCATTTATAGTTACGAAGTTCAAAAACAACAAAAATATCATCAAAATCAGACGCAAATTAGGGTTCAAAATCAACAAATTACTGTCATCTTCAACAACTTAAATTTGAAGATTGAAACAGGTAAAGACAGATTTAGATCATAGTTTTGTTTCAAATAAATTTGATTTAGGTTTAAATAGATTTTGATTTTGATTTAGAATCAGAAGTTATTCATTGATACAGAGATGATGATGCATGTTGAAGATGTCGAACTGATTTTATTTGGATTTTGTTTTATTTGTTTAAATTTTGTTTAAATTTCATCGAAACGTGATTTGATAGAGTTTGATTAAGAATGATAAGTTCTCCAATGTTACAGAGATGATGATGATGCATGTTAAACTCTAAAGCTGATTTAAGTAGATGAAGGTTTAATTTGATCAGATATAGTACTATTTTGTTTGATTTCAAGTAGATTTTGTTGTTTGATACTTTTACTGACTTTTTTTTATCAAATCCATAATAATGATGTTATGGACTATTGTTGCATGTGATTCAAACAATTTTGAACTGTGTTTTTGGTGCTAATAAAGGAGAAAACATCAACTTACATAGGTATAAATCTCAAAAATCAACTGATTTATTTGTGAACATGTTAATAATGTTTGTTAATATGATGTAGTTGACTACTTTTATGTAGCTTCTTTTATTTGCTGATGTTCAATGATTTTCCTTTGAACATGTTGATAACCTATTATGTTGTATGTTTCTGCACTTCTGCATATGGATAAATGTTTTCATGCTACAAAAAATATTATCAAATATATGAGATGATGTTGTCATTTAGAGGTTATGGTGTCAAAAAAATAAAGTTTATGCAATAATCTTGTGTCAAAAACATAGTTTATGGTGTCAACAAAACAAAGTTGATACAAGAATCTAGTGTTATTCATAGATTATGGAGTCAACACAAAAAAGATGATACAAAAAAACTAGAATCATTCATAGGTTATGGTGTCAACAGAATAAAGTTGGTGCCATAATATGGTATCATAAATAGTTTATGGTGTCAACAAAGAAAAGTTGATACAAAAATAAACTGTTGTCATTTCATAGATTATCTTATTAACAAATCAGTTATATGCTACCTATAATTGAGAGTATTAACTATTTTTTTCTTGTTTGATAACAGATTGAAAAAACAAAAAAGTGGCGAAAATAAGAAGCGCAAAAAGGAAGGAGCAATCAATTGACAAAGAGGAAGCACAAGAAACTAAAAAAGGTAAAACAAATTGATTTGTCTGTGTACAACACTTGATAAACCTATATGGATCATTGATTAAAAACAGTTCAACTAAGTTTCTTACAAAAAAAATTGTTGGTCGTGTATGTATGCAGGTAAATCAAGGGCACAAGAGGTTAAATTCAAAGTTGGTCTTCTGCCATTGATTGATATGGGAGATACGTTATACCGAATAATTGAAATAGAGGATAAGAAGCCCATCATTTCAGCTGAAAGCATTTTACGTCTTGTTTAAACCATTTTACAGACTAAAGGAAGAAGCTGATGATGGTAAAAAAGACAGAGGAAAAGCTATTGTGCTAGTAAGGAAACCTAAGGATGACAATATCACAGTAGATGCAGATGATGACAAAGGAGATGATGACAAAGCATATGTGGTAGTGCAGAATTCTAAGCAAATGATTGATCTGAAATCCTTCACTAAAGAACCATTTTCAATATAATTGATACTTAGTGGATACAATAAGGACAAGAATATGTTCAAGTTTGAAAAAAAAACAAATTTTGCGAACTTAAAGTAAGTGATTTCGCTGTCATATTTTCAGTGACAAGATTCCTAGAGAGTGATGATGTGAAGAATAAGTTATACTAAGGAGTAAAAAATGAACATAATAAGTGGTTGTATGAAAAGATTAGACCAGAGTTCGGGCCTGACAGTAAAAAGAGGATTACTAAGAAGGAAATAGAAACAAGAATGAAGATTGCTGCAACAAATGATAATGACCCAGTGTACTTCCTCAGATTGTTCGCAATGTGGTTGTCCACTGTTCTGTTTTTTACAGATTCGGGAGGTACCAACTTTGTACAAAAGTGGTTGCCACATATATTCCTAATGGACTAGGTTTCGTGGCCAGACCATATTGTTAAGTATCTTTTGAAAAATATTGGAAACCAACAAGGAGAAAATGGGAGTGTAAATGGTTGCACACCCCTCTTATTGGTATATAAAATATTTAAATTGTTAAGAATTAAACAATTAGTAAACAAATATTATTCAAATAGTTAACCAATTACTTTCTGGTTTTTCAGTACTGATTTTGTGAGCACAAAAAAGAAATACATCCCGGAGAGAGAAAAGTTCGAAGAAGCAACTCCAAGATTCCTGAGGTGGAACCAAGCAGAGTTGTGCACCAAAATTACGAAATATTATTTCAAGAAAAAGGATAAAAAGAAGAATAAGATGCATATGGGGTGGTTCGATGGTGATGTAAGTATTTCTACTTCTTTTCCTTTGTTGTTATGGTGTCAACAAATCAAAGCTGAAACCAAAAACTGAAATCCAGGTACAGATAATGGTGTAAAGAAAGCTGACACCAAACCTGAAACACATGAACTGATGTGTCCATATTATGGTGTCAATAAAGAAAAGTTGACACAAGAACTGGAACCCAGAAACAGATTATGGTATCAACAAAAGAAAGTTGACACCATAAACTGGAAATATAATGTTAAAATTATTTTGTAGACACCATATTATGCAGAAATTAGCAGAGTTAGCACTTTGTAAATTTTCATTCTAATCTCATTTACTTTTCTTTGCAGTTTGATCACAATTTTGTGGATGAAGTATCACAAATTAAAAAGCCTCTAATTGAACTAGCAACAGTTATAAAGGAATTGGAAGAAGAGAAGCAGAAGAACAAAGACCTGGTAGAAGAGATCGTTAATCTGGACTGTGATAAATATAAAGTGAGGTACCACTGTGAGAAAAGAAGTACAAACAGTATGTTCGTCAACATCATAATATTTTTAAGGAATTTCATTGAAAAGCAAAGAAGCAACATGGGATTTGAAGATGAAATTTTGAAAGAAATTGCTCTTATTGACAAACAACTTAAAGATTGGAGTGACAAGTAAAACAAGTTCAAAGAACCCAGCAAATCTACAAACGCACAAGCGGGTGTAGCCTTCCAAGTTGAAGGAACTAAAAAAGATGAAAGGGCATTTGAGAAAGTAGATGAGTCGGAAAGTCATCCATTTATGCAAGAAAGTCCAAGCAAATTGGGCATAGAAGAAAAGGCATTTGAGAGGGGATTCAAAAGTGGAAGGTTGTCGTTACAGACGAGATAAAAAGTGGTAAATAAAAATACAAATAATTGGAACAGTGGAAGAAGGGCTTCCATGAGGCGAGAGAGGGTGAAACCAGAGAAAATGAAACTAAAACATAAGAAGATGAAGCTGAGATAAAAATTGATGAATAAAACAGAAGAAGATGAAACTAATAAAGAAATGGATGATGATGTCCAAGAGGTTGAAACCAAAGAAGATGAAGCTAAGAAACAAATGGATATTCAATTAGATAATATCATCACAAGAATTACAGAATCATTCAACAACCAGAAAAACTTGTGCAAGATGTTGATGACAAGAAAAAGGTGGTAAAGGATATGGTGGAAGAAGAGGTTGTTCTTGCAACACCACCAACTAAACCAACGCTTCCAACTACATTTACATATGAGCCTACTGGAACTACACCAACTTTCAACTTAATAACTGTCGATTCAGATATGACTCCAATAGCAGAAATGGATGTGGATGTTCATACCAACAAATCAAAAGAAGATGCGATAAGGGAGCATTGAAGGAAGTTTATCAATATAATTCAATTGATGGACCAACGGAAGAGGAAGATACTGAAGAACAATAAGTTTCTTTGAATGATACCGAAGAATCGAAGAAGCAAGAAGACCATCTGATGGGTTCAATAGAAAAGGGAGTGAAAAATACAACAAGGACCATAAAGAGGTCGGGGATTTTAAATGACTACACACCTTAAGGTAAAGCTACAAAGAAACAAAAGAAAGGGCAGAAACCAAACGAACCGATTGTAGTAGAGGACTACGTCGAGAAAACTCCACCAAAACCCATAAAGCTTATGGAGCCAGAAAAACTTCATATCTGAAAATTATGCACTAACAAAGAACAAGAAGTAATCCGGCCATTCTTTGAGAATGCAAAACAAAGGCAAAAACTCAAAAATTTATTAAATGATTTCCTTCATATATTTGCTTCTTTATACCATGAATGAATGAAAAAAATTCAAATGAAAATTAGTATATCAAATTATATTTGTAATTTAAAACCGATTTCATATGTGAACTTGTATCAAACAACCAAAGTTGATACCAGAAAAAAAGAATCCATAAAATACATGCTTCAGATATCGGTGTCAACAAAATAAAGTTGACACCAAAACTGGTGTCAACAATCAAAAGTTGACACCAAAACACAAGATTAAAAAAAAAAAAAAGTGTTTCCAGATACTGGTGTCAACAAATAAAAGTTGATACAATTAAGTAGTGTCAACAAAATTTAAGTTGATCCCAAAAACTGCACTAACTTTATGATTTTGTTTGAAAATGCAATGATACAACTTTCAGTTTTTACTACTCTTATGCTAAATGTCAAATGAATCACTGGACATCACATTCATAATTTGTTGAATAGAGAGTATGTGAATGAAAGTATAGTTGACTACTACATCAACATTCTAAACAACAAGATGGAAGTCCCTAATGAAAACAGATACAAGAAGCACCTGATTCTGGCGACAAATGATTTTGTAAGTAAAATAAAACTCTCATGCTTAAATGAATCAAACCGAAAACAAATTTTGATTCCTTTAAACTAATACCTATAATAAAACGATGCAGCCAATGTTGAGATATATTTATCAAGCAAAGATAAAGTAAGAATTGACAATTCTGAAACTTTAAAGCAGATAAGAGAAGGTAACCCAGTCAGTGATGAAGAAAAGTATCTGACCATACCTATCTGCTTAACAAGAGGACTTATTTCATACCATTGGGTTGTACTTATGCTGGAAAGAGGAAGATGACAAGTTTAAAAATCGAATTTGCACAATGCAGGGTACAACACCCAATATGGTAGCATAATCAGACCAGTGACTGCTATACTGAATCAAATGGGCCATAGAAACCAAGCAAATGGTGAAAAAATAATTCATAATTTCTTTAACTACCCGATCCCAATGCAATGAGAAAATCCAGATTGTGCGCTTCACACATGTTTATATATGAAGACATTGGTGAAGTATGGAAGTTGTGAAATATTGATGGACGATAAAGATGGCATAATTGAGAAGATGCAAATAAAGAGAATTAAGATGGTTGTGAGAATCTTATCATATGTTGGTGCATGGAAGCTAGAAGAACAACATTAGCAGCAACTTACCGACTCTCTTCAAGAGATATTACAAGTGAACAACTCAATGGAAGATATATTCTAATACCTGTCTTCTAATGGTCTTGAACAATTTACAAATTAGTAGTTCTGTCAAATGGTCCTAAACATTTAATGTAGGTTTTAATAAAAATATTATTATAGTATTTTGACTAGTGTTATTGACTATAATTTACTAGATGAATGTCTAAAACATATTATTGGTATCAATTTGTTATTGTAGTATTGTTACTTGTTAAATGAATGTCTAAAACATATTATTGTAGTATTTTAACTTGTTAACATTCACACTTTTTTAATGGATGAAAGACTAAAAATTGCAGGATATATGACTTAGAAAATACATATGGAACCATGCAAAATTTTGATTTTTTAGAGTGTCAACAATCAAAAGTTAACATAAAAAAACACATGGTGTTTTCAGATTATTGTGTCAACAAAACAAAGTTGATACCAATAAATGGTGTCAACAAGTAAAAGTTGATACAACAAAATGGGGTCAACATTGGAAGTTCACACCAAATTAACTGGATTCAAAAAAGAATCAATAAACATGGAGCCTCAGATGAAACTCTAAACATCTTATTGTAGTACAAGGAGTATGCAGGCACATCGATGGATTGTAGGGGAAAGTTTTAGTATGTTAAATATGAAACTAGTTGAATGAATGTGTGCACATGATTCTCGCAACGGTGGATTGAACACTAAACCAATGAACCATGAACCCCTAAATCCTAAACCCTTGAACCCTTGAACCCCTGAATACTTGAACCTTGAACCCATGAACCATTATCCTGGGAACATGGTTCAGGGTTTAGAGTCCCAGGGTTCAGGGTAAACCCTTGTAGATCGTGAGTTTTTGACAAGGGTTAAAATTATAAAATCTCCCTTCTACCTAGTTGCAGGAACATAGAAATATCCGCACATACTCGTGCGCATACTTCTGACTTTACCTCAAACACAAAATATTGTATTCCTCCCTATTTTCCGCAAGCGAATTGAGGATACAGTCTCTACAAATGGCTACAGGCATTCCATGCTAACAATGAGTCTATAATCTCTATATAACAAGTCTCAAGCTCCTAGATGGGTTGCCCACTAGTGTAGAGCAAACTTGAGTCTTCTCTGAACAACTAAAAATATTCTAAACTGGCCTCGTAGCCTCCTCAATACTCACAATATTTATGCCATATCGAACTAGTCACAAGTCGTATAAAATTTAACGGTTGAATTCCTTGAACTTGTCTTGAGTGAGTATCAATGTTCCCATAATATCTACCAAATTCGGGAATAGCTAATGCTTAAACCCCAAAACAACACTCTAGCTTAACGCTTCGTTCGTAACAAACTCGTCTCAAATCGCTCTTCTGAGCTCAAATATGCTACTTTAGCACTTTACTTAAATATAAGCCACAAATTATGCACCACTCCTCTCGGATGCGCCACAATCAAGAAGCAATGCCATAAAAGGCGCATTGAATCTTCGAGCTAGGCCATCCCTAGCCTTTTCTCATATTAGTGCCAAGTTAGTGATATCTACCTGGCTTAGCACCGTATAGGCACTAGTTAGCCACAATAGTGTTAAAAGTGCTAACTTTCCTGGCACTGAAACTTAGCACCTGAGAAGTGATAACTAACCAAAAATGGTCTTAGCGAGCACATTTTAGCCTATTAAGGCCTTAGCCAACTTATTGACACATTGGCACCTAAACCCTAGCACCAAAGTGCTAACCCTAATTTAAGCGCCAAATGCGCTAACCCTAGTAGCCAAGTACGCCACAAGACCTATGCGCCTCCAAAGCCACGTGACCAGTTCCGTGACGCCCTTGTCAGCTCTGTGACACCCTCTCCTTCTCCTTGACGCCCTTGGCTCCAAGGCGTCCCTAGCAAAAGCTCATGTACGCCCCTAATTTATGTGCACCATAGATCCTCCATATCCATTGTTAGCCAACACGTCCAAGGCCGTAGCGTCTCCAAGCTAGCGCTTCTCCAAGCCAATGCACCTCCAGGACAATGCGTCCTATTCTAGCCTAGCGCGTCATTAGTGACCAATGCGTCCCTTGCTAGCCTAGTGCATCCCCGACCAAGGTTGATGTGTTCCTAACCATACTTAATGACTTAGCCACAAGCATATTAACTTTAATGCTAGCTATTCTATCCAGTTGAGGTGTTAACTTCGAACCTCCTTGGTACTAATTTCATATCCCTAGTATAATTAGTATTTACTAGAAGTTGTGCATATTGGTTTTACTCATGAGACATTAGCACACTAGCCTTTCTCATTAAAAGAGTTAGCATATTCTTATTTTCTCTAATAGCTAGTGTTAGCTTCACTAGCCACTTCCTTCAGAAATATGTCTTTCTTCTTAATATAGGTCCAACATTAAGTCTCATACGAATTCCAGTGGGTCTCCTTGCTCAAGGAGCCCTCTATAACATTTGACCTCAAATGCCTCTCAGACTTACAATAAGTCGCTTCTGAGCTAATACTTAGCCATTAAATATGCCACATTACTTTCAAGAAAGTGCATGGTCACTGAACTTTCTAGACTCGACACTAATCAGTCTAACTATCAATCCGGTGAGTCACACAACTTGTCTCACTAACTTATCAAGTCATTTGACTTGACCTGACTTAATAAAAACCATAGTGGCTTATGACTCCACTATTTCTACGAGATATCAAATACAACAAGGAGGATTCTCATTAGGGTATTGGTCTGGAGGTTTACGGCAATCGTGGGTGGTGACACAACCTTCACAAACAAGAAGGTAACAGTAAGTGTGCGGTTATAGAGCAGTTAAGAAGATGAGGAGTAGTGGTCAGACAAGTCTTTCCTATTTTCCAGGCACCACCCCACTACAATCTCCATAATCATCACGTCTCCACCTTTCCCTAACTTCCACGACTTACGAGAAATCAGTGTGTCCTATTCAAATTATAAATAAATGATTCTCATCTGTTCGAAACGAGACATAAAAACAGACAATATTATTCAGTCTGAAGAAACAAAACCTACAGAATTAGCGATTCCTCTCAGAGAATCCATCTTCTTTTTCATACATTATCACACTGATATTTTCTCAACCTTTTTTGCTTCCCTCCCCTAAGACCTACCCAAATATTTTCCATTTCTGTAATCGAAGCAGGACATGAACGAATATTTCGTGGTTTAGGCTTGTCCTGTTCGAGCTTGATCTCTCGAACCTACCTGAAAGTACCATTTTGCAGTACATTTGTTTTCACACTAAAACAATCCTGAACCATGAAACCTTGTACCCTGGACCCCTGAACCCTAAGCCTTAAACCCTTAAATCATGAACCCCTGGACCTTAAGCCCTAAACCCCTAAAGCCTGAACCAAGAACCCATGAACCCTTGAACCATAAAAATCTGACACCATCAAAATGTTGTTTACAGAATTATTATGTAAACAAATAAAAGTTGACACCAGAATTTTAATGTCAACATACATAAATAAAAGTTGACACCAGAATTTTAATGTCAACAAAAATGTTGATAACAAAACTGGTATCCAGAAAAAAAAAAGTTATTTCAGATTATTGTGTCAACAGACAAAAGTTGACAACAAAACTGGTATCTAGAAAAATGGTGTTTCCTGATTATTGTGTCAAAAAATAAAAGTTGATACCAATTACAATGTCAACAAAAGAGGTATCCAACAAAAGAGGTATCCAACTAAAGTTGATACCAACTAAGAACCAATACACCTGAAGCCTGCAAAAACTGAGATTTAAAGAATAACAATCATAACAAACTAAAAAAAAAAAAAAGTTTAGAAAAATGTATATATCATAAAAATGATAACAAGTCAAAACACACACAAAAAAAAAAACACATAAGAAAAGTAACATCACAAGTTCATAAATCAACCCAAGTGTTGAATATCATTAAACAAGAAGTTCAAAAGAGCATTCTCCTAAGGAAATCAGAAATCCGCAAACGCTTTCGAAAGGTTGGTGCTTTAGGAGCCAGGGGAGCTCTCCTACAAGTTTGATGGTTGTGGAATGTTAGATGCCCACACTGACCACCCTTCCTCTTCTTCCGAACCTTTTCACGAGCACCCCTGTACCTTGTTGCATGTGGTCTACCAGCTTGTCCTCTACCACCATTAGGTGGTAACGCATACCCCGTGTCTGATACTTCGGGTGGCCTTTCAGAATCAGGAATCAGATAGATGGGTAGAGGATACAAGCCTTTGTAGTACTCAGTAGTATAAAAGTGGATGACGTGTTTGTATGGTTCATCTTCTCCAATCTGAAACATATTTTTTATCGAGTGTGTGCAAGGGAAACTATATATTTTGCCACCATAAGCAGCTGCATGTTTGAGCCTCCAAATGAACAATATGCTTCCCAGTTTGAGTAATGATCTCAAAAACCTTTTCACTTGATCGTCGAACCTTGTATAAACAACAGTTATTTACTCTCTTATTCAATCTAGCTTGCATCCGCAGAGTAAGCCTTGAAGTCCACTTACTTCACTCCATTTTATTATTCTAATTCTGCTCCATTAACTTAACACGAATAGAATCAACCAACTCAACTACTAAAAGCCGTTTATCATGTCTAATCGAACTATTAAAACTTTCAGCTACATTTGATGTATTCTCTTCATACCTTTTTCCTGGAAATGCATGAGTAGCCCAGTTCTTCAATGGAATCTTTGACATCCAATCAATAACTGAAGTCAACTTCATATTTTTCAAAAAATTGATCCTTTGTTACTACAGTGTAGCACTTTTGGAATAACTTGACTACGGTTTCTCTACTCTTTCCCTTGGGAACAGGAAGATTACCTTTCGTATGATAAAAACAATATGAATGTGAAGCTTTCGGGAAGATCTCAGGGACATACTTCAAAAGACCGGTTCCACGATCTGATATGATGGTCGATTCATGATCTTCAAAAACAATTCCCTTCAAATTGTTTAAGAATGAATGCCAACTCTCACCATTTTCACAAAGAGCAACTCCAAATACAAGTGGATAAATCTCTACAGCAAAAGAAAATACCAAAAACAAAAGATAAGTCAACGAAAAAAATATGTTGCATACAAATTATGGATTCAACAAAATAATGTTGACACAAAAAACAATAATCCAGGAAGAAATTGTTTCAGATTATGTATCAACAATAAAATGTTGACACCAAACATCTAGTGTCAACAATAAAAAGTGGACACCAAAACTAGAAACCAGGAAGAAGTTGTTTCAGACTACAATATCAACAATAAATAGTTGCCATCAAAACTAGAAACCAGGAAGAACTGTTCTCATAATATGGTGTCAACATACAAAAGTTGATACCAGAATGATCTCAACAATTCAAAGTTGACAAACAAAACTAAAGTTCACATTGAAAAGATTCATACCTTAGTTACCAGTTTTGCCGCAAGAAACCATAAGACCCCCTTGAACTTCCCAGTGAGAAAAGTAGCATCAACAATTAGCATAGGACGACAATAAGTATTAAAACCTTTGATAAAAGCATCAAAATCCAGAAAAAACCTCTGGAACTGCTGCGTTACATTATTATACTCAAAATCGACAACACTTCCAGGATTTACTGTCTTACAGCCTCAGAATACCACTTAAAATCTGAATAAGACTTTACATCATCTCCCCAAAGGCATTGTCTGCCACATTCTAAACCATGATATGCTTGAATGTAAGTAAGCTCGACTCTGTATTCTTTATGAAACAACTCTTTGACATCAACAACAGTCTTTTTCTTGTTTGATAATCTAAGATCATTCATTAAAATATTCTTCACAAAAGACTTACTTATTCGAAGCTTTACAGGATCTGAATAAGCCAAACCGTACATATGCTCTTAATCATATTTCTTATACTGAAAATAATTATTAATGTTAGAGACAATAAATGAATAAAACCTTCAGGGACAACTATGATGTTTCTTAAACAAGCACTCCATGGTATATCGATTTTGATCACTCTTAACTATTTTCCATTTGTATCCATTTTGCATTGAATATTTCATTACAACATCACGAACTTCTTCAACACCTCTTTTAAATACCTGCCCTACACCACTTAGGATGTTAGCCCAAACATCAACTTTTCTTGGTGTTGTTTTGGTCACAGATGTATCATCAGTCAAGTCTTCTACAATAGCTACATCGTTGTTTGAAACACAACTTGATGACGACGAAGAACAAGCACCAGATGAAGAAGTACCATCAACATAGACAATTAACTCGATACAAAACTTAAGCACTTACATTCCATTCGAAATTAAATAGTTAATCAACATTTTATATCGAAATCATAACAAATGACATGCTGCGCTCCATCCACACTGTAGGAAAAATGAATGAGATCTTAAGAATATAAGCCCAGGTTTATTTGCAAGCACTTTTCATTTCACTAACAATTGTTGATGATGAAATAAGATAAAACATAATCTTGGCAACCGACATTGTTTGCCTGAATAAAACATAAAAATACAGTTTTAAAAATGAAAACTACAATAAAAGAGAGAATAACTTGTATCAACAAAGCAAAGTTGAAACCAAAAACTGTTAGCGAGATGAAAAGTGGAATCTAAGTAAAGATTATGGTGTCAATAATGGAAAGTTGACACCAAAAACTGGAACACAAAGTTTGTTGTCAACTTTGGTGTCAACAGTGAAAAGTTAACACAAAAACTGGAACACAAAAACAAAGTTTTGCTGCAACTTTCTTGTCAACAAAGATGATGTATAACTAACATGTTAGTTACAAATTATGGTCTTAACAAAGAACAATTGAAATGAATACAAATAAAACTAAATCAAAGTGTAACAACCTAAAACTGGATGATAAACCATACAAATAAACTAGTAAACACACTTTTCTCGGGGGTTACGCCCCTTCGTGAGAGATATATGCATTGTGGAATCTAAAAAAGAAGAAAATATAATGTTAATTCAAAGAAAAAGTATACCAAAATCTAAACAACACACATAAAATTAAATAGCACATAAACAAAACATCAACTTAAAATAAACACAAACTAACATAAATCAAAATTCAGTGACAAAAGATTACAAATATCACTGCAGCACCTGTAATTTATCAAAATAACAAACTAAAATCAAAAGAACAAAACATAAGTTCATCTATATTCATAAAAAAGTATACTATAGAAATAAAAACTAATCAAAAAATTATTCATCAACTGACCTAATCAACACACATTCAGATACATGCATAAACGCAAAACAAAAAACAAGAAATAAAATCAAAAAAAATGAAATGAAACCGAATCATACCTGTTGAATCAAACTATTGTAGTAGAATCAATTGAATCTCTGCAAAATCATAATAAACAAACAAAAAATTAATCATATAGAAAAACAGAGCAATCTCGTAATTGTAACAGAATCGTAATGGAATATAACACCAGAAATTGATGATTGTAATAGAATCGTACCCGTTTAACTGAAATTAGAAAATCATATCTAAAATCACGATGAATTACTGCAGCTTCTTTGGATGAATATCAAATAAACGATGATGAAGAAAAAGAACACGATGTATCTGACAATTTCATTGCAAAAGTCGGTGAAAAAATCGATTGAAGAATCGATTGATAACAATTTCAGTTTCTCTCTCGCTCTTAGTTTTTCTCTCTCTATCCCTAAATAACTGAATAAACTAAATGGAAAGTAATAAAAGAAAGGTTTATATGGAATGGTATTTTTGGGAGGTAATTTTGGACTGGCCCTCCTTCTAAATGGGTAAAGGGTATATATATTTTGTATATGGGTATTTGTGAAACCCATGAGAAGGAAAGGTATTTGTTATACAATATTTCGATATTTTAATTTAACAAGTCTGACTCGATATCCGCATCTGACTCGCAACTGTTTAAGTCAAGTATCCAGAAATCCTGGACTTATGGGATCTGATTTCTGAATTAGAGGAAATGATGACCTATTCGGACATTTTCGAAAGACGAGTAACCTTTTCCATTAGATTTCTCCTCTTCGAATCTCAAATAACTAAAATCCTAAAAAACATTCGAAGATGATCAATGCAAAGATGATGATGACGACGGACAAATCTTGAGGTTAAAAAAACAAAAAATCAACCGAGGTATTTTGTAATTAATGTTTTCTTCTTTTTTCTTCCTTTTAATTTTTTGTTTATAAGTTTTTCCATCTATTATTATAGAATTTTTTTAAAGGTCATCGCTAAATATACTTTTTTCATTATATTTAACGTTATATTATAGAATTATATTATTATATTATTATATTATTATATACATGATAAAATTATTTATTGGTTTTTTATGAAACTTCAATTTGGAATATTCTCATAAATTTGGGGATACTTACGGTTACATGGGGATGGATTTTTGCTAAGGGGGTTTGTTTTTTTAATGATGAAATGTCTATGCTGTCATTTACACTAATAAAAATAGAAAGAAAACCTAATTTGGTATCCCCTTTGTTTCGCCAATTTATTATCACACCGGACAAGTTTTATACTCGACAACACTTAGTTTGTTATTGCAACCACCTCCATTTCCAATATCCATAAAACTTTCATCCTTTTCTCTTTTTATGGAACTTCCATCATCAAACCCTTGTTGAACAAAATGAAAAGATGCCTTGTACTTAGCATCACTTAGTAATTTCTTAACCATCTTTTGTTGGAAAACAATGGCTAAAAAAATGAGTTTAAAATATTTTATTAAAATATAAAATATTGTGCATATTTGGGTTCGAGCTCCTGACCTATTGGTCACTTTATATGTTTTGGTTTTTCCTTTGTTTTCTTTTGTGAATGAAACACTTTAGTCCCACATAGGGGAGTTTCCACTTCTTAAGTTGTATTAAGAGATTATATAAACAAACTTTTCTCGACCTATTTTGACATCCAAGGAAAAATAGTTTCTCATATTTTTAGAGAGATCAAAAGAATAATAATTTATTATTATCTTTCTTAAGTGTTTCGAGATTTTCCTTAAAGGGGTTTTCTGAGTTGCCAAGCTCAAGTTAAACATCTACTATGAGTGTTAGTAGTAGGTGTAATAGGGTGTTTTATCCTGGAGGCATCCGCCCTGTGGAGGCTATAGCATCACTCTTGAGTGTAGCCGGACGCTAATGTCTTAAGGACAGCGTGTTGAACACGTAACTCACTCTGTTTTTCCAAAGTTTTATTACATACCATCTTGATGTTGCGGAGATACGAGGAGCTCATCCGTTTTGACAAATCACTTCCATTAAGAGCTAAATATTAACAACTTTTGTTTATTTGATTTTCTTCATTTTTGATTATTGCACCCAACATCTTTTTCAATCTTTGAATCTAAACAAACCCTTTTGACTATATGTGAAATAAAGAAACAATAACTTTGTTTGGTACTGTCTCCAGGTTATATAAATTTACACGCCAGTGAGATATTTTGGTCTTATTTGATTGTTACATGGTAGGAAAAAAGTGATACTAAAGTGCAAAGATTACAACATTTGTATCACCACAATCGGCATTTTATGCATGATGAAGATAATGCCGACTGTAACAATCGGCATTGTGTGTTATACATACAATACCGACTGTGATACCAATTCTGTTAGATTTAATTTTAACAAACTAATCTATTTACTAATTAATCTTAAAAAACTAATCAAGTAAGAATATTTAGTGAGTGTGACTTTATACACCACTGCTAACCGGGTGCACATTCTACCCCTTGTTGTAGGTTATCATTCTAACCCTGGTTATTTTATTTTACTCCCTCCGTTTCTGAAAAAGTGTTACTATCATTTTTTTTATTTTAGCCAAAAAATAGATCAATTTCAAAATATGATAGTAACTATTTTCATGAAACAAAAGTAGTATTATATTTCTGAATAATAAAATCAGATATTCTTTTGGAAATTGTAGAAAGTTGAATAAACAAAATACCGGGCACATAACCCGAGTTGTTATTTCAATGGTTCTCCTCTTCCTCTTTTTTCTCTTTATACCTTCATTATCAGTTTTTCCTTCACAGCGAGAAAGAAGCCTCGGCTCAAAGTTATATATTACTGCCTTAGTTCAAATCTTTTCGTATCAGTAATGATTTGATCAATAAATGAGACAAAGAATTGGTTCTATCTATTTACTTTAAACTCAAAAATAAGAAGAATAAAAATTAAACCTGCAAAATAAAAATTAAACCTGTATGTGATCTTGATGAACTCTATCCAACGTCTGTTTATGGATTTACATTAACAATGACTGTATAGGAGTACTGTTGTATAAAGAAAGAGTTGTTGATCATCAAGACTCCCATAAACGATAGTATGAAAATATGTTTTAATATTGTATTTTCATTAACCATCTCGAAGATCGATCAACTAGATGAAATGTGAAAACTACGTTAGTATTTTCTTTTTCTTTAATGGATGTTATGTGTACGATATATTAGCTAATGATTTGAAAGGAATCGAATTTCTATCTCATATATTTCATCTGATGATGAAGTAGAAGTTCCACTTAATTTAATACGAGCTCAAATGTTAGAAAAGCATATTGTCAGAGATGAAGGTTCCACCGAAAATAAGAAGTGGAGAAAAAATTATGGTAACATAGACACAGAGAAATAGAAGAGATGCATACAAACGAAATTTGATAATTTGGGTTAGGTTTCCTTTTATGTTTCTCCATTTCCCAGTGTACAAATTATAAAAAGGATAAGTAACCACGGTTAATTCAACAGCCTATATGCTGAGGGGAGGAAGGTGTACCCGGGTTAAAAGGGATGCATATAGTTGCATTCTAATTTACTTATTACTAAAATTATTTGGATAAGGAGTTCTTCAAATTACTTCATAATATCTTTTTAGTATCCTTTAATTTATGAGAATATTTTCTAATTAAATTTTTTTTGTCTAATTAGAGGCCAGACTATATGACAAGATGGTTTAATTTATAAATATCTTTGATTTTGTTTTATTTTGAATTATACATACGATTGTGTCTAAACAAGATTAAGATTCCCACAATATTTACATATCCACTTGAGTAACCCTTAGCCAGTTTGGCCACCGGGTTTGCCGTTGTTGATGGCGGGTTTTTAACAGAGGTGAAATCCATAAAATTATTTTTTTTCACGTATGAGAAATATAGAATTGTATATATATCCAACGACATAAATAAATAAGTAAATAAATAAATAAATAAATAAATAAATATATATCCCATAACAGAAATATATAATTGTATATATATATATGTGCCCCGTAGCAGAGACTTATCTATTTTTCATTCCGCGAGAGAATAAAAATATATATGATAATAGGTACTCATGCCTATGTCTCTCTGTATATGTGCATTCGTGTATGTGTTTCACTCGGCTAAGCTCAAAAAATAAATATATACAGGCATTATTATCGTATAACTCAGTGTTTACTTATGTATAAAATTCTCATAATATTACTGGTGTTTGTTGCAATACTCCCGGATGTTCTCTAGTTTTTCCATAATAAATTTCAAGCTCCTAAATGGATTGACCACTAGTATAGAGCAACTTGAGTCTTCTCTAGTGTTATATTCCACGGTTGAATTCCTAGAAATTTCCTTATACCAATATTCATACTCTTTTGAGTGATGTTGATTAACTATAATACTTGTATAAGCTTGTAAAAAAGCACGTCACAAGTCATGCATGAATGCACCATGTTGAAGCATCACATCTGTGTCTATATACGAGGTCAAAGTCCTACCAAGTACAAAGTTAAAACTCTAATAGACCAAACCCTAGTGTTGGCCCGACTTGGAGTAAGCATCTCTCATTATGGTCACGTCAAAATAAGAATTGAGGGGTGAAATTCACACAAAAACCCTAATTTTGGCCATGAACGACTGACTTTGTTTGATGCATGTTGTGCACGTTGTCCCCTTTACTCGGTCGGGCAACTGTTTTTTTCTTGGATGGCCAAGTTGGCCAGTCTAAACCTTTCAAACCATTGTTAATAGTGTGTTTTCTTGGTTGGCCAAGTTGTCCAGCCTAAAACCGTGAAAACCGTCATTAATTTACATGGTCGTTGGTCAATTGTCATCTATTCACGTGGCCTTTTAGCCAATTATCGTTAAAAAAGTGTGCATATAGCTTATTTTATGCCAGATTATCATGACATAAACGACAACTTTTTACATAAAATGATTCATAATGTACGACAAACCTAAAATTATTTTTAATTTATATGGCTTGTCATATGCAATTGTTCTTGCTTGACATATTATTTATTAAGGCTGACCACTAAAGTCTTAGGATAAGACTTATGTGGTAAGTCTAATTCCATGAGAATATGGGGGATAGGCCACTAGTGCCTTAACATGTTAGTTTATTCTACGCAGCTGGACATGTGTGGCTTACTATATAAAAGTCGAGTGTCAACGTTTGGCACAAGTCTGACCAATTTTTTGTATCTGACCAACTTTCGTGTCTGGCCAAGCGTGCACGCCCCTGGTGGTCCCGCTTCGTGTCACCCATACTTTTCATATCATATGCATTCGAACACGTGTAATGGGATATATATGATCTACCACATATGATGCACCACTTCAACACTCATATAATTTTTCTTTTACTCCTTCATGAATATTAATCACCTCACGATGATGCCATAAGGGGTAGTATCTACCTACAATGCTAACGACTGGCATCATTCATTCACTAAGACGTGTCAATATTGTCTGACACACCTAGGATCTCATTGCTTATCTAAGATTCTCAGAGACTTGATATAAGGTCCAGATAAATACATATATATATTAGTCTACATATGCTATGCAAGTTTCACAAGTCTTACCAGACTCATCAAGTCTCGCTAGTCTTGACAGGCTCACCAAGACTCATCAGTCATGCCTAGTCAGGCAAGACAAGCTGCAAGTCAACTGACTGACTAAGTAAGTCACGTATGACTTCATAAAAGTAGTACTTAATTTTACTAAAATCATACGAAACAACAAGCATGTCACAAATGGGGGGTATACTTTAGGGTTTTGGTCTTGCGACCCACGACATGTGGTGCAGCAATACACCCATTACGAGAAAATGACAGGACGTGCGAACGATTGACATAGTAGAGGACCATTAGTGTGTAACCGTCCTATCTTCCTTGACAAGATGAACACGATTTTATCACATTCTCCATTATCTCAACTCCTCTACTACTTAACGATTTCTAATTCATACGAGGTTAGTGCGTACATACAGAACTTACGTATAAGTCTACAACATGATTTCATAAAAGCCTTCTCTCAGAGAGTTCATCACCTACATTAATACACATCAATCACATCACAATGTTTCCTACACTCTTATTTCAAAAATTTCTCTGCTTTCCTCCCTAAGACCAAACATTCTCCTCATTTACAAGGGAAGCAAGAAAAGAATAAACATTTCTTGGTTAAGGGTAGTCTCGTGTGACCTGGTCTCTCGAATCTAAGTACTTTTATAAAATATTTTTTTTCACCCCGGAACAATTGGCGACCACAGTGGGAGATCAATATCTCGGCTGTAAAATCAATTTCTCAAAATTTTCAAAATGGTCAATCTTAGGTCGGGATCAGATACTTCTAATCTTAATGTTGTTATTGTTAATACTAACGCCAGCGGCGCCACACCAGTCACTCTTGGTACCATTCTTGTTACGCCTGGTACTACTCCAAAATCACCAACTCTCTCCAGGCCAAATTTCTGAAGAAGTTAGGAGTATTCAAGGGAAACCAAGTATTACAGAACTGTTGGAGAGACAAGAGACTCTCACCAAAAATCAAATTGGTATGGTGAATACTCAAAAGGAAGTGCTTACCCTCTTTAAGACTGTGACGGAGCACCTGTCACCAGAGCAACAATGTTAGTGTCACCAGATGGATCAAGCAATCCAAAGACATCCCCAAGACTACTGAAGACGTCAACACATTCTGGATACATATTTGAGATGTTGATGAAGTTCATGCCCACTGTGAACAGTCAAAAAACCGAAAACCCAATTTTATCACTCGTGAATATTTAAAAAAGCTCTAGCAATACCAAATGAGGAATCGTCTTCACTTCATAAGCACCATCCTCCTTACCCAGTCTAGAGAGAATTCCTCTACCAAATAGATGTTTAGCCCCTCCATTGTGACTGTATTACAGAACGGGAAATGCTTGGGAACATGTTTCTCGATTCTTAGAATCATCAGGAAAGCATAAGTACAATCAGGTGTTACATCTCAAAGAATTTTCAAGATCTCTCATTGGAAGAGCATACACCTAGTATGACAACATTTATCCCAATAACATCTCCAATTAGTATGAGATGGTCAATGTTTTCTATAGAAAGTATTTATTCGCATCTGAGCATATCACCTTGTCAAAATTTGGGAGGATGTTTCAAAAAAGAAATGAACACCCCAATGTCTATGTGAAACGATTCAGAGTCCAAGCTCTTGATTATCACGACCTTAATGTGACTGAGTTACAACTGATAGAGCTCTTCATCAACGGGATGATCCATGTCTACGGTGCCCTATTGGAGATGCTATAATTCCAGATATTTTTTGAACTATATGAGGCTTCCAAACAATCTAATATTACTGCTCCTGCCTTGCTAGAGAGAGTCACACCTCCCAGGAATGAAAGTGATAGACACATTTTTGTGTCTGATTTAATCACAATTATTTATATTGTTGGTACTCGATTTTGTATTTATTATTGTTTTTTATTGCTTTCTAGGTATTTTTGGAGAAATGTTAAAGGCACCCTCAACTTGGATTAAGGCACCCACACTTTGGCTAAGGGCAACCACACCCCAAATTTCAAATGAAAAAGTTGGCGGGAAACAATTCTCATAATTCACGTGAACATGAAACTCAAGCTTAATTTGGAAACTTTTTTTTTATGGAAATCTCCTAAAGTTAGGAAACTGAGTTGTTTGGGAAGGAATTAAAAAGAAAATGATATCGATTTCTTCTCTTAGTAGCGTCCAAGAATCGAAATCAGGAAAGAAAATTGCTTTTCACGGGAAGAATTTTGCCAAGAATTTAAGGAAGTTCTGGACGTAATTTGGGGTTGTTTTGTGGTTGTTCTCTATAAATAAGAGTCCATAGAGGTCCAAGGGAGGGGGGAGATTGATTGGTGAAGCTTAGGGAGAGATCAGAGCTCACACAGACGAAGAATTTTTATGTTGCTGCTGCCATTGAAGAAGAACACGAAGAATAAACTACAAAGACGAACTGTCGTTCAGAGTGTCATAAAAGTCGTTCTTTTTCCAACAGCAACAGAAACCGTACTTATTTGTCATACTCTTTTAGTCTCTTCTGTAACGGACAGAACTACTCATTATAACGCTATAAGCGTATCAAAATTCATGAGAGCGTTTCTATTCCCATTGTAAGCATTATTTAAGTTATGAAATCGATTTTTGAGGGTTTTGCCATTACAATGAGGAGATAAATTTCATCTCTGAGGCTACGGAGGAAGCTACTTTTCCAATAAATATGTGGTAATTATTTAATTAATTTATTAATTTATTTATGATTAATTTCCTTGATTAAAAATTGATTTAAAAGATTTTTGTTAAGCAATTGTGATTCCGTTAGATGGTGCATGCCTCGGCTTAGGTCCCTAGATGCTCCATGATTTTGTTATACAGTTGTTGTTTTGAAAATCTATTTTTGCAATGATTTAGAATCAAATTAAAATGTTTTAATTGCATGATTAAACTTAATCACTTTGAAATTGGAAAATATTGGAATCCTAGTCTCAGTTTTTCTCCCTACTTTATAAAAAATATTTGAGTTTCATACTTTTAGTTTTAGAAATTAAATTTAAAATCAATCTTCACAAGTCTGAGTAACGAATCTTTATTTACCACTTTTAAACTACATCAAAGAGGCTCGGGATACTCGTGTTATCAGATGACACTTCAACAAGCAGTACAATGATAAGTGCATAATTCATATGTTTTTCTATCTTATGTGTCATATTAGGTGAATCATCCAAAGGGAATTACAAAGTGCTAGAATGAGCAAGGAAGTAAAGCATTGCAAATGGAGAACGATCCAAGACCAAATTCTACTTACTCAAATCTATGGTTTCTTAATACCATATTGAAGATAACAAAAAGATGAAGCCAACGCAAAAAAGAATAAGGTCATTCCGACATCGGACGATGAAATTATGGACAAAACAAGCTTGAAAAACATGAGTGTATAGAGAGAAGTTCGTCCAGAAGTCCATCAGGCAATTAGTAGCCGAACCTGACACTGTCTGGAACAAAAATAAGTTGTCAGGTTCGGTCGGAAAAGTTTATATTCAATAGTAGCCTAACCTGAGCATAAACATCACGTTTTCGAAGAGTCTACAAAGACATGTTCGGTTAGTAAGTGTTCAAGCAACAGTAGCCGAACCTAAGACTATTCTAGGATATATTTGGACGTGAAATTGACTTCTAACTCAAAGAAACACGGTTCCAGAAGGATTATAAACCCTAGAAAGAGGAGACTTGAACTCCAAATATTGAAGTCTATAAAAGGATACATCTACGATAAAAACAAGACATCTCTAAACTTTTGGAAGAAAAGATCTAACATCCCTGTCACATATTCTATAATCCACATAAAAAACCTAGGGTTTACCTCTTTATGGGGAAACCATTATTCTTTGTATTATGAGTAGCTAAACCTTTTGTTGATTAAGGATGAATTTAATATTCTAAACGTGAAGATTTATTAGTTAATACAAGTTTGTTTGAAGTTATTATCATCATCGTTTGTTTTCACTATATCTAGGGTTTATGATTGATTTCTTAGATTGTTTGGAGTGCACGCTAGATTAATCTATTGATCATTCTATTGCTAGTAGAGAGTTGACGATCCGTAATTGTCGATTATCATACACAAGTAGAGAACGTGAGACCTTGCAGAGGGATTCTGTGAAGCAATCGTGTGTGAAGATAACACTAGCAAGTGGACCGAGCGTATTGAGTTTAACTACGAGGATCAAACCTAAATTCATAAATATTAAAGCATTCGATCGAGTTACACCTTGTAAGCATACCTCAAGGAGGCTCAGTTGGATAGAATCTGGTGACTAAGCGTACCTGTTATACGGTGATACAATGAGTTTTGGGGATAACTAAGAGTACCTGCTATTCTGCGGTTGATGATGAATGATTCTGACGAAAGATATATAAGTATACTAATTCAGTAAATGTTTGGTAACGGCGAATGACTCCCTAATCATCTTTCTTTCTTATTATCTTTTTATTGTTCTTTTTAGTTAGTTAATTAAATCAAACCCCTCATTTTAGTATTTATTCTAGTTTTCCTAACCCAAATAACATCTCAATTACACATTTCTCTGTGGGAACGATCCTTACTACCGCTATATTACTAGTTAATTAGTGGGAAATATCTTGATTAATTTGTTGCACTTACGACATGCACCATGCAACCCTCGACTATCTGTCAGAAGAAGTGTTTAACCCGGAAAAAATGGTTGCAGAAGTGATTCACGCCGGAAAAAAGAAGAGTTGTATTCTGTTTCGGATTAACACAGAATTGGAGTTGGATTTGGATTGTTCTTGGTGTTGTTATCGATTTAGGTAGGCTACTTAGGGTTAGCTAAGCCTATAAATAGTGAAGAAACCGAAGAAAAAAAAAGACAGAGACGGGAGAAAAATTCCGGAAGAGAGAAAAAGCTTTCTGCTGGTGAAGAAGAAAACGAAGAACATAAGGCTCCAGAAAACTGTCGCTGAACCCGTTGCTTATTATTTCATATTTCTGAAACCTACAGAGTCCGTACTTCATTGCTGATGTCTTATTTTCTCTTCAGCCACGCAGAGAACACAGTTTGTAACGTTTATATCCGTATCAAATCTTCTATGTTATTTTTATTTCTTCATTGTAAGCACTTTTTGAGCTATGACCAATTATTCTGAGAGTGTTTCCATCATGATGAGCTAATCACCATCATTGGGGCGACGGAGGAAGCCATTTGTTCCAATAATAAAGTGGTAATTCTTATTTTATTTATTTTTTGCAGTTTTTTTACTTTTATTTGCTTTGAATTAAACTTGGAAAAAAATATTTTTATCAAGTAGTTTTGTTTTCTTTTGATGGGTCATGCTGAGTTTAGAGCTTTTGGTGTCTCATACTTTCAATTTACAACTATTATTTGAAAATCTAACTTTGACAATATTTTGAATAAATTGAATATATGAGTTGCAAGATTTTTATCACTTGAAAAATTGGCTAATGATGGAATCCTTAGTCTCTGTCCTTTCATAATTTGAAAACAATTTTACTTTAATCTTCTTTATTTCTTGTTTTAAAAATTAGGTTTAAAAATCAAATCTTTACAAGTCTGAGTATCAAATCTTTTTCCAATATTTAAAAACTACATCATACACACCCACAAACACATGGATCAAAATAAACTATTCATAGCCACATACATGTCTATTTTTTATGAGAATGATACTGGTGTACTACTGTACACACCTACAAAACATGGATCAAATTGACTATTTATGTTTTTGAAAAAAAAAGGTTATATCAAAAATAATAAGAATACAATGAAAAAACTAGGAAACATCTCTCACATCTCTCACATATGAAAAATGGTATCCCGGTGAAATAAAATATGATTTACAAGACACCCTCTAAACATATCCTTTTCATGACACCACAAAATAATAAACTGTTGAAAGCAAAACAGTCTCCTTAGAAGTTTTAGACCTTCTCCCAAAAGATTTATTATTACGCTCCTTCCATAAATGCCACAACACTGCATAGTTAACCATCCACCAAAGCTCCTTGCATCTACCAGTTAGTTTATTAAACCTCTAAGAATCAAAGTGATGAGCGACAGTTGCATAAAAAACCCATAAAATCGTAAAAGCCTTCATTAAAAACGACCAAACTTCAAAAGCATATGGACACTTCATTAAAAGATAATCAACATGTTCTTCCACACCTTGACAAAGCAAACACATCTTACTTTGAACATTTATCCCTCTATGGCTCAACATAAAGATAATAGGCAGAGAATTATGAAAAATATCCCACAACATAAAACCGACTTTAGTTGGAATACTCTTCTGCCAAACAAATTTTTCAAAGTTACACACATTTGTTTCCTGCACCTGTAACTCATAGCACCGTTGTACAGATAAACCCCCTGGTAATATCACACAATCCTCTTATTCAGAAGTAACAAGTACATGCCCCATAGCATTACACAATAAATCCCATTCCAACTGCTTTATCCCAGATAATCTTCTTCTTTTAAAGCAATATAGTCTACCATTTACAACCATTTCTGAAACATAAGCATGTTTCTTATTGGCTACCTTAAAAATTCTAGGACATTTCTCTTTCAAAGGACCATCAGTAGTCCACCTATCATACCAAAAAATAAATGCTTTACCATTGTTTAACTGAAACACAAGATATTCATTCTAAAAAGAAGTATAAATTATAATATTGTTCCATATACCTCTCCCCTAAGGTCTAAAATCATCACTTGGAATTAAAATATCATTGTTGCTTTTAAACTTTTGTTGCACCACTTTCCTCTAAAGAGTATTTCTCTCCTTAGTATATCTCCAGATCCATTTAGCCTTAAGAGCTTTACTTGTCAATCTCACAGTTTTAATTCCCAGACCCCCCATTTTCTTTGGCAAACATATTTTCAACCATGAGATCCATCATATTTTTCTATGATTTTCACTTGAGCCCACATAAAATTCCCATAAGTCTAGTCAATTTCACCTCCACACTAGCAGGCATATGAATGAGAGATAGAATATATATTGACAAACTAGATAAGCAACTCTTAATAAGAACTAACCTTCCATCTTTATTAGAAAAATTCCTTCCTCCAAGATGCAAGCTTAACCTCCATTCTTCGCACCACCTCATCCCAAACCGAAATACATCTTCAAGTAGCTCCCAAAGGCATACCTAAATACTTTATAGGAAGTTGCTCCACCTTACACCTCAACTCCATAGCCAAAGACCGAATATTATCATCAGCACCAACACTAATCATGGGGCTTTTATCTAAATTTAGCTTCAGACCTGTCAACACCTCAAAATGTTAAGAATAAAGAATAATTTCCTAATTTCCTCAACCTCAGCATTGATAAAAATCAATGTGTCATATGCAAGCTGCCAATGAGAAATCATCATGCCACCATCCATCACCTGAAAACCATGAATATGATTTTTTATACATCAATCACTAATTTAGACAACACCTCAACCACAAAAGAAACAAAAAAGGAGATAAAAAATCCCCTTGTCTCATCCCTTTTGATGGCTTGAAATTTTCAGTAGAGCTACCATTCACTAACACAAAAAATACGAGTAAAGGAAATACACCTCTTGATCCACCTTCTTCCAAATCCATGTTTCTCTAAGATACCAAGTAAAGTATTCCATTTCACATTATCAAATGCTTTCTCCATGTCAATTTTGCATAAAACTCCTGGCTTTTTCTCCTTGAGCCTACTATCAATACATTCACTAGCAACCAACACTCTATCTAGTATTTCTTTTCCTTTCACAAAAGCCCCTTAAAAATCAGACTCAAATTTAGGCATAACAGTTTTAATCCTATTAGATAATACTTTAGATAAAATTCTAGATGCACTACCTAACAAACTCAAAGGCCTAAAGTCCTTTGGAACAAGAGTCCTCCTTCTTGGGGATAAAAGATAAAAATAACAATTTAACCTCCAATCTAAAAACCCAAATTTGAAAAATTCCTCCATAAGCATTCATAAGATGCTTCTTGATGATGTTCCAACAACTTTTAAATAATTCCATAGAAAAACCAAATGTACCCTGTGACTTATTAGTACCAGGATACTTAATCACTGAGAATACCTTTTTTTAGGCCCTCTCCATCCACTCCTTAATACCTTTTTTTAGGCCCTCTCCATCCACTCCTTCTCATCTGCATCAATACTTGGAAAATTCAATTTACCAAGTGAAAATTCAAAATCATTTGTCTCAGTAAACAAGTTAGCAAAAAAATCTCCCATTTTCAACTTGATAACTTCTTAATCATAACATTCAACACCATCAATCTCAAGCTTAGAAATTGTATTTATCTTCCTTCTTGCAGTTACCATTTTATGGAAGTAAGAAGCATTAGAATCACCCCATTTAAAATCATTTTGTTTTTCTCTTGAGTACCACTTCATAGCTTCCATTGTCTTAATGTTTTAAGTTTAAGACAATACTCCACTATTTCTTCAAACTGCTCTTCGTATAAATGATTAGATTCCTCTAGTTGATCCAACATACCAATTTTCTCTGTCAATTCTTTTTTCTCCCTCTTAGCAGCACCAAACTCCTCCCTGCTCCAAAGTTTCGAAAATGTTTCAAATTCTGCAATTTCTTAAAAAACACTAGACTTGTTTGCCCCTGAAAATCCATCATTCCCCACCGTTCCTCCACTTTCTTCACAAATTCTTTGTGCATAATCCAGTTATTCTCAAATTTAAAAATAAGGCTTACCCATCGCATTTGGTTTAGTAACCAGCATAATTGGCGTATGATCCGAAACAATTCTTGTTAAAGCTACTTGGATAGCTTCATGAAATGCCTCATCCAATTCCACACTAAGTAAAATCTATCTTACCTGTAAAGTAAAGGATTAGTATGCATGTCTGACCATATAAAAGCACCACCAACCAAAGGAAGATCCACTGGTTCTTGATTGTAGATGAAATTGTTTAGAAAATAATTATTTATGTTATCTCCTTCACCCTTATTCCTTTTTTCCTCTGATCTAACAACATTAACATCTCCAGCAAAACAAATTGGACCACCCCACTATTGCCTCACTTCCTCAAGATCCTCCCCAAAAAATAACCTTGTCATTGTAATCACAGGGAGAATACAAATTACAAACAACCCATTTAAAACCATTCAATTTATAAGAAAAAATCGTAGCAATATTCTTCATCCTCATTCTAACATCTTCCATATCCAGTTTTGTTTTATCCCAGATCATTAAAAGGCCTCCACTGCAACCAACTGAAGGTAAATACAACCAATCGTACTTATTGTCATGCCAAATTTGTATGAAGAACCATTGATTTATTTTCATGATTTTTGTCTCCTCGATCATACATAAAGAACGTCTTTGATTTACAACCAAATCCTTCAACACATTCATTTTGTCGAAAGAGTTAAGCCCACGAATGTTCCAACTTATTAGCTTATAATCCATTACTCACCTTGTTTAAATCTATCACCTAATCAATTATAGCAATTTTAGTTGTTTCAGATACAACCATAGCCAGTTTATTATCTCAATCTTAAGTCTATTTATTTGCCTGCACCTTCTTAAACCTTTCTTTGTATTTCATAACCTGCATCAAAACAACATTTTTAAGAAGTTGTCTATCTCCCTGGCAAACTCCCCCATAATTACAACACTGTAGCATCATTAACTCAACAACTTCCAAAACTTTTTCTATACTCTCATAATTCGATAACTGAACATCTTCCGATTTCCACACAATTTTCAATTTCCGAAAGCACACAAAGACCTATTTAAATAAAGATTATTATTTCCCCTCCTAATTCATCACTATAGACAATGAGAGTGTATAATAAAGTACACCTGCTTAAACAAAAAACAGTGTGCAAATAATGAGCACATCCTATATAAATGAAGATTATCATTACCTCTTTCAATTCATCACCATAAACAATTATAGTATACACTAATGTGCACATCCTATGTAAATGAAGATTATCATTTCCTTTCTCAAATCACCACCATTAAAAGTTATAGTGTACGCAAGCATAGGCAAATGTAACACCAACTATCTTTCTATTTAACAAATAAAGTTTCAACTCCAACTTGATTTTTCTACCTGAGCACCAATAGCATTACCCCTATCGAATAAATATAACATGGAAACTCGAATGGATTTGAACCATCAACCTCTACAAAACTTGTGAAAGGCTTGTGCAAAATATAGCATTACCACAAAGTTTCAACCATCGTTTTGAGCTTATGAGTCCCTAAATTTAATACCCAACAAAACTTGAAAGACTCTGAGAATTACAAGTTTAAGTCAGATTTATCAAACATATAAAATTGAGACACGGTCGAAGGTGAAAAACGAGATTTAAGAATTGATATAAAACAAAGGAAATAAACCGTATTAAGAAACAAACCAAACAAAGGCATGAATCTTTGAAAATGCATCCATGTCTAGCAACATCCATTGACATGCCAATTTATAAGGTCAATTCCAAACCGAATTTAATTGAAACACATCAAATGAAACACAATCATATTTTAAAAGTAGTTATATACATATAAAACTAAATGAGATGAACAGAGGATAACACTAAAACTTAGAATTTATAAAATTGATTTTCCCTTGAAATTGTATCGAAAACTAAAACAAAACATGATTCAACTCTCATTAAAAATTAGATTGCAGCATAAAAGATAAAAACTGACTCCAAAAGTGAAAATAATTATCCATTAGTGTCTATCTCTTTATTTAGATCTCTGCCTCATATTCCAGTTTTTCCTTTTCAATCTCCTCATACACTTTCTTTCCCTGAAAATCCACCAAAAACAATGAGAAAATGGATCGTTAATAACGGAAAGGAAAGAAAACAAAACTAGCGATAACAAAATCAACGATTATTCATGAGACATAAGAGATTCGAAGGAGACGGGGATTAAAAAATTAGGTTATCAGATTTTACCTTGGCTCTCATGGTGGTGACAAAAATAAAACCCATTTTCGAAATCGCCTCTCTATAACTATGTCTAATTTCATATCTGAAAATGTTTCCTATTTCATAAGTGGAATTGATCAATAGTCAATTAGGGTAATATAAAAATAACAGATTTGTCTTGATCGGGATAAAATGACCAACCCGCCTAAAAAAGGACTAAAACGTCCACGTTTTTGTAGAAAAAAGGACTAGATGGTACCAGGCTTTAAGGGACAACACTAGAAAATCTAAAACTTTTCTCCCTCTTGCTTTTTTATACTATAAATTTCTCATGAAATGCATTCTGGTTCCAGTAAGAAGGAAGACTGATCCCTTCCTAACAAAAATAGGACTAAACACTAATTTTTACATTAGTTTTAAAATTTTGTCTCCTACAGTTGATCTATTTCATAAAACAATGTAATATTTCTAAAATTATCCTTTTAGTATGAGAAATATGTATAGTTTGATAGTCATGTTTATATTTTTTATGTAGGTGTTTTAAAATGCTTTTCAACGATAGAAAAAATTATAAATATTTGTGACATAGTTTGAGAGATATATTTCTAAATTTTACTATTTTATTACTCTATCTTAAGAGCAAGGGCTATGGGATAGAGTGTTCAAGCACTCTATCTATTTCAAAACGAATGAGTGACTAGGAGAAATAATGTATTTTGCACCATGGGATAGTGAGGAAAAAAGGCTTGACGGGTGAAGTTCCACCGTCTAGCTTTCAAATTTATTTATCTTAATAAAAAAGGCAGACGGGTCAAGTTCCCCCGTCTACTTTCAAATATATTTTCAGCGTTGGATCATTGAACTTCATCCGTTGGATGAAACTTTTACCTAGACTGAGGAACTTCACCCGTTTGGGATTCTTGGACGGGAAAAGCTTCCCGTTTGGCTCAGAAGGCTGAAGTTTACCCATTTAGTGAAGACTGACGACCACTTCTTTGATTAAAAGAGTGTATGATAGACATTGAGTGAAAAAGACTCTACTCTTTACTCATAATAGGGTTTAATCTTCGACTTTACTCTTTACTCATAATAGGGTTTAATCTAGTACATTAAGGTGAAAATCCTTCACTTGGATGAGAACTCTTATCCTATGATTCCCATAGTCCTTGCTCTAAAAGAAACCTGATTTAGGGGATCCCACATTTGTAGAGGGGCTCCTCATATAAGACGAAATAGAGACATTTGAAGTAAAATTCAAAAACCCCTTATCCATAATATTTTCATAATGGCTAAACTACCCGTGATTAGTTATTAGCTAATCGACTAGGCTAAACATAATTAATCTTAAATAATCTTATACTTAATGAAATCAAATCATTTTTTTTTCTTTTTGGTTTGGTGGGAAGAAAAATTAGAAGAAATGTAAGATAATTTTGTAGTTTTTTTTTAAAAAAACCCTAGATTTTGATTCAATCAACTAGAGTAGTGAGGTATACCTCTAGCTTAAACTCTTGGTCTTTTTATGGCTCAAATTTGATGAAATTACGTTTGAAATGATGATTCTTTTGTGATTCAGAGAATTTTACGGTTGGGTTTTCATATCGAACCCAACCGTAAACGCCATTTACGGTTAGGTGTTCTTCCCAACCCAACTGTAACCGTAACTCCATGGATGAACACCAAATCGTAATAGTTTTACGGTTGAGTTTTAGCATCGGACCCAACCGTAAATAATTTTAAAAAAAAATCTTATCCAGGATGATTTACAGTTGGGTTAAAAGAATCAATCCAACCGTAAATACCAATGTAGTTTTACTTCCAGACAGTTTCAGCCAATATTTACGGTTGGGTTTAGGCTTCCCAACCCAACCGTAAAACATCATTTGGAGCATTGAGTTTAAGGTAAAATTGGGGTTTAAAAATAAAAATTTTAAACTTATTCAATCATTTTAATTAAATTGAAGGTAAATTGGGTCATTCAAACAAAGAAAAATCGAAAATAACACAAGTACTATAATCCAATTTTGAATAATCCAGTAGAATTTACGGTTGGGTTTTCAGCCAAAACCCAACCGTAAATATGATTTTTTTTTTGTTTTTTGACTTGATTTTTCCTTTGCTTGGTTTCCAACTTGAAATTTTTGTAAATAAAACATGAGCTAGACAAATTAAAGATAAAAACTTTCTCATACATTCTAACTAAAGTTATATAATGTATATAATACACCCACAAAAAAAACACCCTTAGTTTGACGCAATTTTTATAATAAACATAGAGTTAGGGAGAAGGAGGAGGGGATTGTCGATGAGTTTGACGAGCTCTTTTTTTGCTCTTAGGACAACGAGTACGAGGAGCAGCACCACCAGCACGACCGCCACGAGTACGAGCACCACGTTGCACATCCTCGGCTTCATCATGTGTCTCTTCATCACTAAGTTGCGGCTCTCTTCGGCTAGTAGTCGCATCTCTTGTACCGACTCTACTCCTCTTTAAATTTCTTGCCATCTCATCTTCGTCTGCTTCAGGAAGCTTCCCAATTTTGGCTTGCAGGTTCTTTAATTGGTCAGACGTCGTCACATCAACTCTACTTAGGCATGGAGTGATAGATTCTGCCAATGCAAGTGCTTTCTTTTTCACCTTATTTTTCTATTCACATATGAAAATAAAAGTTGGTTGAGTCTATAGTAATAAATCTTAAAAACATTAATAACAAAAGTAATTTACGTACCAAATTGAAATATGCTTTCTTCCAAAAACCATCTTTTTGTGTTGTTTCCTTCACCCCTTTGAAGTATTTTCATAGTTTTTGGATCAATGTTAATGACATTTGGATGACCAAAATGACGATACCAATCCAAGTAATCTTTTGTATCCTCTTTTGTGCCCGGAGATGAAATTACCTCTTGCATTTGGATTTGGTAATCCGTTTGATAGCGGCTGTTCCAAACCGCGACCGAAGGCGTTGGGTTGTAGTTGAGCACGATGCTTGGGCCTTCGATTATTGAGCCATTCACACACAATTTAAAGGCTTCGTGTGTTACCTTGGTTTGGACATATCCAGTTGGGCGGAGAGTTCGACGGGGGTTGCACATCACGAACCCAAACGGATGGTACAAAGGCCCGTTGTAGCCTGCCACGTCCGAAAATTGACGTAAATCTTCAACATCTCTATCATCATCTATGTTAATTTTCACATAAGGATCAAAAACAACATCTTCAACGGTGAAAGCATAAATTTCACTTCCCATCTTTGCTATATGCACTTCTTTATGCTTTGCCTGAGTACCGGTGAAGATAAATTTCTTTCCTGTAGGTCCAGTACCATCAACGCTCGACTTTGTTTTAGGATCAGGCTCGGAAAGTGATCATAGACCCATGCCTATGAAGATAATAAATATTAATATAAGATAATTCGCAAAAAAATAATCTGAATTTAAACATTGAAATTCCAACAATAAATTACCTGAAGAAAACCAGTATTCCCGGAAATCTCAGTTCCCCTAACCCTCGAAGCTTTTCTAAGGTTGGAAAGTAGGTAAGCCAGGGTGACAGTTCCCCATGAGTACTTACGCGTCTTCTGAAGATCATCTGTCAATCACTGTAGAAAGTGAGCCTTGACCATGTTTCCTGAGTTGTCAGCAAAGAAGATGGTGCCGAGCATATATAACAGATACGCTCTGGATGTTCGCATAACTCTGGTTTTATCTATGACGACCCCATCATTTTCCAGTTGCCGGGTTCCTCCAAACTTCTCCCTGAGACTATGCAACAAGATTTTCTTGGTTATACCTAGACCTTTCTTCGTTGCTGCCCCAGGTTTATCTCCACAAGCCAATTTAAACTCTGATTGGGCTTCTCTCTTCTCCCATCCAAGTGTATCTTTGACAAGGACACAAAGATCACTCCATGACATGTTGTTGTCAAAATCTTCATACACAGATTTACCTTCAACTGGAAAGCCAAGAATTGACTGGACATCATCCGGAGTTATTGTCATCTCGTCGAACGGGAGATGAAACATATGGGTTTCAGGCCAATAACGTTCCCTGATGCTGTGCAGGTGACACTGTCATACTCCAACATCGAATTGGTAATTCCGGGAGCTAACCCGGTACCATTTACGAGAACTTGGACGACCATACATTCTTCAGCTAAGGGCCAATGTTGAGCCCTTTGACGAACCATTTTCTTGATCGCCTGTGTATGATCCTACAAAGAATAAAAATAAATTTTTTTAACTTGAAGTTAAACAAACGAAAATTTAACAAAACAAGAGAAGTTTTTAGATTAATACCCTCGTGTCAGCAACTTTGGCAGCCCATGAATGTGGATAACCAAATAATATAGCAGACCTGTCTGGGGCCTCACCCCAAGTTCTTCCATTCCTCTTCTTATGCCACAACACGTCTTTGCCTTTGGGAATATGCTTCCCTTTCGGTTCTGGCTGCTTCTTTGGCTTTTTTTCCTTCAGTCTTGGTTCAGTAGAAGCAACAACAATTTCTTTACCTTTGCCTTGAAGGACAAATTGTTCTATGTCCGTCTTTTCTTCCTCACATTGTTGCTATTGTGGTGGTTCTCTAATCACAAGAGCACCTCCACTGAACACAGGTAGATCTTCCAAGTTTTGGAAAACATTATATTCCTCGTGTGCAAGTTGAGGAGAACTACCACCCCCTACCTCAAAAGTCGTCTTATGGCTCTTTCTCAAGCCTCTATTAGCTACCCTTAAATGAACTCTGTGGCGAGGGGTTGGAGTGTGAGAAATGGGTGTTAAATTATTACCCATATTCTTCTTATGTTTCCTACAACATACAAGCAATACAAGTTAGATAATTTCCAAGCAATTCAACTCAAACAACTTCAATTTGAAAATTTTCAGAATTTTTTACGGTTGGGTTTCACATATAGAACCCAACCGTAAATAATAAACATCACCTACACAGGAGAATTTATGGTTGAGAATTGACACTCCAACCCAACCGTAAATAATCCTCACCAAAAAATTTAACTAACCAAAAGCATTTACAGTTGGGTTTTCCAATCGAACCCAACCATAAATAATCCTCAATTTTTTTTTTTACATAAACAGAAATATTTACGGTTGGAAAAATGAATCTAACCCAACCGTAAAATTCAAGTAAAACCCAACCGTAAAATTTCATCTTCATCTCCTACCTTTTTATTTACAATTGGGAAAATTAATCAAACTCAACCGTAAAATTCAAAAAAAAAAATGTGGGCAGTTTTTTTACGGTTGGGTTCAAAATCGAACCCAACCGTAAATTTCATCTTCATCTCCTACCCTTTTATTTACAGTTGGGAAAATTAATCAAACCCAACCGTAAAATTCAAAAAAAAAAATTGGGCAATTTTTTTTACGGTTGGGTTCAAAATCGAACCCAAGTGTAAAATTTCATCTTCATCTCCTACCCTTTTATTTACGGTTGGGCTTTGAGAAAAACCCAACCGTAAAATGAAGAACAAACCAGTTGCGGTTGGGTTTTCCAATCGAACCCAACCGTAAATTCTTTTGTAACCAATTTTTTTTAACAAAAACAACAATCAAACAAGAAAATCAATCACTTTTGGGTTCTAAAAATAACATGGGTTTTGTTCAATACCTTAGATACACCATTGTTTGTTGTTTCGGAGTATGATTTTGATTGTCACCACCGATTTGTTTTTCAATCTCTTGATTAGGTTGAAAAGTTTGATTTAGGTTGGCATCACTACTACCTTCTACACCTTTAGTATGATTCTTCATCACGACTTTTGGAGTTTAATCGACGAAGAATTTTTCGAATTGACGATTAATCGACGAGGAATTTCGATGGAAAGGTTGGGTTACTGTTGGAAAACTTTAAGTTTTGAGAGAGTTTTGAATTGGAATTGAAATTGGAAAGGTTTTGTTTTTGTTTAGGTTTTAATTGATTGAAGGACAAATAAAACTTTTTCATAAATAGAAGAGTAATATGGACATTTAACATAACCCCTAGGACACTCCTTAACGGATTTTTGGATCACCCCACCTCATATTGGAACCCCTCTACAAATGTGAAAGTCCCAAAATCAAGCTTTCTCTAAAAATATAATTGGAAAAAATATTCCTCTATTTTAGTCTAAAAGTTGAAATAACTAAACTTTTAAAAGAATAAAGTATATTTTCGTGATATTTTAAATTTAAACGACAATGTTAATTCTTTAATAAATTGTACCTTAGAAAATAAAATGCAGGCCCAAACGATAAAAAGGAAGAGAGAGAAAGCAAATGATGTGAATGTATACTGATGTTCCTTTTCTTCATTTATTTTCTCTTTCGTTTTATTTTTCTTTGATGGCGATGGAATCTACAGACGATGAGACTCAACAGTACACTCTCCGCCAGCAGAAAACCCTCTGATAGTCCATTGAGATTTTCTCTTTCTTCTCTCTTTCATTCCAACGTTTTTTTTGGTGATCTGTAAGTTTATTTATTTTTTTATTATTCACATTCAAATCAATCCATTAGAGTATTTCATCTTCTTCTTCTTCTTTTCCTATAACTAGGGTTTCTCTATCCATTTTTCGAAAATTTCTGATTCTATTTGTTTGTTGACTCGATACTTTGGATCTAGCACCTAGGGATTTGTATATTTTCCAAGTTTAGAAAGGGTTTAAAAAGTTAGGGTTTGAATTGGACGACTATATTCATCAACTTTTGAACTGATTCAGGTAGTTTGGAATTCTAAGTTCAGCATTGGTTACAAGTAGTTGAAAATGGGGGAAAATTTAGATGTCATTTTGAATTTTTTGCGAAGAAATCGATTTACTAGGGCTGAAGCTGCTTTGCTCGGGGAACTTACAAACCGCAGTGATTCTAAAGGATCCCTTCACAACCCTAACTCAGAGGAAAGAAATTCTGCTGCGTATCCATTGGACGAAGACAAAGAGGTAAAGAGAGTGATGAAAAGAACTGGTTCTCGAAATAGTAGTGAAGTTTCTAAAGAACTGATTATTAAGGAGATAGAGTATGGTGGAGGAGCTAGTAAGAATGGTTCTGATAGTAAATGGAAAACTATTTCTGTTGGGGAAAGAAATAAACCCAGCGAATCAATTGAGAAAAGTTTACAAGGTTCTGAAGGAACTTCAGAAGATCTATACTCCTGGAAACTAAGTCCCACTAATGGTCCCATTGATCTGCTTCAGAAGGATACTGGCAATACCGTGAATAAGTTTTCAGAACTACAAATAACTGAACAATCCAAATACCTGTCAGAAATTGGTAGTCAGTCAGGTGACCAGAAAGTATTGTGGCAAGGAAGCTCAAGTAAACCTGATCTTGAATTGAAACGTGAACAGAATAAACGTAGTAATCATAAGAAACTCGACCAGGGATCTAAGACTGATAATCTAACAGAAAACCCATGGTCAAAAACTGACGAAGCTACAAATTCTTCTTCTGATCAGTGGAAGGAGTGTTATGTCAAGACTGTTTTCCCCTTTCCCAAGGAAGATTTGTTGCCAAATTATGATACTATTGTTAGTTCTGGTGATATTAGGAAGGAAGGGAAGAGGAATTTGGAAAACAATGATATTAGAATGGCAATCAAGGAGGAGGTGGATGAAATCGGGAGATCGCTGTTCTTCAGAAATACTCAAGGTTTGGAAGATAAGAGCATTGGCACCTTAGATTTAACACTTATGACCGAGCATCACAAGGAAGAGTTGCCGAGGTTGCCACCTGTTAAACTGAAGTCTGAAGATAAGCCAGTAAATATACATTGGGAAGAAAAATTTGATCGACAACTGAAGTTCAGCAGTGAAGACAATACCTTTTTGATTGGGTCTTTTCTGGATGTTCCAGTTGGGCAAGAAATTAACTCTTCAGGTATGGTCAGCTTTAACCTTTTGGTGCTTGAAAGAACTGTTTTTCTCTTGTACCATGTGTAGTTTTTCTGTAAGTACTGTATTGCATGTCAAATTCAGATCGCAAAGAGAGTAAGATAAAAATAAAACTGACTTCCGGTTCTCTATGAATGTTGTATGCCGGATTCAACAACATTTTAGTTTTCATTTTGCCACTAGAGAAAAGGAAACGATAAATGTTAGTGTTGTTGGATATCCGTCACTAGGAAGTTTGCAAGCCTCTGAATGCTGAAAGAAAGTGTTAACAAAAGGGAACTTCGATTCTTATGATGTAAACTCTATAGACCATGTAGGACTTAGCAGGGAGTTGAAAGATAGAATCATAGTTTTAGGCTGACAGATTTGAGCCTATTTTCTAACTATTCCTGTTCCGCTCTTTCATAAGATCTTTGTCCCTGTTTATCGGCCTGGATCCAAATTTAGTAACACCATTGAGGCCTAGAAACTCAAATCAACAATCTCCGTCGTTATTCTTTCTTTCCATGTAATAAATATGGGTTATGATACACCACATGCCGCTTAAATTGTTCGGCAATATGACCGCTGCTGTATCTTAAGCTTCAGTTTCCTGAATGAGAATCCTATAATGGAGAAGCTTTTCTTGATTAAAAAGGTACGCAGACTCTAATCCTGTCATTCTTGTTGTCAAGATGGTGGTGACTTTGGTGACTTGAATTGTTAATTTCATATTTTGAATAATCTAAATAGCTATACTAAACACAACAGTCTAACAGGACTTTATATGCTTTACTTGTAAAGGACTTCATAACAAATGGCTAAACTTCACAAAGTATTGGTTTTGACTTTTAAATTTAATTTTTATTCATTTCCATATTTTAGTAAACTGGTAGGCCTGTTTAGCAAGAACTAGGGTAAAAAATGTTGGGATAATGTTTAAAACGGTTGAAGAGACATGAAATAAAAGAAAATAACGATGTCTTAATAGAGACATTGAAAATGGTTGTGAACCTTGGTATAAATGCTGAGATGCTCAATTTGGAGGTCATACAAAACTGTCTCTTGGAAGGGGACGTTTTTAATCCCTAGACAAGATCGCAGAGTAATTCGTAACAAATATCGTATTCTCTTCAATATTTGTTGTATGGATTATTAACATTTATTCGCAAATGATAATGACAGGTGGAAAGAGAACTGTTGGTAGCAGCTGGTTGTCTGTAAGTCAGGGCATTGCTGAGGATACTTCTGATTTGGTCTCTGGTTTTGCAACTGTTGGTGATGGGTTGAGTGATATGATTGACTATCCCAATGAATATTGGGATTCTGATGAATACGATGATGATGAAGACGTTGGGTACATGAGACAGCCTATTGAGGATGAAACCTGGTTTCTGGCTCATGAGATTGATTACCCGAGTGACAATGAAAAGGGAATTGGGCATGGTAGCATTCCAGATCCACAAGAAATTCATCCAAGCAAAGAGGAGGACGATGACCAATCATTTGCTGAGGAGGATTCTTACTTATCTGGTGAGCAATATTTCCAAGCAAAAAACATTGAGCAGGTTGCTGCTCCAAATGATCCCATGGGAACTTCCATGGCTAAAACATATAGAAGGAATAGTGAACACGGTTTAATAGCTCATTATGATGGACAACTTATGGACGAAGAAGAACTGAATTTGATGAGGGCAGAACCTGTTTGGCAGGGGTTTGTTACTCAAACTAATGAACTTGTCATTTTGGGGAATGGGAGAGGTCGGGATGAGTGTGAAAGGCCTGGGCCTGATGACCTTTGTATTGAGGAAGATCAGCATGGCTCAGTTAGGTCAATTGGTGTGGGGATTAGTAGTGATTTTGCTGATATTGGCAGTGAAGTACGTGAAAGTTTGGTTGGAGAAAGCAGCGAAGGCGACCTGGAATATTTTCATGAACATGATATTGGGATCAGTGGATCTAGACAATATCAGCCAGACACAGATAAAAAGTATGTCGACAGATCAAACAGAGATAAAGGGAGGATAGCTAAAGAAAATTCTTATAAATACATTACGGGACATGAAAAGGGCAGTCATACATTTGGAACAAATAATACCGAAGGTGGGTTTTCTTTTCCACCTCCATTGAGATCTGGAGACTCGTTACAGGGAGAGCTCGGTAAATCTCTATGGTCAAACAAGTGTAAAATGGTTACTAGAGATGAAACAAATGATTGTGATAATGGTTTGATTGCAGCAACTGATGACGTGCTTCCCACATGGAGGCGCAAGAGCACCAACTCTTCACCTGTCAAAAGCCTGGGGGATGAAAATAATAATGACGTACTATCAAGAAATTCCACTGAATCTACAGTGTCGAATGATGCTGAAAAAGTGCATATGATCAAAGATGAAGATGAAGCTAGAGAAGAGGATCCAGGGACTACTTTGGAAGATGAAGAAGCAGCAGCTGTGCAAGAGCAAGTTAGACAGATAAAAGCCCAGGAGGAGGAATTCGAAACCTTCAATCTCAAGGTTGTGCATAGGAAAAACAGGCATGTATCTTTGAATTTCCCTTACTTTGTTAAAGTATGTATTTCATTTGTTATATTATATTCTCCTGATGCTCCAGTTTAACTGGTCTCTTCTTTATGCCGTACAGTTCTGCATTACTGAGGGTCTATGGCTGCAAGGCTAATGGACTCACCACTTCTCTTAGTCATTCCCTATACGGTTTAACTGAATGAATGTTTTGTTTTATTTTCTGCTTCAGAACTGGTTTCGAGGAGGATAAAAATTTCCATGTTGTTTTAAACTCAGTTATTGCTGGGCGTTACCATGTTACGGAATATCTTGGATCAGCTGCTTTTAGCAAAGCTATTCAAGCACATGATTTGCACACAGGCATGGATGTATGTGTGAAAATTATAAAAAACAACAAAGATTTTTTCGATCAGAGCCTTGATGAAATAAAGCTTCTCAAGTTTGTTAACAAAAATGATCCTGGTGACAAGTACCATATTCTCCGTTTGTATGATTACTTCTATTATCGGGTAACTTGATGTCTACATAGCCTCCTCGTCCTACCCATGAGTGCTTTAAATCTTTAATTTTTACTGTTCATTACGTGCTTCTTTCTTTCCCTAGAAATACTTCTATGTTTAACAGTCTTTTTAACCATTTGAATGTCTCCTTCATACCCTTTTTGTTCATGCATTACTTGGTTGAAGTTAAATTATATGTTATGTCTGAGTCCTTAGTAAAAATTCCCTAAGTGCTGTTTCAAGTGATCGGGTGGGGTGGGGGTGGGTATTGGGGAGCTTGTCAGACTTTGCTCAATTATCTCTTCCCTCTTAATTTGTCACATCAGTTGGGCAGCATTTATATGAGGAAAATATGGGTCATTGCAGTATTTCGGTTTTAGATAGTGGAAATTCCTTTGGGAAAATGCGTTGCCTGGTGTATTTTACTACTTACTGCTATCAGATGCATATCTTTAAGTGTGGCCTTTCTGTTTCTTTTCAACCATGTTTTTTGAGTGTAAACTGTGGACAACATACCCCCACTGTAATTACTGTTTTGAAAAAAAAATTCCTTTATAGTTGCAGAGATTTGTGTTTTGGACACAAATTCTTCTTGGTGTCCTGGTCTTTATATGCTGATACGTTACTTTATGATCAATATTATTACTTTGCTGCTCACATTTCCGGAGTTAATTATCTAGTGCTTTTTACAAACTCATTTTCTGGGGACTTCATTGTGAATACCTTGTCGTGGTATATGTTAATGTCTTTGCAATTGCACGGGCAGCATTCTTTTTTCTTTAATAAAGTTAATAAACTAAGCATTCTGTCATTCTTTTTCCTTCAATAAACTAAGCATTCTGTCTTCAAAATGTTTTTAAATTGCTGGTTCTTGTACACGTGCAGGAGCATCTGTTGATTGTATGTGAACTTCTCAAGGCAAATTTGTATGAGTTTCACAAGTTCAATAGAGAATCTGGAGGAGAGGTTTACTTTACTATGCCTAGGTTACAGGTTTGCTTAGGTCCAGCCCCCCTGAAGTCTATGTGGTAAGTTTTTAAATGTGGTATTGACACTATTCATTTGCTTTATGCAGTCAATTACGATTCAGTGTTTGGAGGCACTTCAATTTTTGCACCGTCTTGGACTTATTCATTGTGATTTGAAGCCTGAAAATATATTGGTGAAGAGCTATAGTAGGTGTGAGATAAAGGTCATCGATTTGGGAAGTAGTTGCTTTCAAACCGATCATCTTTGCTCGTATGTGCAGTCTAGGTCTTACCGTTCACCAGAGGTTATCATAGGGCTTCCATATGATAAAAAGATCGATATCTGGTCTCTCGGCTGTATCTTGGCAGAACTGTGTACTGGAAATGTAAGTAAAATACTGTGCCCATATGCAATGCTCCGCCTCCTGGACAATTCTTTTTAAGAAAGAGTTAGCTAATATATATTCCTAACTTCTTTTTTGAATATTTTGGTCCTGTGATTTCATGTTTCTTCTTGTTACACTTATAGCTAATGTATAAAAATAAAAAATAAAATGAATAACTGTTAAGTACTTGTAAAACACTCATTCTATGTTTCTTTTAAGTCCTTGTTTTACTAATATTTATAAACGTTGTAACTATTGCATTGCTTTATGTTTTATAGTTTGGTTCCCACACGGTATGGATAAATCAATGAAATTAGGAAATTTTGTTGGTTAGAAATGTGTGTCTATCAGTCTTTGACTAGAGCCTTTGTAATAGTTTAGCTATCCAGTGGTTAGAGATTCTGGATTAAATCTATGTACCTTTTATGGAAGCAGCTGATTTATTGGACTGGGACCATTTGTTTTCTTTTCTCAAAGTTGATAGGTTGTGTTTGACACTTCGTTGTTATTTCTATTTCCGATTGAGTCTTTGGTGTGGCCAGAAATTTCTCTATCCTTTCCGGGCAAAATCAAGCTATAGGCTTTAGTGTGTTTGTTTTTATCAGTCCCTGTACTTTGTGCTTTGCAAAAGTAGAAGACAAAAAGACCTTTAAAGTCCGGACAGTTACTTTTTTTTCCCTCTTTGATGAGTTTCAACTTTCAAGCCAGTATTGATATTTATAGATTATTAATTCCATTCTTAAAATGTATGTGTCCGTTCGAATGGTGTCCCTTTGTCAATCGGTTCTATAAATCTATCCAAAAACCTTCTTTTTTTGTATATTTGTTTTTTCAAAGATATACATTTTTTTCTTCACTGGAATTGTTACCGTTATACATGAGGCAGATGGCATGACTGCCACATGTTATTGTAGTCTTATTATACTTCTGTATTAAATAAGTGTGGGTGAGTGAAGCGATCTTTTGGGTTTTATCCTTTAAATCTTTTGTAACCATCTCAAGGGAGTTATTGTTTACCTCATTCAGTATGTTGATTGCTGGTTTAGCTTATTCGCCTGCTATAATGCATCTTTTGTATTGGTAGGTTCGTGAAATAGATGGTTTAAAGTACTATTTTATTGTGCAGGTTCTGTTTCAAAATGATTCTCCCGCAACACTACTTGCACGTGTGATTGGAATAATAGGTCCCATTGAACAATGCATGCTTGCCAAGGGACGGGATACGTACAAATATTTCACGAAAAATCACATGCTTTATGAACGGAATCAGGTAGCTGTTTTTAGTAGCAGTACTCATCTCACATATTTTTGTAGTTTTTGTTCTTTATTTTGTTTTGACCAGCTGCAGATCAACATCTACAGTATGTATGCTCTTAGGCTTGGGCTTCTTGTGTCAAGTCCGAGAGTTTTACTAGCAATTTTTCTGTTTGCTTTTCTCTATCTATTTTCTCGTATTTGTTGCATTTTATTTTTTAAAGTTTGTCATAGGCGCTACATGAGTTTGACAATATAGAAACAGGACTTCCAATTCTGGCAGTCATCTTAATTTGCTGTTTTCTAATGAAAAAAAAACAAGTATTAGTCATTGCTTAGGTGTTGCCTCATGCTGCTGAACTCATATTTCAAGAACACAAGCTTCTAAATGTCCTTTCTAAGTTATTACTACCCCATGATCTCAGCTTGGCTATGTGAGTTATTCCGCGTTGCCTCTTCACTCACAAATGTTCAGACTTTTAGCCTAGTATTAGATGTTCTGCTTGTCTACATATGAAGCAATCATAGGGTAATCCTTATTTTATGATCCAACCTGGTCAAGGCGGTGACCTGTATGTTTATCTTCTCTCTCTCATTGTTGAATTGCTTTATTATCTTTGCATATCAAGGTTCATTTACCATTTCCTTGTGTCAGCAGTACACTTTTATGAAAGTAGTAGTAACTTCTTTTTATCCTTTTGTTGCACACATGTTGATGTTAAACCATAAAGTGGTATTTTATCTTTGATGATACATGTGTGATGCAGACTATAGTTCTATTAAAAAAAAAGAGTGTAAAAGAGGATAGTTCTGTAAGTTATTTAGGCCTTAGGTTGTTCCCAAGCTTTTGAATGTCCTCCATGTAATACATAGTAATGCTAGAGCTTCGTTTTGTTGTCATTTTTTGCTTATGATCCGTTGCACTATTTTCCTCAGGAAACCAACAGGTTAGAATATTTGATACCTAAAAAATCATCTCTTCGGCATCGGTTGCCAATGGGTGATCAAGGCTTCGTAGACTTTGTTGCTCATCTCCTTGAAGTAAACCCAAAGAAGCGGCCAACTGCCTCCGAAGCTCTGAAGCATCCATGGCTCTCCTATCCATACGAACCCATCTCATCTTGAATGGCCATAAGAGTTCCTAGTGAAGGAATTGACGTTTTACTGGGTGCCCTAGAATGGGTCACGGATTGGGTGTTTTGATATGAATCAAAATTAGCGGTCATGGTTCATGGATTATCATTAGTAAAGCAACAAAAGAAGTTGGCACGACTCTGCATTCTCAAACGTTTTACTTGTCAAATGGGAAGGTGGTTGTTGATGGTCTTTGATATCCCTCTATCCTGCACCCAAATACCAAGCTGTTACTTATTTCACCTCTAAGCTGTAACTTCATAATGTTTCTCTCAGATGCACAGGAGCCTTTTACAGTTTTATGGTTTGCCTGATGCTTGTCCTGGTGGTAGGGATTCTTAATCCTGTTGTATATTTGATTGTGATTATTAAGTAGGCCACCTTGCAATTCCTTGCTTATCGAAACTTTTGGTTGGTTTAGACAATTGAAACTCTCTATTTTTTTAGCAAGGATTTGACCGTAGGGATAAAACAGTTTATTTATGACCTTCATGTATTATTGTATTTTACAAGGTAGCTTTGCCATTTTATTTTTTTCAGGATATTTTTCTATTTTTGTGCCATTTATCTTAGAGAAAGCACTTCTCGATCTAGGGTAAAACACTCTATCCCTTTTAAAAGGAGCGGTAGATTAAGGGCATAAAACACTATCCCTTTTAAAATGAGGGATAGATTTAAGTGATGGAGTGTCATTTCTACTTTGGATGGAGTGTCTTTAGAGAATATAAAACACTATACAGCACATGAACATCCGTATCCTCCTCCTCATCTGGCACACTCTATCAAACGGCATATAAACAGCCGTATAAATTCTTTATTCTACTCGAACAGCATATTTACAGCTGTACAGTCTCTCGTGTCTACTCAAATGGCATATTAAGAGCCTTATCAGTGCCATTTCCTTCTCACACGGCATTTAATTTATCGTTTTTGTTCTTTTTTTCCAAACAGCAATCTTAGTGCTGTGTAGTGGAGACTGTCACACTCTCCTTCATGCGATCGAGGGCTTGATTGAGAATAGGGTGAAAGAGGCTTTCTTTTATACATGCGATCGAGGGCTTGATTAAAAATAGGGTGAAAGAGGCTTTCCTTTACCTATACTAGGATCAAATTTGATAAATTCTGTCATTTTGATTGAAGGGGTCAACCCTATAATTCTTACTCTTAGAAAAGGGTACTTGTCTACGCCAATTTGCATTTGTTTTACTGTTTTTTTGTATTTGCTCATCAGAAAGTCTTAACAGACTAGCAAACGAACATTACCAAAAGCTTTTTACCATTTTGGGGTACTTTTATCAACCCTTTTTCATGTTATTAGAGCTTCTTCAATGGTCGATGTAGTTGTTTCTACATCATTTTAAAGACATTTTTTTTGATATTCATTTACTATATAAGGGAATAAATTCCTAAACATAAGAAGCATAACATCTTAATCTTCAGCCCGTAAGTTTTTGTAAGTTTTATATATTTATTTATAATAAATTTATTGATAGATGTATTTTATATTTTTAGTTTTAGATAATTTTATTAATACAACGGTAACTAGGATGTGAAGATATTTTTATGTGAACCTCTAGTTAGAGCATCTTTAATGGTAAATTGGTGTGTATTTTATACGTTATTGTTTTTCTATGGATGTGAAGTCAAAATTTCCTTAAAAAGGTTAGGTAAAAGAAAACTATTTTCAACAATAATTTTTTTTATATTGGTTAGGATCTTTTTATACCCTTGATTTTAACATTAAATATTTAATCCCTTTGTTAATAACCGTATGTACTAGTGACTAGGAAGTTTACATCCTCTAAAAGAACCTCTAAAACTAGAATATGAGTTAGAGAATCTATATGTAACTACCTTACACATCACTTTACATTTAATCCTCACATTCCCGTTGGAAAAGGATTTTTGTTAAAAACTAGATAAATCCTATGTTGCCTAATAAATAGGAAATTGAGGATGTTTCATTAGAGATGCTCTTAGAGGTTCGTATAGAGGATGTCTTCCTAAACTGTGCCATGTCATTTTGACATTAGTTATTGAGGTTAATGTTGGAGGAATATTTTTGAGAAAATAAATGTATATCCTAAATGGGTTAAGATTTTTTTCCCCCACACATTCCATCGGAGAAGCTCTTAGTAGCACTCGAGTAACTTAGGGTCAATTTTTGGTTTTTATCGTCTTTTTTGGCGTTTGTGTAAAACGACTCTTTGTTCAGTGGTAATAGAATTAACTTTACTAAGCCACCCTATCCTAATGAGTGCTCTACCTTGGGCCATCGACTTTATACGCTAATACTGAAATAAATTTCGTAAAAAAACAACTATATCCAATCTTGATTGGCTTTTCATCCCCAGCCACAAGTCATCCCCGTATTTTGCCACAAACTTAGAATTGTTGATTTTTTCTCCAAATTCCAAACGAAAATATTTTATTAAAGGGTCATTAAGTATGGGTTGGTGAGTTTTTATCTTATTATTAGATTATCAAGTCCAAAACCGGTTTAAATTTGATTAAGACAAAATATGAATTTTCTAATTTTCATCTTAATTATTAGATTATATCATATTCAAGATACACATAATCCCCATTATACATGTGGTATCATGGTAGAATAAGAAGGCAAATCATAATACAACGTGATGCACTGAACCAAAGCCAGAAAGCACTTTACGTTATCACGAGATAGCTTCAAGTCAACGGTTAGAGATGGTCCATCTGACATTGATGTGACTAGACAGACAGACAGTTGTTTAGGCATGTCATAAATCTCGTTTAACAACTCTAAATGCGAAGAAGAATGTACACGTGTTGGACATTGAATGGAACAGAACAAAGGTGGACAAGCAACAACCGGTTTATCCACATAGGAGCAGTGATAGAACACATGTGGAAGATCCAAATAGGTTGATGAGAAGGTGAATTCGTAGCCCTTAACATCTCGCACCCGCACCAGAGTAGTGGAAGAGCTACTCGCACTAGGAAAAGGACAACGGGAGAGTTACCCGCACCAACCTCGTGCGGATAAAGTGTTAAACAACTAAGGAAGATGCAAGACAACTAAAAAGATATGGGTCCTACGATCAACTTTATAAATACCCAACTCCACCAATGGGTTATGGATCGAAAAATCTAGGAAGAACAAGAGATAAAGAGAGAAAATGGTAGTAAAGAAAAAGATCGCTAAGAAAGAAAGCACTGAGACTCTGTAAGCACTTTTTTTTAACCAGAGTTATTCGACTCCTGATAACCATTACAATATTCTTTGAACATAGTGGAATCACCCCAACATCTCCGTGGAGTAGGCATAACTAAACCACGTAAAATTATGTGTGTTTACTTATGCATTTGCATTCCTTATACTAATAATGAGCACTTAATTTATATATTTTTTTCACCTCATTTATATTTGGGTTAATTAACGTTTAGTACTTGGGTTTTTCCAACATTAGTATTTGGTCTAACTTTTGTCCAATTTAGGATTTGGTACTTGGAAATAACGTTGACCTATGTTGTCTTTCTATGACCAAATTTTAATTAATTTTGTAAAATACAAATATTGAGTTTACAAATATACCCCCAAAAGTGGGCCTAGGATCCAACGGTTTTAATAAAACCATTTAGCCTACGGTGGAGATCAAACATCATTAACCCTAATTCTTATATTCATGTTCTTCTTCCACCTCCAATTCGAAACTCAGAGTCATTTCCATGTCCTTCTCAACTAGTTCTTGTTTGTATTCTTGAATCTGAGACCGACCCATCTTTCCTTCTTTCACCAACTCAATTCTAACAACCCATCTTAATAGCGCCACCAGAACCCATCTTCCAGATTCAAGTGAAACCCCCAAATTTGTTCTAATTTCAGATTATTGTTAATTTTTGCCTCTTTCAACTCAACTCGAGCTCATCAACGGATTCAACCAACTTTCTCGTTGTTTCTTATTCTCTTCTCTATCTTGTTGTTCTCAATATCTATTATCTACTTCTCCATTGTTTTGAATGACAACAACGATCTCAACCTACAAGAACCATAACTCGGGTCCATTATTTATATTTTCAAATTAGATAAAAACCCAATTTTCTCTTGAACTCTGCGCACTTCAACAACAAACCCATTTATCTCTTCACTGTCATTCAACCATTCGATCATTCATTCATCGAAAACCTAAAATCCGTTGTTGTTGTTGGGTGACTAAAACTTGTAACGTACTTAGAGAACACTTAATATCGTCACTCCAAGGCTTAAACCACATCCTCCTAGCATGTTCAGTGTAAGTAATAACATGCACGAGTGAAAATTTCAAGAAAGATCTTCCTCCACTGATTTTTTTTATCTGGAATTTATTTGTTTGCTTCATTGCCTAAATAATAAAATTAGGTTTTTGCAAGTTGGAATGTTGATATACAAATTGGGATTTCAATCAGAAAAAGGTTTTGCAAATTGAGGATAAAACTAGTAGATGTTAATCTTGGACGAAGAAATTGGAGAGAATAGAAGATCAATGAAGAAAATTTTCAAATCATGAATGGTGGTTCGTGGTTTAATCTCAGATGTGTTGTTTGGGGGGCTACATGATGTTGGGGGCGATAGTGAAAAAGAGAAATATTTGAAGGTGTAAACATGGTTTTGGGTAATCATGTAAATGTTAGTAAAGTGAAGGGTATAATAGTAAATTATTTTAATAATTTTATTTTATTTAAATTTTTTAATAATTACTAAACATAAATCATTATCTAATCGAGTCACCGCAACGTCTTTTGCAGATACCAAACCCTAAGTTAGACCAATGTTTAGACCAAACACTAATGTTAGAGCACCCACAGTGGTAATAGTAAATGATGGACTAAACCCAAATTTGGTTTTTGGTCCGTCAAAATTCAATCACAGTGGGCTGACCAAATTTGGGTTTTGGTACGGATTTTTTACTGTTTGGGATCAAATTTGGTCCCATAACTAGACCAAATCCCATTATAGTCGAGCGTTAACCTAGTCGTGCGTCTCTTACCAGGCGTAACGCTGGCTCTCCTTCTGGTGCGAGGCGTTTAACTAGACATACGTTTCTTTTGTTAGGCGTGAACCAGAAATCCGCCCCCATCATGTGTTCATCCAAGAGTACGTCCAACAGGGCGTAACGCCAGAAGCACGCCTGCTAATCAAGCGTTCGGCTAGATTAACGCCTGTATTGGGCGTTTGGCTAGGATAGCGCCTGTTCTGGGCGGGCGTGTAAGAGAGCATTTGTGTGTGGGCCATTCCGCTAGGAGAGCCCATTTGGCTAGATTAGCGCCTACTCTTGATACCCGTTGAGATTTGTTACCGTTGTAACGACTATATTTTGGGTATACCTATAAATTGCCAATGTTTGATTGGTATACCCATTTCCATTTTATTTGTATACGAGAAAAAATTCGTTCTTTTCATATATTTATCTTCCAAATCGGTTAGAATTATGGCACCAAAACCACGAGGTCCAAATTTTATTACATTTGAAGATGTAACGATGTGTGAAATTCATTTAGCAATATCTCAAGATTGTAGTGTTGGTTCCGATCAATCAGAAGAAAAATTATGGTCTCGCATCTTAAATGGGATGAAGAGGCCATACCTACAATGTCGGGGCGCACCTGGACCTCCATTCAGAAATGATTTCAGGGAATAAGTAAAGATGTGGCGCTTTACTCTGCAAAAGAGGCAGAAGTGGAACGTGAACACATACTGGATGGGGCCCCGAAACAAAGGTAAGTACCCATTTAAGATCAAACCGTACATTATTGTTTTGAATTGTATCGTCCACTAAACTATTTAAAAAAAATAACAGATTGAAGAAGTAAGGAAGCTTTTCAAGGAAGCTAATGGTGGCAAAATATTCAAGCATGACAAGTGCTACATAATGTTAGAAAATATCAAATATTCACGACGATCGACAATTGTTTTCGATTCATCACAAGCTGAAGAAGATTCTGAAAGCGGTGAGGAAGACTGGGAAAGACAGGAAACAAGCCAAGACCATTCCAGTGGCGATGAAGAAATAGGAGATATACTTAACACCTATAACCGTCATATGGGAAAAAAATAGGCGAAACAACAGAAGAAAAAAGGGAGAGCAAAATCCAGTGGCCAACAAGAAATGATGAAAATAATTATTAAAGATCAACAAAATTTCAACACCAAATATACAGAACAAACAAAAATGAAGATGGCGCAGAGAGAATTCGAGTTTACAGCAAAACTAACTGAGTCTTCGGCAAAGTTTGCAGCAAAACAAGTTAGGAAAGAAAAACTTGACGCAAAAAAAGAAGCAGACGACGAGTTTCGACTGTCAACTGTGATAATATAACTCGATCCGACGAGATATAGTGACCCAGTTAGGTTAGAGCATGATAAACACCCGCAACTACCCATTATAGGTGGATTGGTAGAGGTTGTTATGACAAAACGAGTTTTACGGCTGCTAGTGCTTCTTCCTTCATGATAAGAAAAAAATTTGTCCAAATAATACATGAATCAAATTCCCTAAGAATAAATCATATGAATAAAGCTGCATCACATTATAGTATGCCAAAGAATTTTTGAAAACCCTCCAGGATTTCTAGAAAAATAACAAGTGTAACTTTGAAATACTTCCAAGGATGCAATGATTTATTATCTTATCTTATCTTTGTAGTAGAACAATAATCATATCCGAAACCCTTAAACCATTATACAATACCCTAATTGAATCCTGTGAAAACTTGAAAAAACTTGTTCAAATTACTTGAAGTATAAATTGCACAAAGAAATAATGAAAGAAGAACACAAACAGTTGGGTCCTTATATCGAATAAAAAGAAGGAGAAAACACACGAGGTTTGAAATGGTATATATGTTCTTTTATAATATGGGCGTACAATTGTGTCAACACCTTTTGACATTTTCAAAACATTTTTAACAAACAAACAAATTTTGGATGAAATATATAACGGAAATGACAACTAAATAATATCGAGATAAAAAAACATTACAGTTTGGTTTATCGGGTGTTGATGTTGGAGTTTTTCTGTTTATTTTCCTAAAAACTAACAAACAAACCAAGCGCAAAATCACAAGAATTAGAAATAAGAATCCAGTAACAAAATTCAATTGAATAAAACTATAAAATTATAAATGAAAGGGTATGTAATTCATTTATCCTACATATAAACATATCTCTTGCATTATACGAAGTTCATATTGTTCAACAACCACAAAACTTTTATCACAAAGTTTTATCCTCATCGAATTAATCAGAAGAATGACGCTTTTAGTTCATTTTTTTAGTAGCTTTCCAATATGGAAAAAATAATTTAAAAAAAAAACATATTTATAGTGGCTCTAAAATATTACTTGAGGTTCATTTGTCAAAATTTAGTAAGGGGTTTTATTACGCTCCTGACTATTTGGTCGAAAAGTATTGAGCCAAAATGTCTTAAACAAATTATTGTACTGGAAACTCTAGTTAGATAAGATTCCTTCTTTTGCTACTTATTATTGATATGTTTTCCGTTTTGATATGCCACTGTTAATACGAGTATAGAAAGCGTGTTTTTGAGGCACAAAAACTTTAAAAAAAATTAAGTTGAATTAACCTTGAAATACATGGAAACCCTAAAAATGCTAAACCTCTTTTGAAACCACAAACCAAAATATTTATACACAAGGACTTTAGCTGTAACAAGGACCCAGAGAAACCAAATGGGATGTATTACACTGCTTGGGACTTTGTGTGTAAGCCAAAATATCTAGGAGGTTTTGGTTTCAAAAATTTAGAATTCTTTAACAATACTTTGAATACTAAAATAGAGTGGAGGCTCATCAAAGAACCAGATTCTCTCCTATCTTCTACAACGAAAGCCAAACACTATGGTGATCAAGAAGTTATTAGAATGAATATTACACCAAAGATAATTGATTCTTGGATATGAAAATGCAGTCTTGAAGGGGTAGAAAACATTCAAAAGTATCATATATGGAAAGTGGGAAGTGGCAAAAAAATTCAGATATGGGCAGATAAATGGATCATCGGCAAAGATCCCATAACGGAGAAACCTACCTTATGTCCTCCTGACCTAAGCTACGTTAATACATTAATCAAGAACCTAGGAGAGTGGGGATGCTGACAGCATATCTCTTTGGTTTTCCCCTGAGAATCAAAATGCCATTATGCTACTCTTTTCGATGTTATTAAAGAAGATTCCTTAACCTGGGGCTTGAACGACATAGGGGATTTCACTGTCAAGTCTATGTATAACAAGAAGATACATGAAAAATACAAGGAAGATCCTCTGAATTCTGCTTGGAAATAAATCTGGAAATGATACTTCTCTTTATATTCAAATATTTATCTGGAAATATGCCCAGGGTATATTCTCCCCACCAATGCTAAGTCTGCCAGCATCCTAAGCTATATTGACCCCATCTGCAATAGGTGCAAATGTGTTGTTGAAGATATTTCTCATTCTATCATGTTATGCGCTTCTGATGTTTCTTTTTGGGTATAAATGTTTGGCGAGAACCATCATATCTAAGGTTTTTCTACTTTTCACCAATAGCATAACTCTTAGTTTACTATCAAAAGTGGTTACATGAGCTGGATTTATTTCTATGCAACTATTTGCTGGTTCATTTAAAAAGCCATATGTGATATGGTTTTCAGAGAAATAACTTATTCAGCAGTCTCTATTGCCAATAATATCAAGCATCACCTTGGTATTTTTGATAGAGTTGTTCATAATCAGAATCACATTCTTAATAACCTATTGTATCAAAAGAATGATCAGGATACTAGGGAGATAATGATAAATCAACAAACAAGTTTAGAATAAATATTAGCATATGATTCTTGGATGTTTCTTTTAAAACACGAAACAATGCTACTCAACATGATTTCACTTGGACTAACTTTGCCTTGATTGTTGTGTCATTCTCAGGTGCCTGCATTGGAGCAATGACTTTTCCAGTTTATGGATGTAGCGGAAATCGTGTCAGAAAGGGAGTTGAACTAGCTATTGGTTGGGTTAAAGAGTTGCAGACAACTAATATTGACTTTACTGCCGAGGATGATGCAACCTTGGAGGAAATTAAAGATCTTTACCAGAAGGAAGTTCAAGGAAGATTCAATTTGCAATGCCATCAAATGATTAATAGTAATTTTGAAGAAATCACTTTTGTTTTGGGCAATCTTGCAAGAGTTCGGCATAGTCAAAATCTTTTTGGTTGCCATCTTTTCAGTCTGGTGGCACACAACAACATTTGGGGTAAATTAAGTTAGGAAGGACCAAGTCTGTTGTATTTAATTCATTCCTCCCGTTTTGTAAATCTTTTTGATAACACCCGTTATGTTCCTGGTGACTCCAGCACTTTGCATGAGACTAATCTTAGCTCTGCAAATAAAACTATGCTTACTGGGTGTTACTGCCCAGGTAGTTTTCTTCCTTTTTTATATATATTTTTTTACCATACACCAAGATCTTACATCACTACGTGGATAAAACCTTATCTATAGATTTAAAAATGATAAACCTTTTTGGAAAAGATTAGTCCACATACAAAGCAAAAAAAAACTTAATATGCTTTATAGATTCCAGTTTTTTATACCAAAAAATATCTCGTCTACATGTTGCATCGATACTGGCCCATAACATTCAGTTCAGGATCCACCATGAGCCTAAAAAATCAGCATTCTAGATCTAGGTAGGGTTGCACATCAGGTCGGGTGGGTCGGGTTTGGCCCCACCCGCACCCGACCCGCCAGTTGGCGGGTGACTGGAATATTCACCCGCACCCAACCTGCAGTAGGACGGATCGGGTCGGGTCGGGTCTGACACGCCATTTTGGCAGGTCGGTTGCGGGTGGGTACGGGTCACCCGCCCAAATTCAATGTAAAAAATTTTGATGTTCATTTTTGATGTTCTGAAAACCTGAGTTCTTATCTTGGAACTGATTCAGAGAAAATAAACTTGACAAACTGGTTTTCACTTTCATAAGGGTAAACTTAGAGGACAGGAAATTGAGAAGTCCTCCTTCATACCTGTAAAACATCTCAACATATGATTACTAGTAGAAAAAAAAAGAAGAGCAAATATTAAAAATGATATGGGAAAAAGTTAATTTAATCTAGTGTATCACACTAGTCAGATAAAGGTTCTTTGCAGTTTGGTTACTAATACATGTAGGAACCTTACACAAATGAATATCTAAAAAGTACTTATTTGCACCATACATGATGTGCAAAAACAACAAGGAGTAGAAGGTGAATGATCAACAAACTAACTGCAAACTCCAGTGTATACTCTTAGAAGCAGCCTGTCAGAACTAACAATTGGTTATAGATATCCAGGGATTTAACTGTTCACAAAAAGAAAAATAGATTCAGTTAAGAACAAACCTTTCCATGCCTACCCGGCTTGCCATGAACTGAAGTGTGAGCCTCTTTGACTATATAAGTTGAGCTGTAGCAGAGAAATGTATGGATCAGAAATTAATAAGGATCAAACAAAAAAAAACTAAGAATACTACAATATAAATTATTACGTTAAGGAGGTTTCTCCAGGTCTGCATCTCAAATCCCATTGAGCAAATGATCCGTCTCTTGAACCAGATACAATAAGATCTGAAAAAATTAACAAACTCTAGAGCAATTAGACATCCCAAGTCTTTCAAAGGAATAAAATATCTCAAAAGAGCATGCACTTACCAGCATTGGATGGGTGAGCACATACTGACTTTACACTTCCTGTATGACCAGTCAAAACACCAATACAGACCCTTTCTTCCACGTTCCAAATCTTTATCTACATACCCAAAATTTATGCAATACATTAATTCGGTTATATAAGAAATTTTAGTCATACATACATACATCTAATAAACGTAAGCTGTTCAACCCTTTCTTTGTCAAGCAATCACATTTGACCCAATCAACATGATAAAAAATCATTTAACTTACCTTTTGATTTCCTGAAGCTTTCAAAAGGCGAGTGTCATCCTGTAAAGCAATAAAAGTTGTAGATTCAGTGAGTGATTAAGAAAACCATAACGTATTCTCTCTCTAACAAATCCTTCGGAAATAAAATAAGATTACCAATCAAATTAGGGAAATACCTTAGTCCAGCATAAATCGAAGACTGCATTATCATGAGATTCCCATTGGTATACCCTAGCTTCCACGAAACACACATAGAACAACACCCAAATTCCAATTTCAGCAAACAAACAAAAGCCCCTAAAATGTTAGCTACATAGAGACAAAATTCACAAAGACAGATAATCGAACCTGCTTTCTCGCGACAATTAGCAAAAGATGCAAGTCTTCTACGTGTATCAAACAAGCTAACAAACCCATCTTCGTCGGTAACAACAAGTAAATGAGAATTTCCATTCGTCTAAAAAATTAGGGGTTCCAAAATTAGGGTTTCTCAAATTACCCCGAAAATGAAAACAAAAAACAATCAGATTGAAAGGGTTTAATATGCAAATCATTTATATCTAAATTCCTTAAGAATTATGACGATAACTTTACCTTAGAAAATGAAAGTGCAAATGGTGGATTTGGGATTCCATTGTGTTCAATGGATACTACTCCAGCGTCACATATACACTCTGAATCAAAAAGTAAGAGAAACCCATATTAACAAATGAAAATTATCACTGAATCAGCAAAAAAAACATATTAAAAGCATGATTTTTAACAGCAATCATGAAAACCAAACCTAGAATTGATTGATACGAAGAAGAAGAAGAATACCTTTGTTGTTGTTGTTGTTGTTTAAGATTGTTGTCGCTCTGTTTTATAAGAAAGAAAAACCAGAAGAAGGAAGAGATGGAGACACAGAGAAATGTAGAGGAGTTAGGTCGAGAGAATACGCATATAAATAGAGAAGAGAGCCTTGTTTTCATCTCCAATCGACGGCTCAGATTAAACAAAGCTATCTAATCCGAGGGCTAGGAAATAAGGATTTTTTTGACGGGTTGGATGGGTGGGTCGGGTGAGAGAAGGTGTCACCTACACCCGACCCGTCAAAAGGCGGGTAAAAAAAATTGTCACCCGCATCCGATTCGTTTATCGTCGGGTCGGATACGGATCGAGTCAAAACTAACGAGTGTGGGTCGGATGGTGGATCTGGATCGGGTTTGTACAGCCTTGGATCTAAGGCTTAAATGCATGCCCGTGTGACAAATCCGGGGTCCTGGGAGCGTAAAAAAACCCTTAAAAATTGGTCTGGTCATACATTTTAAAAGGACTGCGACGGTGACAACTCACCTTTAAATTCTTTTTTATAACCCTTGTTTGATTTGGTAATTACAGAAATATGCATATAAAATGTTTAGGCATTAAATCCTCAAACCAGACCGGATCAGTACGAGACAAACTGTCACTGCAGCTAGTCCAAAATTTCGTACCTTTGTTATGTTTCCCGCTACACAGATATACAGATAGTTGTGCAAAATTGTGAATTTAAAATAGATCAGGGCTAAATTGGTAACTCTGGTGTCCATTCTGTTCTCACCCACAGTGGTGTGAGACTAATAGTACTGCCTGCTGCCCTGCCTCTGTTGCATGTAGGATGTTAAGCGATTCTCACTAGCTCTCTCTCCTCTAATTCTCTCTTCTCTCTAATTCAGACAACTCTCGCGAGGAGAAGAAGGCCGTAGTTGAAGAAAAACAAAATAAATTTCCATTCTTGAACTGTATCAGGCATTTTTCGTTGATTGAGCTTTTTGTTAGGCAGAGAAATTCAAGAATTTTCCATCCTTTCTATCTCTACTTTCAGAGTTCACACACAGTGAGAAGTAAGACTTTAAAATGACCCCTCTCTTTTGTTTTCTCTTAAACCCTTCGAATCTTGTTCAGGATTTTCTCGTTGAGAAAAGGAAAAAAAA
>JAJJMC010012064.1:57874-71018 GCA_023531435.1 Papaver californicum
TAGCCTTGCTTTGTTAGGTTCTGAAGCACTTTACCCTCCGTATCAAAAGACATATATGTTTTCTCTTTTCCTTTTTCATTTGTTTTTTCAAGGTTCATATTTTTCAATTATTTATGTTTGCTTTAGTAGCTGGTCAATGTGGTCAACTTTTTTGTACTGCCAAGGTATTATGCTCCATTATTTGAATGTCAATGTATGTTAGTCAACCTGGTAATGAAAACATTGTAACTAGAATAGAGCTGGTGTTATCTCTGCATGTTAGTCAACCCGGTAATGGAAACATTTTGATTAGAATAGAGCTAGTCCTATCTTTATGTAAGTTGCTGGAATTTTTTCTTTCCTATTTGTTGGGTTTTCTGTTTTAACTTCGCTTGGTTTTTGTTTTTTCCCCTGCTAAAATGACCCTTTCTTGTTTGTGTTTTCATAGTTTCTTAATATTCCACGTTACTATTTCTGACTAACCTTTTTTGAATTGTAATTCCTATGCTTTCTTCTACTTTCTTGCAAAGAGGCTTGCACCTGGCCTTGTGGAGGCAAACCGCTTTGTGCATTTCACTTTTACGACATTGTATGCAAAATTTTCCATTCCGAATGGACGCATAGAGAAAAACTATGGTTGCTCACAAGTTTTATATTGCATGCATGATACACCTTCAATTTTGTAGAATGACTTTATGAATGCTTCCAGTTTATATTATAAACTGGTGACACATGTTAGTATTTAGGTTTTCCATTTTCTTTTTCCCTTCCTTTTTTGATGTAATTATTGTTAACTTTGTTCTTAACTGCTTTTGTGTCAGCAGATTAGGAAAAATGGTGAAAAGGAGAAGTCCTCACCATGTATACATTGTCTGGTAAGGCCTGTAACTTGCTTCCACATCTTCAAAACTTTTGTGCTTATATTGGTTTGCATATTTATGGAGGCAAAAGCTTTGAACTATAATAATCATCATAAGAACTTTCTGTTGGCTTTCATTTAATGCGTTTTTTTAAAGTCCCAAGTCCGTAAATGTCTTTGACTCATTTTATGTGTCAGAGGACATCTTACTTGTAAGTAATTGCGCTTGATTAGTTTGCATGACTTGGTTCCATCTTTAATGATTTGACATGGGACATTATTCTGCATATGCATGGTCAATAATTTAATTTCTGATCTTGCCATGAAATGATATGTTAGAAAAGTACGGACAGTCTTCAGGGGCTGCATGCATGGTTTAAGGTAACATATGGTTGTGATACAGCTATAAATTCGGGAATAATGATATAAACACATTATTTAAAGGACTGTGGCTATTATGCGTTTCAATCTAAGTTTCTACGTTGCCTAAAAAATGGTAAAAACTATAAAGTTGAGTAAGTATTCTAAAATTTAATGTGAGTATTAGGATGTAAGTATTCTAAAATTTAATGTGAGTATTAGGATGCAGTCTCTTGCATTGCATGATTCATGTAGTAAACTTTCTCGACTTGTGAATGGTAAGTGCTATCTCCAATTAATTATGCTCTGCCTTCTTTTTGTAGGATATGCCACCAATAACTGTAAGAGAAAGTAATTTAAAAGATGGTTCATTCTGCTTAGAACTGAAAGTGCCCAAGTCGAAATTAAGAGAAAGTATGTGGAATTTCTTAGAGAGATATGGATTCATCTATGGCTACGAAGAATGTCGCACTTTGCTCCCTTGTGAGGTGGGTCAAAAATTGCTCCCCTCCTATTTCATATACTAAATTTTTTGGTATCTTTCAGGGATATCATGGTTTGAGGTGTTCTATACATCTTTATGTTCGTTTCTATCATAGTATTGTTATATTTAAAATTCATCAATTGGCTTTGACAGTGCTTGGCAGGAAGTAAGATTTCAGTTTTTGTACTTGTGTATGATGTATCATAAATGTCCATTGGTGGGTTTTACTTGGCTCTTCCTTGTATCTTTCTCCACTCGGGTTGATTAATCGTACATACTCACGCTTGTGATCAAGTTGCTTGGTGGTTTTGAGTTGTGAATATGTAAGCTTACCTGATTTAAGACTATCTGCATCTCCATGTATGATAATATTGAAGAGATCAGGACTGTTTGTACGAGTGAAAACATCTGGCGGACTACCTCCTATCCTTCCAAATTATATTAGAGTGGGGTGGTGGGGTATTTCCAGTAGAGCACTCTGCAAGACCTATAGCAGCATTATACTTCAGTTATCGTGTTTAACAGAAGAACCTGAACAACAAGTCTACAAGGCAGAAGATATAGGCTCCGTGCTTAAATATTGTCAAAAGCATTATCTCTTCAATAGTTTTTCTTCTTTGTTCTATCTTATTTTCTTGGCCTACATTAAATCTGTACATTATGAATCTGTTTGAATTGTCTTTCTTCTGTTTGCAACTCTAACAGAACCCTAAACGGTTTATAATGTGGCATTCTTTACTGCAAATTTGCAACAAAATCAGGTTCTGGAAATTCTAAAAAGAATTCCTGCGGAGACAAAAAAAAAGCTTGCCGCAAAAGGATATTTTCCTCAGGATGGCTACATTCTACAAAAATTACCTGTGCCTCCAAATTGTTTGTCTGTACCAGATATTTCAGATGGAACTACTATCATGTCTTCTGTAAGTTGTTATTGACTGGTTGTATGTTTAGTTTCTGTCGTTCAGCTAATAAACTTGGTAGTATATTAAATTTGGATATTGGTTTTTCCAGGACGTTTCCGTATCAATGCTTAAGAAAGTTCTCAAGCAAGCTGAAATCATCAAAAGTTCAAGATCTGGCCCTCCGAATTTTGAGTCTCATGAAGTGGAAGCCAACGAGTTGCAGTCAGCAATTGCGCAGTATCTTCATGTGAGGGGTAGCACTAAGGTATGCGTATTTTACATTGGTTTGGTTGATGGTGTCCTCTTACTATGCAAACTATGTTTCAGAAAAATCCCTGTGCTTGGGTTTAAAAGAGAACCTACTTTAGTAGAATATTCAACTTGTCAGTTAATTGGTCCTAACTAGGATACCAGTGCCCAAAACTATTGAGGTCAGATAATCCTGTTGTAATTAAGTAGTCAGATAATGATTAGGAATGGTCAAGATAAATTTATTAAAGGATTGTATATATTGCCTTTCTTTGAGATCTTTTTATTTTTAAGTAGTGGGTATCTGTGTTTGCCCTCCCTTGATGTTCACCATGCTTATGAAAGAGAAAACTTTGAAAAGAACTACCTGCTCAGTGTTCATTTTTTTTTTCCTTTCCTTCACATTAAATATTTACATATGTTAAGTAGTTAGCTGCGGTTATTAGTTTTCTTTTCATTCTGCAATCTTATATTTATGTTATTTCTTGCTTGTCAAGGGACCTCGTGATATCAAATCAAAATTTGGGATCAAAAAAGAGAGTGATGATACTTCGGCAAAAGCTTGGATTGAGAAAATGAAAACATTATTCATTAGTAAAGGTTCAGGTTTTTCTTCTCGTAGTGTCATCACAGGTGATGCATATAAGAGGGTGGATGAAATTGGTCTACCATCAGAGATTGCCCAGAAGATTACTTTTGAAGAAAAGGTGACTGTACATAACATGGATCATTTGCAAGAGCTTGTGGATAAGAAGTTGTGCCTAACATACAGAGATGGTGGTTCAATGTATTCATTAAAGGAAGGATCAAAGGGTCACACATCGTTAAAAGTTGGTCAAGTTGTACATCGAAGGATTATGGATGGTGATATTGTCTTCATTAATAGGCCACCGAGTACTCACAAACATTCTCTGCAAGCGTTTTCAGTTTATATCCATGATGAACATACAGTTAAGATCAACCCCCTTATTTGTAGTCCCCTTGGTGCTGATTTTGATGGTGATTGCATTCACTTATTCTACCCCCAGTCTCTTGCAGCAAAAGCAGAGGTTCTTGAGCTTTTCTCAGTAGAACAGCAACTTCTTAGTTCACACAGTGGAAAACTGAACTTACAGTTGGCAAATGACGCTTTACTGTCGCTAAAGATTATGTTCAAGAAATATTTCTTAAAAAGGGCAACGGCCCAACAGCTAGCCATGTACGTGTCAAGTGGTTTGCAGTTTCCTGCTTTATTGAAGGCTTGTGGTCCTGTCCCGCAATGGACAGCTTTACAAATACTGCAGAATGCTTTACCTGCAGAATTTGATTGCTCGGGGGAGAGATATGTTATTAGTCATAGTGAGATAGTGAAGTTTGATTACAATAGGGATGTGGTGCAGTCCATATTCAATGATATCATCAATGCTGTGTTCTTGAAGAAGGGCTCCCAAGATGCACTGAAGGTCTTTAATTCCTTGCAGCCATTATTGATGGAAAACATATTTTCAGAAGGTTATAGTGTAAGCCTAGAAGATTTTTGCATTCCCAAGTCAATTACTCGTGAGCTCCAAAAGAATGTTCAATCGATATCACCGCTGCTCTATCACTTGAGATCCACGTACAATGAAGTAGTTGAGTTGCAAGTGGAGAACCACTTGAGAAGCGTAAAAGTGCCAGTTGTAAATTTTATTCTGAAGTCATCTACTTTGGGCAATTTAATAGATTCAAAAAGTGAGTCATCCATTAATAAGGTAGTTCAACAACTAGGCTTCTTAGGGCTTCAGCTCTTTGACAGGGGAAGGATTTATACAAGAACCTTGGTTGAGGATATGACTACATTTTTCCAAAAAAAGTTTGCTGTTAGTGAGATTGACTGTCCATCAGAGGCATTTGGGCTGATCAGGAGCTGTTTCTTTCATGGTTTGGATCCCTATGAGAAACTGGTGGATTCAATTTCTTCTAGAGAAGTGCTAGTACGTTCATCTAGAGGATTAACTGAACCTGGAACTCTCTTCAAAAATTTAATGGCAATTCTTCGAGATGTTGTGATTTGCTATGATGGCACAGTTAGAAATGCCTGTAGCAACTCGGTTATCCAGTTCGATTATATAGTGGAAGCTGGAACCGAGGACAGGAGTTTCTCTCCTGCTGGGGAACCAGTTGGAGTTTTGGCCGCAACAGCTATTTCCAATCCTGCATACAAAGCCGTTCTTGATTCTTCAGCAAGTAGCAATTCATCTTGGGAGCTGATGAAGGTATTATCAGCCAGTCATTTGAATAGTATATCCATCTATTCTAAATTTATAGGTATTTCTTTACATCTTCCGACAATTTGAGTTTTGGTTGTCTGCAGGAAATAGTACTTTGCAGAGTTAATTTAAAGAACGATCTTAATGATCGTCGTGCAATTTTGTACTTGAACGATTGTAGTTGTGGAAGAAAGTATTGCAAAGAAAATGCAGCATATTCAGTTCAGAATCATTTGAAAAGAAAGAATCTGAAGTCTATAGCAAATTGCTTTCTGGTTGAGTAAGTGATCATAAACTTCAGTTATCCATTAATAAGTGATAACCATAACTGTTATTCCTTCGTTTTTGACATCTGGAGTTTTAATGCTTTGATTTACTTATTTGGAATTGCTCACAATTTATTTTTTCCCCAGACCAGGCGTCTCTCTCCATAATAATCTGTTTCTCACAGCTGGTTTAATGTTTGTCCCTTGTCATTCGCATCATAGTCGTTCTTTTATTTTCTTTCTTTATTCTCTTTATAAGTTTTGGATGTTCTATTTCCGCTCTGACCATGTCTTATGTCAAGTTTTTGCTGGTACTGTTTTGTTCACTGTTTCCTATGATAGAAAACAGCTGGATATTTTGCTTTGCTTATTTTCTGTTTCATCATTAGTTTATCAGTATGATTTGCAGTGTTTTATATATTAAATTATTATCGTTTAATGCTGTGTTTCCGACTGACACCAGATCTTACACAATGTTTTTACAGATACAGAAAGTCTATTGAGAATCCAGATACAAATGCCTGTCTTGTTGGTCATATTCACCTTGACGAGGTTGGTACTTACTAATAAATCATTCAGTAATCTGGTTGGTTTGAATAGCTAAAGCATAATTTTGTTACTGCTAAATACTTATTACTCATAAAAGAAATGTACCTGTATCTTTTTGGACAGGCGGAAATGAAATGTGTGGGCCGAAATGTACATCAAGTTCTCCAAAGGTGTCAAGAAAAAATTGGTTCTATTAAAAAGAAGAAAGATCGTCTTGGTCGTATTCTTAGGGCACTTACATTGTCTGTCAGGTTTGTTTTATCATGTGAATTTTTTTTATGTGTGCAAGTTTAACTTTTAAACTTGATCATACATGTCAGAATGGCTAATCGCTACTTGAATACAAAAGATGATTGGGGTCTTTGTTGCATGCTCCTGCGTTGTAAGTCTCATTTGTGTTTGTCTGTCGGATAACCTGCATAGTATCGAGTCTCATCAATCCGGTCGCAATACATCATGTGGCCCTTTTTGTAGCTTCTCCGGAAGAGAAGAGGGAAGAGACAACAAATGATGTCCTTCTTAGGATAAACCAAATACTCAATCTAATCATGACCAGGCACTTGAGATATCTACATGAAGAATCAGCCATGCTTTCTTAAACTCTGTGTCTGTCTGGCCCATCAGTCGTATAGGCATATAAAAGTTGTAGTTATAACATTGGCATATTTATATTACGCCTTTCAGATCACATGATATAAGTGATCATTACCAGACAACTGACATCAAAGCCTTCTAAAGAACCAAAAAGTTTAAAAAATAGTGCACAGTTGAGATAGCCACTTGCGGAGAGTAAAGGCAACAGCAAAAGGACTGCGCTAGATGGTAGTATTTCACACCCATGATCTACCCTGCATGAGCTGTGTTTTATAAGATGTTAGCACTGCAGAGAAACCTGTCAATAATAATTGATTATCATTATCCTTCCAGATTTATGTGTATATACTAGTGCTTCATTGGTGTCAGAAGTCATACTAAAATATGCACGATTTTTTTTCACAAAACTGTTCAAAGTAAATCGAGACATGAACTGATAAGTACTTCTCTCCATGTCTATATGGATAGGAAGTATTTTGGGGGTTTTAGTTGAATTCGCTGATAAGTACATTAAGACTAATACATGTAGTGTAGTATTGCTGCGTCCTTAGTAACGTAACTTTCTTCAACTAATTTATGTTATCTTTATGGTTGTCGTCATTTGGTCGAAGATTTTGTGGTATCATATGCCTACTTTTTATGATCACCAGAAACTAATGTTGGATATACTTTGCAGTGAATGTTGTTATTTTTCATCCCCTGATGCGGAAAGGTCTCAGGTTCCATGCTTGCAGTTCTCATGGCAAGATACAAGCGCTTGTACTTTAGAACAAACTTCACAGTTAATGGCCAACTCAATCTGCTCAATTCTGTTAGAGACCGTAGTTAAAGGTATGTTATCATAGTGTCAGTTTTTCACTTGTGAAGAAGCATCATTCAAGTTGAGGTTCTGGTGAACCATTGTAAGCTTAGATAATTTGAGCTCTTTGTTGTGGCCTTGAAGTGACCTTTTTATCTTTTCGATGCTTGCATTTACCTTATGGATTTCGCTTGATCCACTAAACCTCTTCATTATCATCTTTTTCCACTGAGCTCTCTTTACATAACATGTTTGCTTTTGCCAGTTCCAAGGCAACTTCCCTGCGTTGCTGTATTTGGGCCATATTCCTAGACAGTAAGGCTATCAATGGGGAGTCTAAAATCAATTATAACGCTACCTGGAACTCAGGGTTCCAAGGCAACTTCCCCGCGTTGCTGAATTTTGACCCATATCTCTAAACAGTAGGGCTACCAATGGTGGGTCTAAAATCAATTATCAATCTTCCTGGAGCTGGGTCTAAACAGTTGGTTCTGGTCTCGGCTTATTTGGTCCTATATGGCTTTAAGATTCGGCCAACTGCGAATAAAGCCGAGTTGGTTAGGCTTTACTGGCTTTGTGCCAGCGGCTCTCTCATTTGCTTGTTAGTACAGCTAGCAGATCAGATTTGTTGATTATTGTTAAAAAATAAAAAAATGCTCGGCAATTCTTTACCTGCTAAAAAATAAAACAAACTTTGAAGTTAATATTGCAGGTTACATGTTTTAATTAGTGAACGACCCTTCTCGTACAGTTATTAATGGCTCAAGAACTATATTAGCTTCTTCTGCTCTACTCTATATTTAAATTGTCAACCAAGTCTTTCAGTGAGAAAAATAACAGAATAATGTTTAAACACATGCCACTAGCTGTTTAATTATTATAACCATTTAACAAGGAAAGTGGACTTCTAAAATGAAGTGTTGTCCTTGAACTTGTAACATGGTTCAAGTCAAGTTTTGCCCTTACTGCAACATGGTTCAGGTTGTTTAGTGGTTGGTCCTTGTGTTTTTTGCTGATTATAATGCTGAATATTACCTTTGCTTTGAGCTCTAGCAAGGAAGTACACTCGAACTTAACTGCGAGTAATTCAGGTCATTGACATTAATTCATTCAGTCTCTGTATAATATCTTTATGTTTTTCAAGTTTATTTTTCAATACATTATATTAATTGTTGTGTCATATTTCTAATGACAACGTAGGTGATCCTCGAGTAAACATGGCCAGCATTGTATGGGTTAATCCAGATACAACAACTTGGGTAAGAAGACCTAGTAAGATTCAAAAGGGTGAGCTGGCAGTGGAAGTAGTTCTCGAAAAGGAGGTTGTCAAACAACATGGTGATACTTGGAGGACTGTCCTGGATTCTTGCCTTCCAGTAGTACATTTGATTGACACACGCCGATCTATTCCATATGGCATCAAACAACTACAGGAAATAATTGGCATTTCTTGTGCTTTTGATCAAGCGGTGGAGGTAGTACTGTTATTCTTACTCTGGTGATATTTATTGCTGATTTATATGTATGTGAATCTAACTTACGTCAGTCGCTGGGGAAATAATGTATCCGCGCTACCCAATCTCTCCACCCATTGAATGCTATTATTTCTTGTTAGAACTCTTGCATGTCTTTAATTATTAATTAGGATAGAAAGTGCAGTTTAGTTTCTTATAAAATTACACTTGTTATACTTGCTCATGGATTAATGTTTTATGGCCCCGTGCGTCGTACTTCGTTTTTACCTGTTTCTTCACCCTTTCTAAATGTCTAATATTGTGTGTTCTTATGCAGCGACTCACAACATCAATTAGGATGGTTGCAAAAGGTGTGCTGAAGGAGCACCTTATACTTGTGGCAAATAGCATGAGTTGTACAGGAAATTTGATCGGCTTCAATACTGGTGGTTATAAAGCATTATTCCGCTCACTAAATGTCCAAATACCATTTACAGAAGCCACACTCTTTGTAAGAATTTTCTGCATTTCTGTTTACTTTGATGGTGGAAATAAATTAATGTTGTATGCGTGGCTTCGTGCCTCTGGCCTACTTAATCTGATGGAATCTTTGTGTTTCTTAGACACCAAGAAAATGTTTTGAGAAAGCTGCTGAAAAGTGTCATCTAGATTCTTTATCAAGCACAGTCGCATCATGTTCCTTCGGTAAGCGTGTTGCAGTTGGTACAGGAGCCCGTTTTGAAATTTTGTGGAACAAGAAAGAGGTAAGTTTATTTGTATATCATCCTTAGTCTGTTATTACTTGTGGATTATTGTAAGTTGTTAAGCTGGAGTTTCTCTTTGATGATTTTTCGATCTAGGTCACATTTACTTGAATAATTTATTAGGACTCTTCTTGTATGACATGATTGATCTGTTTTCCTTTTTATTTTGTTAGATGGGATTGGATCAAAATGCGGTGGACATTTACAACTTTCTCCAGATAGTAAGGACAGGTACAAATGAAGGGGAAGTAATATCTGGATGTTTAGGTGAAGAAGTTGATGATATGGAACTGGAAAATGAAGGCGTTGATCTGGCCCTGTCCCCTGAGCACCCTGATGGGGCCAAGCCCACTTTTGATGACATAGCCGAATTCGAACTGAAGTCACAGCCTAGCCAAATATCAGAAGGAAATTGGGGAAACAATTCCTCACAAACTGGTGAATCCGGCGGCTGGGGAGAGTGGAAAGTTGACAAAACTCCGGGTTCAGAGAATCCTGGTGCAGCATCAAATTCAGATGCTTGGGCTGGCTGGGATAGTAGCAATAAAATCCAGTCAGAGAACCATTCTTCCAAAGAATTTTATAATTCTTCTGCACATGGTGGTTGGAATACCAAAAGTCAGCCTTCACAAGATGATCTTAATGATTCTTGGGGAGGACAGGTGGAGAAGGCCAATTCATCAGGTGGTTGGAATACCAAGAAGCAGCCTTCACAAGATGATCCTAATGATTCCTGGGGAGGACAGGTGGAGAAGGCCAATGCAACTGGTGGTTGGAATACCAAGATGCAGCCATCACAAGATGAACCTCATAATTCTTGGGGAGAGCAGGCGGAAAAAGCCAACACAACTGATTGTTGGAATACCAAGACGCAGCCATCCCAGGCTGATCCTCATGATTCTTGGGGAGGACTTGTGGAAAAAACCAACACAGCTGGTGGTTGGAATACCAAGACGCAGTCATCCCAGGCTGAACCTCATGAATCTTGGGGAGGACTTGTGGAAAAAACCAACACAACTGGCGGTTGGAATACCAAAAAGAAGCCGCAGGATGATCCAAGTGATTCTTGGGGAGGACATGGGGAGAAGGCCAATTCGACTGGTGGTTGGAATACCAAGAAGCAGCCTTCTCTGGACGAACCTGGTAATTCTTGGGAAGGACAGGTGGAAAAGGTCGACACTCCAGGTGACTGGAGTACTAAGAAGCAGCTATCGCAGGATGAGCATCGGGATTCTTGGGGAGGTCAGATGGAAAAGGTCAACACTCCAGGTGACTGGAGTACTAAGAAGCAGCCTTCACAGGATGAACACCGTGATTCTTGGGAAGATCAGGTGGAAAAGGTCAATACAACAGGCCAGAATGGCAAGGAAGGGAATGGTCAATGGAACCAATGGAGTGAGCCACCTAAGAATGAGATGCTTGGTAAAGGGGAGCATCAAATTGTGACCACTAACAAATCAGCAGGTACTAGTGCCGGAGAGAGTTAGTTAGACTGTTACACTGTCATTACACCATTATTTTGATCATTATATGTGTCAGAATTCTGTTATCTCAAATGGGTATATAGTTTTCTTATTCTGTTCATTTGTTCGACTAGGTACATGGGGGACTAGTATGGCTGGTGAACAGGTAAATCAACCAGTGGATTCTCAAGTTTGGAGTTCTTCATCTGTTGGAGATCAGACTGAAAAAGAAGTCCAATGGAGCCAACGCAAAGAACCACCTGTTAAGCCATTTGCATGGGGTACTAGTAAGAGTTCTCGTGGTTGGGGTTCCTCAAATACAGGGGACTGGAAAAACAAAAGCCGCCCTAACAATCCCCAAGGAACGTCAGATGATCCAAGTGGGTGGAATGCAAGCGGGATTTTTACTGCCACTAGACAACGACTAGATCTTTTTACATCCGAGGAACAAAATGCTCTTTCAGAGGTTGAGCCCATTATACAGGCAATAAAGAAAATAATGCAGCAATCAAGGTAATCTTTGTAACAAATGCTCCACTTTTTTCTATAACAGTTTTGTGAGGCAAATCTCACTTTATTTTTTTGAAGCTACAAATCTCACTTATATCAGAGGAGCCAAAACTGCTTTATGGTTTTAATACCATGGCATACAATCCTGTACCACAAACATGTTTACGTTATGTACTGGACACTTCTGTTTGACAAGCATTTAATTCCTGGAAATTAGCTCATGATTAGACTTTTCAGAAATTCATTGGACCAGATTGAGATGATCCTGTATCTGACATTTGTGAAAAAGAATCTCATGTACATGTTATTTTAGAGATTGTAACCCAATAAAATTTTGGATGATAATTATGAACACTTATTTACTAACTTTTTGTTGATGTCCATGATTATTTGTGTTGTTCACTAGTCTGTCTGACGCCTCTTGTTTTACTTTGAAGGGGCAAGGATGGTGAACCGTTGTCAGTGGAGGATCAAGCATATGTGCTTGAAAACGTGTTCAAGTATCACCCAGATAAAGATGTGAAAATGGGTTCTGGCATTGATCATGTGATGGTACGCTGAGCTGCAATCTACCTCTATTTAAAACTTGCATAATACTTTTAGATTTTTATTATTACTTGTGAATCGTGAGATTACAGAGTTTATTTTTGTTCAATGCTTATATTATTAAGTGTTTTTTGTCGAATATTAGGCCCCAGACATGTACAGTTGAATGTCTTTGTCCATTCAGCAGCGTTGACTATTTGAATGTATGTTTTGACAGGTTAGTACACACAGCAGTTTCAAGGATACAAGATGCTTCTATGTTGTATCAACGGATGGACGCAGAGAGGATTTCTCATACCGCAAGTGTTTGGAGAATTTTGTCAAGGAAAAGCATGCTGCAGTAGCCGAGTCTTTCAATGGCAAGTATTTCAGGAAACCTCAACCTCGTGATGGAGGAGCGCATAGAAATCGAACGGACGTTGGTACACCCACCGATGACACACCCAACAACTGAGAAGAGGATAACCAACTTCATGTGTTCTATGAAGAAAGTAAATGAAGTCTTACGTGTACATATTGATTCTCTCTTTACGCATCTGATGTCCATTTTGAAAAAACTGGATGCGGCCGGCCAGCGTTTTTTTCTTCTATTCGAGGAAGTTTTGATATGTACTTTGTACATATAAGTACTATCCTTAACCGTGTCTGACTTGTAAAGCTTGGCTCTGTTTAGTTTGAGCCGTTGAACTTTTATAATTTAGGTTTTCGTTGGTGTCTTGCTTGAACCATTGTTTTATGACAAGGAGAACAGTTTAGAAATGTACCCTTTTGGAAGTGCAATACCAGTTAAGCACTTAAGCTCACCATTTCCCTTGGTTTCCTTATAAATAAGACTGCTTACCCATCACCACCCTGGTATAGTCCCCGAAGAACCAGTAGATGCCATGTCATGTGCCCACCAGCAGACGAAGCGACACACTTCGTGGTCGACACCACCCTATGTAATTGCGCTTCGAGCATTCATGGTCTTAAAGTGACACATATTTCCCATCTGCTACTTGGCACCACCCTATGTAATTGTGCTATGAGCAGTCATGGTTTTAATGTGACACATAAATCACCTATTCCCTGATGGTTGTCTCATTTTTACATACAAGCTACTGATAAAATTATGTCTCATTTTTACATACAAGCTACT
>JAJJMC010012064.1:77675-152422 GCA_023531435.1 Papaver californicum
CCACTACTTTGTATCTTTCTCATCATGGGGTGTTTCCACACCGCATGTTGTTGTAACCACCAGTCCATAACCCCATGAAGAATCCCCCATGTAATTGTTTTGATTTCTCGTAGGAGTTAGTGGAGTCATGGACTCAAAGCACGTGAATAATAGTGCTACTAATAAGCTTTATACCAATTTAGCATGGCAATGGCATATTTAAAATTTGTGCCAGCAATAATAGTGCATGCTAGTAAAGAAGGACAATGTTTGCACGAGCAAGGTTGAGAAGGTGTGCAAAGGGGTAAGAATTGGTAAGGCTAGTGTCGTTGCTAGCAGTGCTTGCGCTAGCGCTGATGGTAGTGTTGATGCTAGCTCAAGTGCTAGCGCTAGCGCTGTTGCTAGCTAGCACTGCTAGCGGCTCTAGTGTGAGCGTTATGTCAGCATAAATGTGGGCTAGTTGGCATGAGGGTGTTGTATTGGTGATGAGGGCATGGCTAGGGCTCGCTAGGGTTGTCACTTGTTGGTGCTATTACCATAGACATGGTTTGTTTATGGCTTCTCAGTCGCATGAGATTTTAATGTAGCATTATGCTTGGCTTTTGTGCAATGCAAACAGAACATATTCAAGGAATTCAGTCGTGGAAGTTTGCAACTTGGGATAATGTTCGATGCGACTCTGCATTTAGATGGTATGCATCTAATTTGCGTTTTCATTCAGATAATGGCACAACATCCATTCTGAATGCTCATAATTTTGTATAATTGATATATTCCGATTAATACAAATAGTTTGCATGGACGCACATGAATAACGAGGGTTTAGCCGGGTAAAACCCTGAAATTTTGGAGGCGCATGCATATATGAAAGAGCTATAGGATTAATGTAACCATGAGATGAATATGCATTCTCAATTTTCTTGCGGAATATAAGACAAAAGTACATATTCATAATTCTGATGCCGGTTCAGAGATTCGTTCATTATATTTCTGCAGCCATGCAAGGTAATTTTACAATCCATACCCTTGTCAAAACCCCACCATCTACAATGGTATGCATCTAATTTGCGTTTTCATTCAGAGATGACATAGTATTCATTCCGAATGTTCATAATTTTGCATAATCGGTGTGTTCCGATTAATACAAATAGTTTGTATGGAGGCACATGAAATAACGAGGGTTTAGCCGGGTAAAGCCCTGAAATTTTATAATATATAAAAGAGCTACATGATTAATGTAGCTATGAGATGAATACACATTTGTAATTCTCTTGCAAAATGTAATACAAAAATACATATTCATAATTCTGATACTGGGTCAGAGATATGCATATATGTATTATATTTATTTATTTCATGCTTCTACAGCTGGGAAAAAATAATATTACAATTTTCTTCCTTATCAAAAACTCACCATCAACAAGAGTAACTTAGTATTTTTACATTAATTAGATACCCCTTAGGCCAAGTCCTATGCACCTTCCAAATAACCACATTTTCCCAATCTGAGCTACTATGGACATGCTAAATGGGCAAATAGGATGGCCAAATCGTCAAATATGGTGGTATGCATAGCGCGACAGAGACTATATATCCAACGACTAACTCTTTGCCGCTTATAAAATCGTAATTTTTAAACTAAATTTTACACCATAAATTTTTCACTAAAATTTTCTACTTTATACTCTTAATTATTTACAAAAACATTTTCAAATGGCACAAATTGTACCCCAACTTGTTTTGGCAACCCAACTTGATTTTCGAGAGTCGTACTTGAAGATGCTATTAGTAAGGTATATGATGGTTATAAGAAAATAGAGAATGGTAAAAGGTAAATAGGTCTTCAAGTTTCTGATGTTAACCAAGTCAAATATGTAGTTAAAAGAAAAAGAAGAGTTCAAGGCAAGAAAAATGAAGGCAAAGAAAATTTGAAAGTAAACCGTAGTACTGCTCCCATAAACCAGGAAAAATCTTTTCAATAGCACATCGATTGGAAGTTACGTCAAATGAAAATAAACAGGTCGACAAAAATTGTCCGAGATTTTTATTGAAGTGTTTATTTAAGTTTTTTACCGCCCTAGTTTATATCTTGTAAAAGAGCATGATATAGTAAATTAATGTAATGGAGATTAATGTTTTAATATAATTTTAGTTAATTCAATCAAATTAGTAAGCTTGCCCATCCCTTTCAAAATCAAATTACATATAATTTATAATTTCGATCACGATCTTTCATTATCGCAAATCCAATGGCTATTTTTGATCATATGTAATTTCTTTTAACATTCCCGCTTTTAAATTCATTAATATTAGGTGGTGTAAATTTATAAACTAACTTTCTTTATAAATTAAATTAAAGGAAACTAGTTTTTCATTTAATAGGATTTTGGTATTTGTAGATCAACACATAGTTTTTTATCAACACATAAATTTAACATAAATATATGTCAAATTCAATTAGTAATCTCTGTTACATCGAATTAGAATTACATTTAATTTCTTAATTGATTTCCTTGATCACCACCATGGAAAACCCAGCTTGTCTCGTCGTCGTATTCCCCTTGACGACTTAACATGGATGTGATAGAAGCTTGAGTAGGCTCAAGAGGTTGAGTTTCATCAGCAAAACCTGAAAAAGGAACCTGAGAAATGGATGGACCAAGGGGACGATAGACGTTAAAGGCTCCTAGTGGAGTCGGGGTGTAAAGATTCACAAATATTATACCACCGGCATGAGTTTTCAGAGCCAAATCAACGTCTCTAGTACCAGGTGTCATATGATTTTGTGTCATATGCTCTGGTGTTTCACTTTTACGACTTGGTTAATCTTGACTGTATTCATCCATAAAATCAATACTTAATGTGTTCGTCATTTGGGTCAGCTGTCACACGTAATAATCCTATATTTTTTGCAATCGCCAATGATAATCCTTCAAACTAGCCTGCACCTCCTCCCATATAGCTTGTACCCCAGAATATAGATAAGTTCGTCCCATAGCTTGAGAAACAATAGGAACAGTGATAGGCTCCCCTTCGATATTAATATTCAGCACCTCCCAATCAAACAGTGGTATAGCTGACGAAGAAGATGAAATTCCCTGGCTACTGGGATAAACAAAAGGACTCGACGATTTTGGAGGAGGTTGGGTAGGGAAAAAATTTAGCATCAAGTAGTAATCTACCTAAAGCTGGCATATCCTTCCCTCCAAAATTTTACGGCTCCATAGTAATGGTAATCTTGCAAATTGAACTGAACCAAACGGAGATAATCATTCCTATCAACAGGATGCTGGATTAAGTTATGAACATCCTCTTATGATTCTCTCATTTGTATCAATATCACGTAATCGTCAAAAGAAATCTCCTCGCTTGGAAGTTGGTTGATTGCTTTTACTTTTCTCCCTTCTAGTTGTAAAAGGTGTCTTTCACCGAAGTACCATACACCTTTTCTAAAAGGAGAATTGAAAAACACCAATCGATATAAAATCGACACTATCATCCTTTGATGGTACTTGTTGATACCTGAAAAATGACTATCCATTGATAAGGGGAGTCATTTCTACCAGATGGTCGTATTTGGTTTGGTATTGCTACCGCACATGACTTTGAGAGTCACTACCAGATGGGTCTGGACCCATAGTCGTGAGGAAACTTGGGACTAAGTCCAAATTCTTGGAAGAATACCCGTGGCAATATGGGGATAAGGAAGGAATAAAAGGAGAAGTTAAGGATAGGATTGAGGAGATGGCACTTTAGTGATAATGATGGAATTTGAAGGACATGTGTCAGAAAGGGATAAAGAAGGAAAGTCTATAAGAGGTAAAGAAGTAGTACTAAGAAAGGGATCTTCTCTCTCTTACTCATCTAGGAAAGATGTAGTCCTTGTTGTGACTAGGATTGGTCTCCCCTTTACGAATTTAGCCCAAAATATTTGGCGACCACAGTGGGAGACTCGTCTCTAGTCCAACAAGATAGACTCAGGAACCACAACCCCGACTTTCCACGCTAACCAGCCGGCCAATAATGAAGTGATAATAGAGGAAGGGAGTGACGAGGATCCAAGTAGGCAAGCCATTGTCAATACTCCGATTATACAAATGACCCAAGCATAGAAGCCGGAAGCGGCAACCGACAAAAACAAACAGCAAGCGAAAGGGGACGTGTCACGAAAGAAGCAAACCTTGCAAGATATGAAAACAGAGATGGAGGGACACAATCGGAGCCAACAGGAACTTCAGAAGCTCATAAGACATGATGATGAAGAAGAAAGCGTAACGGTTAATGAAGCGGAAAAAAGGGTGACCGACGAAGAAGGTTCTTCGTGCGGAGTCGCACAAAATGCGATCGCTAAGAACCTGGAAGAAAACTATCGGGTAGTGAAACATGATAGTTACGATTCCATGAATGTCCCATATTCAGCCGAGGTAGACGAGTACCAGTACCAGAGGAGTACAAGTATCCAAAGTTCAAGACTTATGATGGAAGAGGAAATGCACACGAGCACCTCAGCCGATTCCTACAATGAACGCGTACTCGACTAATGGAAAGTTGTGCTTATGAGAATTTGGAAAATCATTGTCAGACACGGTTTTTACCTAGTATGACAACCTGAAACCCGGGAACATATAATCGTTTGCAGCAATAAGCATGTTATTTTTAAGGAAGTTTTATTCTGCAAAAAAGAAAGTTACAATGATCGATCTCAACAAATGTAACTAAAGAGTCGGGGAAGAAATTGGAAAATTTATCACTCGGTTTCAGAACCTCTTTATCGAATTTTATGAGGATAAAAGGGAAGAAACTCTGGTGGAAATTTGCATACGAGGAATGATACATGTGTTCAAATGGAACCTGGCTAACTTTAAATTTCAGACATTCGTGGAATTAGAAGAAACGTCCGTAAGGATAGCAGACTGCGCGGATATTTTAAACCTAGGGGGCATTGATCACGTTTGGAAACATTCAGATAATAGAACATCGGCACCAACATTCAATAATCGTGCAATAAAAACTAACCAAGGTGCAAGAAGACCTCCAGCGTTTCATCCCTACAATGCGGGACGAGGGAACAAAGGGCCCAGGACGGACCTGATACGATTGTCGCCCATGATCATCAATTTACTCGAGCAATGGATAACAAATCATGAGGTAACACTGCCACTTGTAGTAGTAGATATCAACAAAGTCGATAAGGACAATGTCAGGAACTGCCATTATCATCGACGAGTAGATCATCCGAAACAAGAGTGTTTCTCCCTTTGAAGCATTTTTAATGGAAGAGGAACGCGAGAGAAATCGAGATGAGAAGTAAAGCGATTAACGAGAACCCTCTCCTTCAACACCAGGTTATGATGCTATCTCACGACCCAGCAGAAGACGCCGGGAGACCCTGGGAACCGGTAGAAGAAGAAGTGTATGAAGCGAAAGAAGATACCACGATCTTTAATAACACTGAGAGCGTAACCAACAATTTTCCAAGACAGTTCTAGCCCAGAACTCTTCGACTCGCTCGGTTTCAGTGAGAATCAAACTCGAGAAGCGGCGAAGGATATCACGACAATAGCGGATGGTAATCCATACAACGATGCTGAAAGGGGCTATTACTTTCACTGACGAGGATATTTGTTACCCGGGAGAGCACTTCCGACCATTTTATCTTACAATGACTATTAATAAGCAACAACTAAAGAAAACATTCATCGATGGAGGAGCATCTCTAAACCTAATATCTCTTCATACGCTGGAGATTCTAGGCGTGCAACGATCGTATATTCGGATGCATACTACCTCGGTGAAAGGGTTCGGTGGAAACGCTCAGACTGCCATAAGCGTTATCAGTCTAGTAATAAGAATCATACAAATAAGAGCACTTAACCCTAATATGTACAATAGGATGACACGACCTTTCACGTGTTACTGGGCGAGGATGGATGCTCAACCATAAATTCGTTTTTTCGACTTATCACCAATGCGTAAAGACGAACACAGGGGGAAAAGGATATCGATTCGCCATAACCAACAACTCTTTCGGACCGGAAGAGGCATACAGACGTCGTGTTCTCTGACACATCGAAAGAGCCGGAAGAAGCACCAACAGTTTGTCTTACCCCTGTCCACAAATGGGAAGATGAATCGACCCCCAAAGAAAAAGATGTGAAGTCAGTGTTCAGCCCATCACGGATGGATGTTGTCTCTCCTTTAAAGAAACAAAAACTATAAGGGAACTCCCAGTTCTGGCGTTTCTCAAAGCCGACCGCAGGAAAGGGGGCATGTATATCGATTACAACAATTATCCTAGGAGGCTCCCGAGTCAGAGCATGAGTACGCCCTAAACTTTGTTGAAAATAAAATAAAGGAGTCACCTTCAGTAATAGCCGAAGAGGCCGAATCATCGTTAGAAGACATGAGGAAGTCGATAGAAGAACGCATCATAGAAGATCTGACCGCAGATAGAATGGAGGAAGTAAACATCGGAATTGAGAAGACCGACGCCTCATAACAATAAGCAAGAGTCTGAGCGAGCTAGAAAGGAACGCGATAGTCGAGCTCCTGATCGAATATAAAGACGTGTTTGCATTCAAGTATGATGAGATGCCAGGCTTAAACAGCAGCCTTGTGTCTCACAACCTAGGTGTCTCGCACGAGCTTCATCCAATCAAGCAAAAAAGCCGTGACTTTTCGCAGGAGACTGCCCTAGCAAAAATAAAGGAATAGGTAGAGCGGTTACCAGAAGCAAAGTTCATAAAGCCAATACAACACCATACATGGTTGGCTAATGTTATGCCGGTTGTGAAAAAGAATAAAAAAAATTAGGTGTTGTGTAGACTATCGAGATCTCAACCGAGCATGTTCGAAAGATGACTTCCCATTGCAATGCATAGACACCTTAGTAGATGCTACAGGCGGACACATGATGTTCTCGTTTATGGATGGCTTCAACGGATATAACCAAATCAGGATGGCAGTCGAAGACGCGTTTAAAACAACATTCCAAACACCATATGGTAATTTTTACTATGTTGTCATGCCTTTTGGATTAAAGAATACCAGAGCCACTTACCAGAGAGCAATGACACTGATCTTCCACGACCTTCTACATCAAATCGTCGAAGTGTACGTGGATGATATTGTAGTCAAGTCAAAGGTAAGAGAAGATCATGTCGCACACTTGAGATGGGCGTTTGAACGCTGCCGCAAGTTTAAGCTGAAGATGAACCCACTAAAATGCGTGTTCGGGGTGACCTTAGGAAAAATAAAAGCCATAACCACCATGACGCCTCCCAATTACGTAAAAGAACTACATACCTTCATCAAAATGATATCATATGTGAGACGCTTCATCCCGGGTCTTGCTCAGCTTCTGACCGCTTTCCTCCCAATGTTAAGGATGAACACCAGTTTTGAATGCGGATAAACACAACATGATGCTTTCTACAAGCTCTATCAAATTTGGTTAGCCTGCAGGTACACCGACCACCAGTGAAAGGAGAACCTTTTTATCTTTACGCCGCTTTCACGAACTTAGCAATATGCACAGTCCTAGCGCAAGACAGAGGGAATGATAACCTATCGCCCATCTATTATGTTAGTCTGGTCTTGAAGGACGCCGAGTTGCGTTAACCGAAGGTCGAACAAGCATGCTTAGCCCTGATATACATGACACAAAAGCTGAGGTCGTACCTACTGACACATGAAACCATCATTCTCGCAACGGTTAATCCCATTGTATACTTCGCAACAAAACCAGTTTTAACAGGAAGGACCGCAAAGTGGCTCCTCCAACTATCTGAGTTCGAGTTAAGATACCAAAAGCTCCGAGGGGTTCGTGGCCAAGCGATCGCAGATCTCCTGGAGGCCTTCCCAGGAGACGACAACGTGACCATCCATAATGGTGTGCCAGGGGAAGTAGTGGAAGTCGAGGGGGAATGACAGTGAATCATGTCTTTCGTTGGGTTTTCATAAGAAAAGTTTGGTGGAGTCGTCATTGTGATCGAAACCCCAATATGGAAACTTCTTTCCTACGCTTTCAAGCTGAATTTTCATTGCAGTAACAACGTTGTGGAGTATGAAGCTCTAATACTGGGGCTAAGAATGGTCGAGGAGCTTGACCTCGGAAATCTAGAGATTAGAGGAGACTCTAAGCTAGTCACTAGCCAAGTGAACGAGGAGTTTCAGGTGAAGGAATCGCATTACCCATATATATAGGAACGGAAAGAGAATCACCTTGATACTAAACCAGATAGAGCCCGAGATCTTATTTGAAATGGGAAGATCTAGGATAGGCGGCCAACCTACTGGGGAGAGCGATGTGCATAGACCAGGTGAGTAGGGATGCAACTCTGTGGACCGCTCTTCGGGCCTGATAGGTGGTGGTATCACACCCTTCTCAAAGGAACCGTACGTGACACTCTCACGTCATACGGCTCCGTCCCGGAATCAGGACCTACTTGACTTTGACCAAGGGCCATACCGGGCCGAGGAACATAACTTAATGACCATGGTTGGGTCAACTACGATTGAGCATGCAATGAGGAATTCGAACAGACACGCGGATCTACTAGCTACGCTCGCGATAAAAATTCAATTAAACAATAAACAAGAATGAACCGTAACGATAAAACAGAGAGATCTTCCAAACACATGAAGGGAAGACAGAGCCTTCGAGGATGCGGATGACTGGCGTAAGATATACCTCGTGGACCTAGCAAAGACCGATGGGGAAAAAGTTATTCCAATGAAAGTATAAAAACAATTCCTAACGGTTTGGGGTGCACTCTATTATCGAGCACCTGGAGGATTGCTGACACGCTGTTTAAATAAGAAAGAAACATAAGAAGCGATACATAGGATACATGAAGAGTCATGTGGACAGACGGGTAGCGTCCGATTGTACCGACGTCTATAAAGATTAGGAGTATAGTGGCCGAGCATGGCGGCCCAAGCAGCAACCATTCAAGATAGTTATAGGGACTGTCAAGCTCCGCCGCAACCGAAAGAAGTATGTATGGAGAAAGAGGATGATTGGAGGCAGTCGTATATAGACTACATCTAACATTGTAAACTTCTCGTGTGCATACGGACGACACTCAAGATACAGAAGAAATCAAACATATTTTTCATAAACGAAAGGATTTTGTACCGAAGAAGTTATGGCAACACGATCATAAGATGCTTATCAAAAAAAGAAGCAATAAAGGTAATGACCAAGTCAAACGGTGCGGAACACCAAGGGATGCGTAAGTTATTCGTGCAGATTTATGAAGGCGGATTCTACTGGCCAACCATGGAGAGCGACACAACAACGCATGTGAAGAAGTGTGTAAGCTGTCAAACCCATGGGCTCCACACATATCACACCCAGCTGCACAATATCGTCACACCCTGGCCGTTTCACAGCTGGGGTTTAGATCTGATCGAACCCATAAATCCGAATTATTCCAAGCGATACAAGTATATTGTTACTGCAACTGAGTATAGTTCATAGTGGTTAGAGGCAATCCCTTTGAAAGACTACGCAGGGATACCATTGTCGCATTTATCAAGGAACATATAATATGCCGATTTGGAGTCCCGATGAATATCAAAGCCGATAACGCCAAGTCGTTCGTCAACAAGGATGTTTATGACTTGCTTGACTAGTACAATACCCGATTACACACGTCTACTCCGTACTACCCCCAGGGAAACGACCAAGCAGAGTCCACTAACAAGACACTCCTAAGGGTATAAGCAGGACCGTATATTTAAGCGCAGTTCGACAAGAGGATGTTATCCTACCAGTAGAGATTGATATCCCATATGCAAGAGTCTCCATGGAAAGTCACACCATGCTAGATAAGGTTAGTCGTTTTGCCCATCTCAACGAAATAGAAGAAAAAAGAGCTCGTGCCGAACGCTTGCTGATGCATACAAAAAGCGTGTCGCTAACCATTTGTTTTAGGGTGAAAACAAATATACTGCAAAAGAGTAATTTCAAGTAGGTTTGAGAGATCAAAATCGAACAAGATGAGCCTAAACCAAGAAACGACTGTTCACGTCCTGCTTCAATCACAACAGTGGAGAAGATAGGGTAGGTTTTAGGGGAGGGAAGCAAAAAAGGTTGAGAAATATCAGTGTGTTAGGTAGTGTGTGAAGGAGAAATGATTATCTCTGAGATGAATCACTATTTCTATACATTTAGTTTCTCCTGACTGATTGTCTTGTTCTTAAATGGTTGTGAACTATCTATTTATAGTTCGAATGAGACACACTAATTTCTCGTAAGTTGTGGAAGTTAGGAAGAGGTGAAGAAGTGATGATTGTGGAAATTATAGTGGGGTGGTTTCCGGAAAGTAAGGAAGACTTGTCAGACCATTACTCCTCATCCTCTTAACTGCTCTATGACCGCCCACTACTTGTTACCTTCTTGTTCGTGGATATGTTTCCACAACACACGATTGCCGTAGACCGCCATACCAATACCCCAATGAGAATTCCCCCATGTTTTTTATTTGATATCTCGTGGAAATAGTGGAGTCATAAGACAATATTGTTTTGATTAAGTCAAGTCAAGTCAAATAACTTTCTAAGTCAGTGAGGCAAGTAGCACAAATCGCTGGATTAATAATCAGACTGATTAGTGTCGAGTCTGGGAAGTTTACTGGTCATGTACTTGTTTGGTAGTAAAATGGCACATTTAATGGCTAAGTATTAGCTCAGACGTGACTTAGCATAAGTCTGAGAGGCATTTGAGTCCAAATATTGTATAAGGTTTCTTAAGCAAGGAGACCTACTAAAATTCATATAAGGTTTGATACTTGACCAATGTTGAGAAAAAGAGCATATTTTTGAGGGAAGTAGCTAGCAAAGCTAGTACTATTTATTTGGCGCAGATAATAATATGCTAGCTCTTCTAGTGTAATAGGCTTATGTGCTAACGTCTCATAAGTAAGGCCAACATGCATAACTTCTAGTAAATGTCAATTATGCTAGGGCCAGGAAGTTAATATCAAGGAGGTTTGAAGTTAGCACTAAAGTGCTAACGCCCATGCGCTTGCGCTAAGTTGCTAAGTATAGTCGCGGCTAAGGACGTTATGGGCTAGAGATGCGCTAGCTAGGGGCGTACCAGCTAGGGACACATCAAGATATGGCTTAGGGACGCATCAGGCTATGGATTTAGGGACGCATTAGAGCTTATGGACGCATCAGAGCTTAGTGTCTAGGGACGCATCAGAGCTTAGAGACGAATCAGAACTAAGGGACGTATCAGGATAGCCGCTACTCGTGTACACGTCATCTTGGTGAGGCCGTTGCTTAGGGATGCATCAGGCTAGGTGAAACCGTTGCTTGGGGACGCGTCAGGCCGGCCAAGGAAGTTTGCGCCTTTGGTGCTAGGGTTAGGTTAACACTTTTTAACGCTAAAGCTAAGGTGCCAAGGTAGTGACATGCTAGATAAGGCCTCATTAAGACGAGATACGCTAGCTAAGGCCATTTTAGGCTAGTTGGCAGTTCTCAAGCGTTTAGGGTTAGCGTTATGGTGGCTAACTAGTGCCAATGTGGTGCTAAGCCAAATAGATGGTGCTAGCTTGGTGCTGATAGGAGAAAAGGCTAGGGTTAACCTAGCTCAGAGGCTCAATGCATCTTTTGAGGCATGTTTCTTATTTGTGGCGCGTTCAAAAAGAGTGGTGCATAATTCATAGCTTATCTTTAAGCAAAGTGCTAAAGTTGCATATTCGAGCTCAGAAAAACAATTTGGGATGAGTTCGTTGCGAACGAAGCGTTAAGCTTGAGTGTATTCCGGGGTTTAGGCATTAGTTATTCCTGCATTTGATAAATGTTATCGAAACATCAATGCGCTCTCGAAGCAAGTTCAAGTAATTCAGTCGTTGAATTTATGTGACTTGAGACTAGTTCGATATAACATAAATATTATGAGTATTGAGGAGGCTGCAAGGCCGGTTTAAAATGTTTAAAGAGAATATGTATTCTTAATTCGCTTGCGGAATATAAGTAAAGATACAATATTCCCTATTTTGTTATAGAGCTAGGTATATGCGCATGAATACGCACATATCCTTTTATATTTATGCTATTTGGCAGGGGTAATTTTATAATTCTAACCCTTGTCAAAAGCTCACCATTTAGATCATTACAACCAAAGAGTCAGGGAGAGAGTTTTTAAGGCGAACGAGTTCGTACTCAAGATTGCAACACATGTTCAGCGGAATGCAAGCGCTAGAAAAGTTGCATCAAACTGGGAAGGTCCCTATATAACTCGGAAGGCCGCGGAGAGCGGGTATTACCATCTAAAACGGATGGATGGATCCAAGATCAAGACTCATATCAATGGTAAGTGGTTAAAAAGCTTCCATGCTTGAACAAATGTAATAAACAAAAATGTGATCAAGTAATCTTAATAAAGGAATCTTTCATTTACTTGTTGTCTTTGGAACGGTTATAAGAGCGGCAGAGGGCAAAGCGCCCTTGTCCGACCCGATAATCAAGCAATAACGATCACAAGAGTAGCAGAAGGAAAAACGTTCTTTTCCGACCCAATAGTCAAACAATAATAATGTAACACTCGCAATTTTCGCATGACGCTCACTTAGGGATGCGTCATGGCATGGGATGAAGCTTCATGCTAAGCTTATAAATCTTACTCAGATATGCATTAGGGTGTGTATGCCTTGAACTCAAATTATAGTGCTAAGGCATTATTATGCCGTGATGCATGATTGAGAATGCATCACTTAACCAATATGCATTATAGTCTAATGCACTATTGTGCCGTGATGCATGATTGAGAATGCATCACCGAGCCAATATTGCTTACCGAGAATGCATCATAGTGCTAATGCACTATTATGTTGTGATGCATGATTCAATGCATCACTGAGCCAATGTTACGTAAGTGAGAGCATCATAATGCTAAAGCACTATTATGCCGTGATGCATGATTCAATGCATCACTGAGCCAATGTTGCGTAAGTGAGACCATCATAGTGCTAATGCACTATTATGCCGTGATGCATGATCCAATGCATCACTAAGACAATGTTGCATAAGTGAGAGCATTATAATGCTAGTGCACTATTATGCCGTGATGCATGATTGAGAATGCATCACCTAGCCAATGTTGCGTACCAAGAATGCACTATTATGCCGTGATGCATGATTGAGAATGCATCACCGAGCCAATGTTGCTTACCGAGAATGCATTATAATGTTAATGCATTACCCTGATGATATAACATAATGAATGCTTCGCACTATTATGCCATGATGCATGATTGAGAATGCATCACCGAGCCAATGTTGCGTACCAAGAATGCATTATAATTCTAATGCACTATTATGCCGTGATGCATGATTGAGAATGCATCACCAAGCTAATGTTGCGTACCAAGAATGCATTATAGTGCTAATGCACTATATATATGTGATGTGGCATATACGGTGGAGCATACTTGATGCTTAAGCACCAATATGCTTGTAGCTTAGCCCATAAAGTTTGAATTATGCGAAAGCATATTTCAATCGTGTTATGTACTCGAGAACGCATATTTGCGTAGTAAATAAAAATAGTTATGCACAAGCTAGTGCATACCTTGCGAAAGTCCTTCAGCCTATACGGACTAGGCTTTGCTTGTCCTTTGGCCTTGCGATGAAGTTTGGAATCGATATTGACTTTGCCTTAATAGGCTTAAGTGGCTTTTTCCTTTCGAATTGACACTTTGTTGAACTACGGACATGCTTGATCCCTTCAAGGTACGGTTTGGGTACGTAGGCAGCCGTAATGCAATGCATTGAGGTGCAACACCTTGTCACTCATATCATCTAATTTATAGGTGATTCCGATATTATGGTAACTCGTATCATCTGGCTTAACAGTGCTAAGTCAAGAGATGATTGTTGCCGTACATGATGAGGTAGTTGCAATTCCATTCGATGGATTGTTCATACTTCCTAGCAACCGTTACAGCATGGAATGGAATGTGCCTGGATGTTGCACCATTCGCAAGAGCAAGATCAGCTCAGACTCCAGCGTATGATCGAAACTGAATTGATAAAGCAAAAATTTAGGATTGAAATAGCCTAGATGCTAGTCCAAGGCATGAGTTAGGCCTGGACTATGATCGTAATTATGTGATGCTTGCCAAAGGCATTCACCATTGGTTTTAATGGTCATGTACCCTTTGTAGGATAAGGGTGAGTTGGAATGATATGGAAACTACGTTCCGAGTACCATGCTTGCAAAACATGCTTGGAAAGACAAATATACATGCATACGCATCGAGAAGTTAAGCTTTAAGGTCCGGTTATTATCTTTTAAGCCGCACATCGGGGAGTTCTGGCCTGCCCAACGCATAGCGCCAGAAGCGGAATTTTTCGGTCCGTGACAAATGATCACAAGAGAGAAAAGGGAAAAACGCCCGTGTTCGACCCAATAGTCAAACAATAATGGTCATAAGAGCGACAGAGGGAAAAACGCCCCTGTTCGACCCAATAATCAAACAATAATGGTCACAAGGGCGGCATAAGGCAGGTCAAAGTTCCCATGTTTGACCCAATAATCAAACAGTCATGGTCACAAGAGCGACAAAGGCAAATCACTCATGTCGACCCAATAATCAAACAATAATGGTCACAAGAGCGGCATAGGGAAAAGTGCCCCTGTTCGACCCAATAATCAAACAACGGTCACAAGAGTGGCATAGGGCAAAACGTCCTTGTTCATACAAAAGAATCGAATGCGAAAAAAGGGGCAGGGGAAAAAACTTCAAGGCAAAAATACCACCATTTTGTTACTTAGTAAATGGAGAAGGAACAAAATATTCGAATAAAAAAACAAGTCCCAAGTATCATTAAAAGATTGAACAGTACATCTATTCAAACCCGTGATAAACACAGAAAACTAATGAGGCAGCACGCACACAACTCAACTGTATAGCCGCGGAAGCCAATTTCTGTTCACAACGTCCCATTTTTTCTCGAGCATGACAAATGATTCAGATAACTGTATACAAGTAGCATTTCCAGAACCTAACACATCAGCATACAAATCCATACTATGGAAATAACGCGCCTGACTGGCAGCAAAGGAGAGCTTACGTGTTTCCACAAGGCGAGCATACCCGTCCACATTCGCTTTGAGAAACTCATGCCTAGGGTCACGAATTTCCAATGTTAAATTGGACACAATTAACCGGTCCCTTTTAGTAAGACGAGTATTAAACACCCCCCGGTAGAATACGCCATGTGCATATATGAAAGGGGGAAGGGAGAAGGAAAAGGAGAAAGAAACAAATAACAATCATGAAAAGAAATATCACACGTTCCTACTATATATAGAAAACTGACATAAGCAACATGAAAATCAGGTGAATTGACAGCCTAAAAAAGAAAAAAAAAACTCCGCTCTCAAGGGAAGGATTGAAAGTTCCCATCGCGCCGAGTTATAACTCGACTCTCAAGGTAAAGCTTGAAGTTCGGCTTGTGCTAAATTAACGACCGCTTCCACCACTTTGCACTGCCTGATACACATCCCAATATTGGAAATAAGCGGCAACGCGATGCTCTCGAAAATAGCGGTGTTGTTCAGAAAATAGAGGAGGAAGCAGCAAGCCCTCACGGCGTGCCTCCTACAACAAGCAATCAGATTCTACAAATCGAGAATGAGAAATGTTGTTTTCTTTGTCAAGATAGTTAAACGTGACACAAAGATCACTCGACATACGAGCTAAATGGCTGGTCTCCGAAGTTCAGTACGCACGCGCCATAACAAAAAAAATATATAAAAGGAAGGAGAAAAAGAAAAATTTGATTGTGGATTAGGTAGAAAATAAGAAAGAAAGAGAAACAAGGATATTAGACCAAAAGCATAAAATTCCCAAATAAGGAAAAGAACCATATATATATATATAAGAAATACAAAGAAACGACATCTGAAAGTATTTAGGACTAAATTTAATGAACACTTCAGGCTCCCAAAACGGCCCCAAATTCTATTCATCCTCATGAGCAATCATGGCGCGACTAACTATCTCCTGATCTAAGTCCCTCATCATCAGCACAACAAGTTGGTCATGTATCTTCGGGTGACAGCCTCTATATGCTAACGATATACGCCATCCATGATGTGATTGGAAGCATTAGCATTCCGAGTAATCTCAATAGTCTCATGTTGCTCTCGCCATGCGACACGCATAGCAGCCCGATGAGCTAGCATGTGCGTCATCAACATGCTCACCTCATCCTTCAATACCAATAGCCGCTGAAGTTCGTCCACCTGTCTAAAGGTTTGACGAGAGTAGGGACACAAGCCATGCCCAAGGTGTATCCATGGAGACGACGTGATATTTTTCGAAAAAAAAAGACTAGGCAGGAATAAAAGACTACAAAGACGAGAGGAACATGAATGACCATAAACACCAACAAATATATCTTTAAATAGAAGGGAACCATAAAGTAAATTTGTACCTGCTGACATATGGTCAACCTGACCGTTACAAATTAAAAGCCTTAGGAATTATAAACAACCAAAAAGATTTACACATTGACATAGCAAGGAATAATTGATCCTTTGCACAAAATAAATAAATAAATAAATTGTAACACTATCACAGACTGGTCATCTTGATCATCCACCATCACATGAAAAACCCCTATCTCTCTATTCAAATCCTTTATGATTAATACAATTTCTTGATGTTGCGAACTAACAACATGACGTCTAGTATATGCCTCCTCAAGCAGCCGATTGACATCATTCATGATGCGAATCTCGGCACTAGCCTTCCGAGGGAAATCAAATGTCATATGTTGTTCCTCCCAAGCGGCGTCCATATTAGCTCGATGAGACAACCTATGAGCCATCAATATCTCAACCTCGGCTTTCACAACCAGAAATCGTTCGAGTTCATTACACGCGTCCGAAGTAACGGTAGTTTCAACCACTGATGCCATAGTTAAAGTGTACCCTGTAACTCGTGAGTCATTCTAAAAAAGAAAAACAATAATAACACAAATAACAAAGGGGGAGAGAGAGAACAAATAAGCGAGAATATCTTAATGGAAGGAATGGATAAGTGAGACGAATAAAAAACAAAAGAACATTTAAACAGAAGTAAGCCGCGTATACAAGTAAAACACGTGTCAAAACAAAAAACTACTACCCAAACATCCATATAAATTACAGGTGTAACTTAAAAAAAAATATACGTAACATGAAGAACTTGGGGCAACTTAGTAGTACAGTAAATATCTTGATCAAGATGCCAGCGCGGCTCAGTAGCTTCCATAAGAGCTTGTTCAGTTCATCATTCTCCAAACCCTACACACAATAAGCTGCCTCAACGGTAGAAGCGGCAAGCTCAGGAATCGGAAACACCCCATAAATAATATTGGCATGATATCACCGATCATGCACTTTGTTACGGGCAATGCTCGCCTCCTCTCACCGTGTCTCTGCGGAAGTACGCTCTTTAAGCAGACACTCTAATTTCTGTTCCAAGTTACGAATAAGAGTGGCAACTGCGGGATAAGCCATCGAGAGAGATAGAGTTTATGAAACACAGAGATGTAAGCTCTATTTATAAACAATCATCACAATCAAACACAACCATAATAAATGCCATTAATACATAATCCAAATAACTGATAAAACAACCAACGCACCACCATAAAGTTCAAAAGAAAATAAAATAACAATATCCAAGGAAAATAAAAAATAAACAAAAAACAAAGAAGATCAACCAAGTCAAGAAGAAGTACAACATATTACAACATCTCAAACAATGAGAAATCAAGCCTCCTCGAAAGCGGCCAAGTCTCGATTCTTCTTCTCGAGTTCCTCACGCACCCGATCTACAGCGGCATCAGCTTGCGTATCCGTTTCAGTAGCGTTGGCAACAACCGAGAGAAGCTTGTTCAAATAAACCCTCTTCTCCATGACCTTCTGTGTCAATCCCTCAATATCCTGCTATAGTTTGGCAATCTCGGTCAAAAGATTTTTACGAAGATCATGTCTGCTCTTGATCGTGTTCAATAACTGGTCCAGCCACGCAACAGGGAAACACAGATCCATATCCATAAGAATCGAAGATTCCCACCCATTCATCTTGTCGTCTCTAAAAGGATCATCACCAATACGGGAAATCCCCTCAACGACCTCGAGTAGACCCTTGTTCATAAAACCAGTGCCTTCATGTTCTTAAAAGTACCGGCTGCACCAAATGGCCACTCCGCTCCATTATCTGCCTGTAATTAGGAGCCAGGGTGGAAAGAACCCAAAAGCCATGAATCATTCTATGAGATTTATCTTCCCCGGCCTCGTCTGCCCCTATGACTATAGGGAAGCGAAATTTAGGTCTTCCGACGTAGCCAACAGAGTGGCCATGTCCACCTCAGGCATATTTAGAACGAAGTTATCTTTGACATGCCACATACATTTGGAGTGCTTGTGACGCTTGAAGCATCCTTTTTGAAGGCAAAATTATTCTCGAGTTTCTTTATGTTCTAAAAAAAAGAGGAAGGTAGAACTCAGATAAAAAAATTAAAATATTAGCGGAACTAACCTCAGAAAGTGTAGGATTGGGAGAAGGTGTTCGATCGGGAGAAGGCTTGTGAGGATCGAAAGGAGGATGAGAAGAATTCGAAGACGAGTCAGATCCCATAGCGGAACCTAAAACAAATGTATATAACAATAAAAACACACATACACAATAAGGCAACATAATGAACCTATAAATAAGATAAAAACCAAACTAAAAATGACAAACATGAAATAAAGAAGGTGACATGTGGAAGGCAGATATTACCAGAAGAAGAAGAATTCTCGTCAGAAAGCATATGGTATTGAGATGTACCGATTTGAGAGCGAGAAGAACCACCATGACTAAAGCAGAGCAAACCGGTAGGTGTTTCACAAGGTTGATCTCTAGACCGAGAAGTAGTAGTTACCAGAGGATCAAAAGAGATGATATTCACATGCGGAGAAATGTCCCCACCACCACGCATCAAATCAACACCCAGGATATGCATACGCTCATCAAAAGAAGAAGAGGATGGACTTGGGACAACTCGGGTCTTAGCCTGTAAAAGGGACATGGGAGAGGCATTAGCTGAAGCGGACATATGAACACGTAGAACTGGTAAAATCCCCTCGTCGCGCTTGGTCTTTTTAACCCTACGATGAGGTAACCACTCGTGCTCAGTAATGTTAAGATACTCCTCCACCATGAAGGAACACGACTTGTATCCAACGGAACAATTAGGGACATTATCCTGGTGACGTAGTCCAATGTCCATAAGAAAAAAAAACACATATAATAACAACAAGAAAGAAAAAACCAACACAAGACATACCTGTACAGAAAAAGGGTTGGGAGTCGACTTGGGGACTTGAATATTAGTCGGCTTCTTCCTTGACGGAGGCGGAAACATCAATCCCTTCTTGATTCCTTTTTTAATAACTCATTATTGGATGGAGGAGTCCATCTGGTAGGCAATTGAAGCATGGGACGACCCTTTGAGCCAGACACAAGGCTCTTCTCTTCCGCCACCAATGCATTTAACTTGATACGGCTCGATGCGTGCATTGGATTAAGATCACCCGGAAATAATTCGGGCGGATGAACTAGAAGCAATAAAAGGAAATTCAGAGCTTTCGTGCGGACTTCCGTATGGAACGAATACCAATTAAGAGAACCAAAACGAGCACGCGTCGGTGAAGGTTGCATAAAAGAGAAATGAATTGACCGATCGGACAACCGAGTCTCTCCTCTAAAAACAAAACGATTAAAGTTGTTTCTGACATTAATGTCTTTAGTAGAATATGAACGCGGAATAGGATATGGGACCCCTTGATCAAAACCTAGTTGTCGATCCACACGATCGGAATTGTAAGACATCTCTATCAAATTACCAAGATAAAGGTCGGGGAGATACCATGCAGCACGACCATGACAGAATCAAAGTCGTCAACTGCCAAAACTTGTGAAGAATCTAGGATGCCATCCTCCACCTCCGTAGAAAATCATAGTGCAGAGAACCAGAATGACCATCATGATAAGGGAAGTGATTGAACTCGTTAATGATAGTTTTCTTAGTAGATCTCTCCTTCCCGCGCCAAAGCGCCATGCACGGGTAGTAGTAGTAGGTAGGAACAATTCCAACCGTACCATCTTCTTTCGTGACCTTTTCTTCACGAAGAATAGCTAAAGCATGACCGGGGGAGCGTATTTGGGAAATGTTCCCATACCCAGGCTTGAAGAAAGTTTGCCGCAACAAAAGTCTCAACTTCGTGATGACCATTCACTATGCGACTGATATCCTCGCAGAGGAGATCTAGCTGGCGATACAAACCACCTAGGAACATGGGCGCCAAAGGGAAAAAGACACCTCCTGACATTAATATATCTATCGACACAAGCTCATTTTCGATGGTATCACGAGGGCTATGTTTGAAGATGTCAGACAAAGCCAGTAGAGAAGAAATGTCGCTAGCTCAGCACGATGATCCTTTTCCTTCCGGGCAGGAGAGCCAAGTTTTCCACCAGTAACAGTCGGTGCCCAATATCTCACCCACAAAGGAAAAGATGCACGCTTATTTACCTTAACCTCACGACCGAAAGGAGCCTTGCCTCGAACAACTTGACCTAATGGCAAAGCAGGGGGGCCCTTCATAGCGTCAGCCATCAACTTCTCACCAACTGGATGAGTTGGGGTACCTTTATTACTAGCTATCAAGGCTTTCTCCTGCCTTATCAAAGTCGAGGTTACTTTAGACTTCCTTTTGTTCGATATTCTTTGCTCAACAACGGTTCGTTCCTCAGGACGACTGTTCTCTACTTGAGAGTCATCCCTTTGCTCTATCCTAGCTTCTCGGGACTTGCCTTTACAACTAATCAATTAAGAACACAAGGCCTTATCTGAGTAATTCATGATCTCTTAGATGGCTGCTTTATAGTATAAGTGGGACCCATGGATCGGTAACCCCATTAGAGCGACAACATCTTCTAACACTGGGGCCCCCCCCCCCCCCCCTGAAAAATAAAGTATGAACATGAGATACCCAACGAGAATAAAGTCGGAGCATGTCACTTTTGTATTTAACGACCACGCGATGTAGAGACGCTTCTATCGCGTCATATATCCCTAAAGAACAGAGCATAGCCGAGTGATCAAAACTGGAACATATATATATGACCCAGGACTCCCAGAAAGGGGAAGTCTCCGTCGATGAACGCGAATCTACGGTTGGGAGGTGATAATTCCCGCGTTGGATAGCCATGTGCGGAATCTTGTCAAAAACACGAAGAGGGAGGTCGCTTTCCTCAGGATGCATAAACTACTTGGGGGAGGAAAAGAAAGGTAGCACAGTTGGATTAGTTAGGCGGGAGTCAGGGTAGTCGTCTGTAGGAGTGATCCGCGTACCATCGTCAAAATTATTAGGCCTCATATCCTTTATCAAATCTCAGTTACCAAGGAGTTCCTTCATAGAGTACGAGACCTTGTTAGCTGGTGGAGGAAGGCTCGCATCGTCGGAATGGCCGCTAGAATCGGCTTTTGTTTTTAACCTCTATATTTTCCCTTTATTGTCTACTTTTTTCGTTTCTTCTTCCTCCGTTGAAGAACGTTTAGAGGAATTTTCTGACATCGGAAATAACAAGGAGAGAGGCGCGTACAGTAAAAAAGAAGATGGAACTGTAAAAGAGAGGGCTTGAGTATATATTGAAGACTTTTTGACTACAGAGCTGAGGATAGGATGGTTAAACCAGAGAGTTGTAACCGCGAGAGAATTCCAAAGGTGATGGGACACGTCACGCTAAAGTAAAACCATCACTCGTACTTAAAGGTGTGTGTTAAGAAGTTAGCCGAGAGGAACTGCCCCAATGATGCATGGATTGACTATTGGGCGGCCTAACGGTTGGCCCAATAGTCAGGGGACTAATGTTGATACATGAAAAATGACTATCCATTGATAAGGGAAGTCATTTATACCATATGGGCCTGGACCCATAGTCGTGAGGGAACTTGGGGACTAAGCCCAAGCTCTTAGAAGAATGCCCATGGCAATATAGGGATAAATAAGGAATAAAATGAGAAGTTGAGGGTAGGATTGAGGAGATGACACTTCAATAATAATGAGGGATTTTGAAGGATATGTGTCAGAAAGGGATAAAGAAGGAAGTCTATAAAAGGTAAAAAAATAGTACAAAAAAAGGGATCTTCTCTCTCTTACTCAACTAGGAAAGGTGTAGTCCTTGTTGTGACTATGATTAGTCTCTCCTTTACGAATTTACCCCAAAATAGTACTCATGATGATCAACATATGGCATAATAATAATAATGTTTTGGCTTGTTTTACACACTTGTTGAGCCTTTATGACATCTCAGAGTGATGACCGTCATCGACCTGAATCGGCAACCAATTGTCGATATAAACTTCTCTATAATTGGAAAAATAATATGTGCTAGTGTAGAGCAGGTTCACCAACACGGAACTAAGTATACCACCAATACCGTGAAAACATTGGAAAATTTAATTAGTTAGGTTTAACATTTAAAAAATTAAAATAATTGAAAATAAAAAGTTTTTTACCTCCAAGATTCCCCAAAAACGATTCAAACTTGGTTTGGAGGCCGAACATTCACCGAGGCTTATGTACAATGAAAATAACAGTGCAAACCCCCAGTCATACGTTGGAGTTAACTCTAAATTTTCAATCGCTTCGAGAAAACCAACAAGTGTCACTGAGCTAGCATTTGAAATAAGTAATTGTCCTAACACGTATAACACAAATAGTCTTTTAAGCTCATCAAAGTGGCCGACCTTCTCATAAATTGGATCCTGGTGCACTATCAAATTATATCGTTATAAGAAATTCTTCAACCCAGAGACTTTGATTCCACCTTCTTTAATAGTTATATGGTCATTATTTCCTTGCTCATCAGCACAATACAAGGCGTTGTTTCCATCTCGATTGTGTTGACCATTTCGTTTGGAAATAAAATAATGTTTCCCTCGCATAGTATTTTCGTTAACATATACATATCTAGGGCTGCACAAGAACCGACCGGAACCGGATCGAACCGAGAGTATAAGGTACAGGTACACGGGTAGAGAACTGATCATAGGGAGGTACAGGTACTCGGTTCTACCTAGGAACCGACCGGAACCGAACCGAATGCACCGAATTATTTTAGCCGTTAATTAGATTTTTGAGTTTTAATCCCAACCGTCTGTGTTAGCCATATGCTTGCAAATGACCTATTTTAAAATATGTCAAGCCATGTATTATGTGTGTATGAAGCACAAATAGCTAGACAATCTACTGCTTCAAAGCTCAAGTATAGACCTGATGAACTTTTCTCTCAGACAAACTTAGAATTTGTCAATGGCTGTAGCTTACAGTTTTCAATGTCTTCCCCCATGATAATTGCAGTGTCATCTTGTGTAACTGTTGGTAATGTTTTTGTATTTCTCTTATGCTCCCACAGATAGTGCTTACACTTGAAGTATATGGGGTCCAGAAGATTTTTGGGGTTCAGCATGGTTACTGTGGATTTTTTGAAAAGTCTTTACCTGAAATTCCTGTGAGTATCCCTGCTTTAGTCATGTATGAGTTTATCGGTTTATACTGATGGCACTTATTTTGTGTTCAGGACTGATATTTCATTTGGCTTTTCAGCTCTCTCGCCAAGTTGTCCAAAACATTAATCTAAATGGAGGAAGTTTGCTGGGAATTTCCCGTGGCGGTGCTAATATCAATGCAATTGTGGATAGCGTACAGGTACACGCTATTTTTTGTAAATGCGCTCAAATGTATATTTAACAAGTTTATGATAAATTTAACAATTTTATTTTATTTTATTTAAAAAAAGGTACAGGACCGGAATCGAATCGAAAAGACGGGTACGGTTTCAGAACCGAACCGAGAGTTTAAGGTATATGGTACAGGTACATGGGTAGAGAACCGACCATAGGAAGGTACAGGTACACGGTTCTGACAATAAACGAGCCAAACCGACCTTTGTGCACCCTTATACATATCTAACAATATAACTCCTATAAATAACATTAACTTTTTTGCTATAAATACTAAAGTTTACGTATAAATCAAAAATAAAAATCCAATTTTTTTTGGGAGAATGAACAAACTTACTGCGTTCAAAATCCTTAAAAATAGAACATATCTGTAGTCTTCTATCAGTGTTCTAATATTACTTAAACAACAACTGACCGATGGTTCTTATAGTTTAAGAAATAGAAACAATACTATGGATATCTTCAGATTCTCTCTTAACTGCATCAGGGAGCCACCCAAACACCGTACCCAACTCAGTCCACCAACCTCTTAGCCTGGTAAACTGACTTCTCTCTTGATGACCCGATATATGGTCATCCAATACACCAGCGCCCGCAACCTGTCTAACATTTTGGAACTCCATCTCTCTTTCATGATTCCCGTTCACTCCACTCTTTGAGGCATTTGATGGTTGTCCTTTTCTGTTTCTTTTATGCCTTAAAGTTATTGTGGCAGAAGATATTTTTTCCAGTAAAAACTTTGGAATCTTTTAAAAAGAAATTACGTGAAATTAGGAAGAAAAATATGAAATTAAGAAGTAAATTGTGATAGTTTGTAGGTGATAGAGAGTCTGGCGCTGGCGATAGAGAGTCCGTCGAGCGAAAAAATCTCTCTAGCCATCAACAAAGATTTTATCGCTTACTCCTTTTCCCATAGTAACGCGACTAGACGGTTGGATAAACTAACCCATTTGGTAAGGGTGCATATGTCTTGGCCTTATAAACTTATAGACTAAAATTACTAGGCCCGAATATTCAGTCTGGACCAATATAGTCAATATCGGATTTCGGTTTGTACCAGTCGAGAGCGATACACTGATACACTTTTGTATCGGGAATATTTCGATTCTACATATCGGCAAATATCGGTCCACACATTTTATACCTATAATTATTATATCAAAAGTTTTTTCCATGTTGGATCTATTGAGATATAAAATTGGTACTCATTTTTCTAAAATATCATAAAAACATAAGTAACAATTGAAAACCCTAGAACAAGGATAAGGAATTTTTTTTTTTTTTAATTATGTTTTTTTGGATTTTTTTTATTGAAAACTCTAATTTCGGCCGTACCGGTCCATTTCGACTATTTCGGTTAAACCGATCGGCCGATATTTTCGGATAAAAACCGTTCCACCGATATATGCTGTTTTATATCAGGTGAGGTCCAATACTGATAAAACCGACGATATTTCAACCGTATCGGCCGAAAACGACTACACTGGTCAGGAGACTCAGGACTCTGACCCAATTAAATCAGGATATTTTTCGACCAACTCGTTTTTCTTCCCGGCGGAAGTAAACCTTCTGAGAAACCAAATCCCTCGAGGCTTTGAAAATAAATTTGTTTTTCATCCGAGAAGAAATATTTTCAGACATAACAATGGAAATTTCTGCAGATTCTACAGAGAAAAACTCCATGAAAACTGAAGAAAAAGAAGATGCAGTAAACGATCAAGAAAAACCCTCACTATTTCCTCTCTTCCCTGTCTCAGATTCATCATCACCGAATAACAACACTACCTCTAATAATCCTTATCAATGGCTTTCAAACACTAGTTTCACTACCGAACTTTCGATAATTAATCAGTCCGTATCTTCTCAATACGAAAAACTAACAACAGCAATAGCAGAAGATGAAGGGAACCTGAATGAAGAAGAAGAACCTTCTTCTATTCCACCAACCAAACCTTCTTTTTTTTCTTCTTATACTCTCTTAGATTCAGCTCCATCTGATTCCGACGAAAGAGAAAGAAGGAATAAGAAAAAAGATAAGAAACGTAAGAAGAAGAGATCGAAAGAAGAATCTTCAGTAGAAAAATCCAGAAAGTCTGGTGTTCACGTTTGGGCTGGTTCTGATTATAAACCCTCTAAGGATTATTACTTTGATTCTCGTGGCGATTTTGATAATTTGGCATTTGGTTCACTTTACAGGTATGGATAAATCTCTTTTTAATTTTTATTCTTAAAGGTTTTGGCAGAAAAATAATACTGTATTAAGTTAGGATTTTAGTTTCGCATGGATTTAGGCATACATCCATTTATTAGTATCTAGGCTGTGCACTACATTTTGCAAGTGGTTTAGAAATGCTTATACTATTCGAATGTGATTGCAGAATGGATGTTGCTCGTTATAAGCTCTGCAATCCAAGTGAATTTTCTGGATGTCGAAATTTTTATATTTCAGATCAAAAAAGGGATTCACTGTTGAATGGAGAAGCAGATGCTGATTCTTTAGATGCTAAATTAAGATCAGGTGGACGTTATTGGTCATCTAAATACTCAGCTTTAGAACGTCAGAAGGACTTCAAACGGATGAGGATTGTTGGCACCGCGGAGATGCCTGAATTTTCTGAGTTTATTCCTTTAGGGGAAAATTCTGATGATGGATCACAAGAAAAGAGTACGTTACTTGAAGAATCTTGGGAGGATGAAGTGTTGCGACGTACAAAAGAATTCAATAAGTTGTCCAGGGAATTACCTCATGATGAAAAAGTTTGGATAGCTTTTGCAGAGTTCCAGGATAAGGTCGCTAGTAAGCAACCACAGAAAGGTGCTCGTTTGCAGATACTTGAGAAGAAGATTAGTATACTTGAGAAGGCTATTGAGCTTAATCCAGATAATGAAGATTTATTGCTGTCACTTATGAAGGCTTATCAGAGAAGGGATAGCAATGAAGTCCTTACCAAAAGATGGGAGAAGATCCTTATGCAGCATTCTGGGAGTTACAAGTTATGGAGAGAGTTTTTGCATGTTCTTCAAGAAGATTTCTCCAGATTCAAGGTTTCCAACATGAGAAAGATGTACGGGCATGCGATCCAGGCATTGACTTCTGCATGTGCCAAGCTGTGTAGGCAGGTTCTATATTTTCTCTACTTCAGTGCTATATATTTGATTAAATTCAAGCATCAACAGCCCTTTTATTTATTTTTTCACTTGAGTCAATATTAGTTCCTTTTCATTTCTTTGATGTTTAGATTATAATATTTCAGTCTGCTGTTGTATCCTCTGTGTTCATCTATTACTATCGATATTCGAAAAGAAGATTTGCTAAAAATGATGATTTAGTGTTTCTGGACCATCAAGAGGAATTGGTATTTAGTTTTGCTTCTGCATATGTTAGTCTAAGCATACATGAGTGCTTAGCTAAATAGAATTTGCATATTAGGGTCTATGCCTGAAGAGCTTGTAAGTATTGGAATTGCACTTGTTTAATTAATTCCATGTTTCGACATCATGGGTTTTGCAAACATTGACTAAGGAAAAGTTTTTTTCAGTATGAAACTAACAATATCTTCACCTTTTTGTGGTTGCGCATTTTATCTTTTTTAATCTTGATTGTTATTAGGTTTGATATGGTGCAAGACCTAAGATTTGTCCTGTTTGCCTTTTATCTTCTTCTCCACATTTTTCTTTTAACCCGATTTTTTCTTATTTACCTTTATGCTACCCAGACTGAGCGATCTCCTCTTGAAGACGATTAATTAACCAGGATCCACCTATACCTATGTAAAGCTAACACCTTGTACATATATGATAGCGGGAACTTTTTTCTTTTATCATTGATTCATTAGCATTAGTGATTGATCCGTGGAAAGTGGAAACAGGTTCATTAGTAATCTCCATCTTGGTGAAGTGCAATAAATTTACTGAACTGGGATGTTTTGAAGCCATATTAACTTTGTGCAGTTAGGTTTAAATGGATTATATCTCTTTAAGTCAATAACTGACTAACTTTTTCCCTTGATCCTTTTCTTGCTTTGTTTCTCATGTGCTTGTTGGTGAAAGGTTAATCACTTCTTTTCGAGGCTGCGGTTTCTTATTTTTTTTCATTTTGTCTTCGATGCAGGTTAACTGCTAAACCATCTTCTGCAGATCCGGCTATTATCCAACTGGAGCTTGGCGTGGTTGATATTTTTGTCAGTCTGTGCAGACTAGAGTGGCAGTCTGGCTATCAAGAGCTAGCAACCGGGTTATTTCAGGCCGAAATCGAGTATAGTTTGTTCTGTCCATCTTTACTCCTCACTGAGCAAAGTAAGCAAAGACTGTTTGAGCATTTCTGGGGTGGAACTGGTGCAAGACTTGGAGAAGATGGAGCCCTTGGGTGGTCCATGTGGTTGGAGAAAGAGGAAGAGAAAAGGCAGCAGATTATTAAGGATGAGGAGACTTTAAGAGAAAATGAAGAAGGTTGTTGGACAGGTTGGTCGGAGCCTCAATCAGTCATAAATGAAAGTAAACAGAATTTAGAAAATTTAGAACATGGTGATCTGGGTGAGGATGACTTTGAGAAAGATTTGGAGGTTAAAGCTAATACGCAGGATGACGATTTTGAATCGTTGCTGAAAAAGCTGGGAATTGATGCTGAGACTGATGCTGATAGCGATGTGAAGGACACATCTACATGGAGTAAATGGTCAAAGGAGGAGCTGATAAGAGACCGGGAGCAATGGATGCCTTCGCGTGAAAATTCTGGTGCTTCCTCTTCTGTATTTTCGCTATTTATTTTTGGGCCTGAAGTCCATGATGTCTCCGCCCCTTCATATATAGTTATTTTTATTCTTTAGTGCCTCCGCAGCTTTACATTTTGTTGAAGTGAATGGAAATCTAACCTTATCCCTTCACTAGTTCACTTACATTGTTTTAACTCATTCTGATTGTCAAATAGTGGGGGCTTCCTCTTGCGAAGAAGGGGATGACGAAATCATGAGAACCATATTGTTTGAAGACGTTAGGGAATTTCTATTTTCCTTGTGCTCAGAGGAGGCTCGTTTTTCTTTGGCATCTCAATTCATTGACTTTTTTGGCGGGAAGATGTCTCAGTGGTTGGTATTTAATCTATACTCAATATCAATATATATTTGCTAGCTGTTATCCAATAGCTTAGACTAAAGTGAGTTCTTGTAATTCAGATCACAGATTAAGATTCATTCTTGTTGGTTATTGGCCATATGTAGACCTTTAAGCTACTGAATGTCCTCCATTGTCTTCTTGTTTGAAACAAGCACCATCTGGGCATCTGCTGTAGCTTAAGAGTAGTTCTGAGATTTCTGATCAACTTGTGAATGGAAATCGGTAACCTATTTTTATATTGAACAACTGGAACATCCCTTACGGTTTATGTATTCTTGACTAACATTGTTATATTTCCTTGGTTTTTACTAGTTTTGATGCTTAAATGCATCTATCGATCATTTTCTACTTAAAGGCGCCTACGACCTCTTTTCGATATGCTTATATAGTGTCAGAAGTAAGAGAAATTATGTTCTCTCAACATATGTAAGATAATTAACAAGTATCTAAATAGGCTGATCACCAAACATCTATCTCCACTGTTTGAAATTGCTAGGATCCATCAACATGTACCAAATAATAACTGTGATAATGAAGAGTAAAGGAGCTGCTTAGAAGGTGAACGTAAGAACGGGTATCTGAAATCCGAACCAACTTGTTGATGTGACATGTGTGTCCATTGCGTCACACGCGCTCTGCATGTGCCAGATTGACTTGTTTATTAATGTACAAACATGCAGATGTTTATTATATTTGCAGGGTCAAAATGTCTGTTATTTCATGGCTTCTATGCTTGTACTGTGCGCCTTCTATGCGTTTTTCTGTGCTTGCTTTCAAATATATATAGGTTATGTGGGTTTTTAATACCTTGTTTTGTTTTTTGTGGCAGGACATGCACCAATAGTCCAAGTTGGATCGAGAGCACCCTCAGCTTAGAGGCATTACCGGATTCAATCTTAGATGATTTGAGATATGTACGTCAAGTGGTGACCAAGTTGCGGAGCAGTTCCAGTAGTTCTGCTCTGGAGTGTCTTTTGGGATGTTTGGATGATGAGGTTAAGAGAACTAACATGATGAAATTTCTTCGAAATGCAATCTTGCTTTGTTTGAATGTTTTTCCACGTAACTACCTCTTGGAAGAAGCTGCTATTGTTGCTGAAGAACTATTTACTACAAAAATGAATTCGTGTCCACTGTCAGTCACACCATCTCGGACATTAGCTAAGGTTCTCCTGAAAAATGATCGGCAGGTATGTTATCTTGTTAACATTCAAAATGGACTGCATCAACCTTCTTTTTATATCATATGGTGTATAATGCAAAGCTATACAGCAGAGATATAAGCAATTTGAGGAACGAGACACTAACACTAATCTATTTTTATCGAGTTTGTTATGAGAGTCGAACTACCATGAAACTTTGATAAATTAATAGTCTTGGAACTGCTGAATTCTGAAGTATTAATTTATCGGTAAATAATAAGTTATTAATATATCGAAACATACCAATTTAGCGAAGTATTAATTTATCGGTAAATTAATAAGTTATTAATATATCGAAACATACCAAATTTAAGTCTCAAAAATAAGTGTGTAGATTATTTTTTTTATAATAACAATTACCTGAAGACTTTATATTTAATTTAAATTATTTTCTAATATTTTATGCCATTATATTAGATAATATATCATATATTATGTGTGTAAATGTATATACTTTGTTGTTAAAATTAAAACAATAAGAAGAACAACACAACAAAATTACTCTGGAACTTCTTAAGAGACTAAAAAAATTACAGTAGAGATAAAATCCAATGTTATATAAATGTGAACAAGAAATAAACAACCGATGATTCCTTTGTTATTAAAGCATCATAATTTAGTGCTATTACACTGATTATTAATTTATATATTAGTTGAGCCCTATTGGAAACTTAAAATTTTTATTATCTTATAAATTTAGCAAAGGTTACTAAATTAGCACACTGGCCCAAATCGGGATTGGTAAAAAATATTATTTTAGCGAATTTATTAATTTATCGCGGATTAATTTAACGAAGTTCTACTGTATAGGTAACTTTGGATAATAAATAAAGCAGAGAATAAGATAAATTATTAGAAACAATAAAATGTTTGGCCTTTGAAACTCTTCTTTTATAAATAATTAACTATCTGAATTCACTTTTATTCTTTTGTAATATGTTAAATATTTTTGGAGGATCTATTATTATGTGGATTGTATGCGCGACGTGAGGCTGCTTATGGGAATATTGATCTTGCAAGAAAGATTTTTGACATGGCGTTATCCTCTATTGAAGGACTTCCGCTGGTAAGCTTTCAACACTTATTAATGTATTATGGCCGAATAGTAGGAACCATTGTTTTAGTGTTTTGGTGCCACCATGTTAATCCAACACCAAATCCTCTAGTGAATTTCAGTGCGGTGCCTGTTTCTGAGCTGAACATTGCAATAGAGCATTAGTGATTGTGAAAACAATTGTACTAGTCCACTCTCAATTTCAGTGTTGACTTTACTTCTCATCAGATTGTTCTAGTATTGTGGCTGTATGCAGTCTTAATTATATTTGTTTTCTATTTAATTAATGTGTCCTGCCTGTAATTGATATCGTTGTACACTTCAAACCAATGGGCAGGATCTTCGGAGGAACGCGCCTCTCTTGTACTTCTGGTATGCAGAAATGGAGCTTGCCAATTTCTCCAGTGGCTCAGGAACCTGTTCACAACGTGCAGTTCACATTTTATCTTGCTTTGGAAGTGGTGTGAAATACAGTACATACCAATGTCAACCATCACATTTACAGTTGCTGAAAGCACACCAAGGATTTAAAGAGTGTATTAGAACATTACGACCAATGTGGGCACGTGGATATATTACAGATGAGTCTATTGCTCTTATACATGCTGCTGCTTTGTTTGAAGAGATAACCACCGGCTGGGCTGCTGGTATTGGAGTTATAGAGGAAGCTTTTTCTATGGTGCTTCCAGGTAATTTAATTTGATTGCTTGTGCTTATGATGCGTCCATTTAGTAATTACAATTTTCTCTTGAGTACTCTTTTGTCCATTAATTAGGTTACTTTTTTGGTCATTTGAAGGTGCATTTTTTTGGTTTAGGGTACCATATATATATATATATATATATGTGTGTGTGTGTGCGCGTTAGGATTCGACTTCCCCTGAAACCGAAAATGAAATAACTTAAATGAAGGATTACAATTGTAAACAAATAGAGATAAAGTAAATGGTTCCCTTTAAATGCAACTCACAATCCATGATAGATCTCATCTTTCTTTCTGGTGAATTGTGGTAAACAAGTGCATACTCTCTTTTTAGTCCACCTTGTATCAATTACCTGGTCTACAAACGGTCCACTTTTGTTCTGCAATTTTGTGTCCCATTTGATAAGCTGACACTTTACTTTGCTAATATAGACAAGCTCTATTATATGAGGGTTGTGGCTTTGTTTATTTCTCCACGCAATGGATAGGGATCTGTGTCTCCTTGATTGTTTTAGTGGTTTGATAATGTCTTAAAAATTCTCTTTTCTTTTGATGCTTGTCTCGATGACCGAGTCAGAAAACAATAATGTTTGTCTCCACTTTTGAGTTTAAAAACATACTTCTTAAATTGTGTTAAAATCTGAACTGAAGTTGTTTTTGCATGCCTTAGTATCAGACTGACGAAGTAGTGTTCTTTATCCTCAGAACGAAGGGGCCAGAGTTTACAGCTCGAATCTTTGGTCAACTACTATATAAAGATGATTCAGAAATACTACAGTCAGTTGAAACTCTCAAGCTTATGGGATTCTACGTTACAAGGCTTGCAGATATATCCTTACAATCCAAAACTCTTTACATCTTTGGTAGAGATTGGTTGTCTTTATACAGTACCAGTCAAACTCCGGAGAATGTTTGATGAATACTGTCAGAAGTAAGATTTCCATTTAAATTGTTTTTTAAGATTTAAGAGTACCTCTTTTGAGACTCGATTGTCTTTCTCTTTCTTTACTCTGTTTTCTTAGTTTATGGAATATTAAGGGATACATCTTTTTTTAACTTTCCTCCTATAATCCACTTATGTATTCCTACGCTGATACTTAGCCGTTATATACTCAGATGTCCTCTACTTATACTTACAGGAAACCATCTGTTATTGCTTGGCTCTTTGCGCTTTCGTATGAGTTGGATAAAGAAGGTTCTCGGCATAGAATTCATGCACTGTTTGAAAGGGCATTAGCAAATGATAAGCTGGAACACTCTGTAATACTGTGGCGGTGCTATATTGCTTATGAGTTGGATGTTGTGTGTAACCCTTCTGCAGCTAAACGAGTTTTCTTTAGAGCTATTCATGCTTGCCCATGGTAAGCACTTTTTCTACATCTTCATATTTTTCTCTAATGAAGTTGTGTTTCTAGTATCTCTTGTTCTGTCCCTCTCGCTATGCTCTTTTATCAAGTACAGTATTTGAAAAATGTTTGTACGGAAGTTTTTGTTTTCTTAAGTATATGCAAATCACAGATGTTTGATTCCCAAACTTCATCTTGATAAATAACATCATAAGCAACTGCTATATATTTATGCATGTCTTGTAACTTGATTTTGCTTGATCTTTGTTGACCAGGTCGAAAAAGCTATGGCTTGATGGGTTTCTCAAGTTGAACTCCATCCTAACCGCAAAGGAGCTGTCAGATCTTCAAGAGGTTATGCGTGATAAGGAAATCTATTTGAGAACAGACATCTATGAGATCCTCTTACAAGATGAGACCAATGCATGAACGTTGTTACTCTGTTTTTCTCATGCAGCTGTTGTAAGACGTGCTCATGTTGGTCGCCTTGCATTTGTTCTTTTTGATCTATTTGCCTTGTAGTTTTACATATTGTACTCGTTCTTTTTTTCCTATAAAGAGAATTGAGAAAATATCCTTCATTTTTCAGGATCCTACAAAAATACCTCGGAGGGGTGGTCCACAAAATTCGACTGGATATATATGTGTGGAATATCAATTACCCATTCTTCCTCATTTGGAAGATTTACTGCAAACTTGGCAAGTGAGTCCGCCACATGATTACTATCCCTGTGCGCATATGTCCATAACCAACTATCAAAACTTGTAAGGAAATTCAAACAATCCTTTTTTTTTCTTTGTTTTTTGATAAGGGACATTCAAACAATCTACCTAGTACATTGTACTGAGTCTAATCTATCATCTAAAGCTGAAATAACATTAGTGTAGCCCCTTTCTAGATCTAGATCATGCACTCTCCTTTTAGCCCACAACAAATTGCTTTAAAAGTGTCTTTATCTCTGGTTGTTGTGGGTCTAATGTTCTGGTACAGCAATATCTAACTCCATCACAGCATCCTATAAAATTACACGGAATTAAATCCAGACCTACATCTTTTGTTGGGTTGTTGTTATTATTCATAACAGCAAGGATAAAGGCTCAACATGTGTCACCCTGCACCATTCTAGACAACCATTTCGAACCAGTTTTATCACTTGGTTTACTTGAGCTTGCATATCTCGAAGATATGTAGACATCTTGCTTTCCATAGGTACCATAAAACAAATCAAACCACTTGGACATATTATTATTAATTAGCAACATTCACATTGGTTACCTAAAAAACCCGGTTAACCTGTTTTTAAAGACAACACTATCAACACAATGACTGAGATTGCTATCCACATGCAGCAGTCCAAACTTAGCAAAAACATAGTCAATAAAAATATGTTGCATACAATCAAGATAATGCATATCAAAGTTAAATGCAGAATATGCAAATCCTATCAGGAGTGATTAAACAAGCTTACAAGCGTTTCCAGAGAAAGTGAAGGACTTAGGTGGAAGCTTAGTTTTTCAAAAATGATTCCAATTGATAAGGCCCTGTTAGCACATACATTGGTGCTATTTTGGATAATTCTGTTTTGAAGCATACATAAAATTTTTGAGGTATACCTAATGAAGATAAAATATGGTCATTAGGTTGTAAAACCCCACCCTCCTATCAACTATTTATTATAATAGCAATTATGCCCTTACCCAATTAGTGTTTATGTTAATAATTGTATGTTAGTAATAATGATTAATTGGTAATGTTTGATTAAATTATTAGTGTTAAATTAGTAGAGAAATAAGATTTGTGTGAGAGAGTTGGGGTTTTTGAGACGAAAAAAAAGATGTGAAAAACTAAGGGTTTTTGATATTTTTGTGATTAAAGTGAATGGGTGATTCAAATGATGAAGGAGAATCTTCATCTTGTAAACTCAATATAATACATATCAACTACAACAATGATCCAAATTTGGCTTACTTTTAGGTTGAATTCATCAAGAGACTGAATTTTTTCAATTTTCAGTCTTGGGTTCTGCTATAAAATTAATAACCGAACTTAACGCGCGAAGAACAGTTCGACTGGTAATTATAAAGTCGAACATAAGTTTGAATTTAAATATTAAGTTCAGCTAATTCATACTTTTTCTTTTAGTAGCCGAACTTGTAAAATATTGGGTTTGGCTAGTTCGTACTTCTACCATTATTAGCCGAATCTGACATAGTTTGGTTCGTAATTGGCGACCTCCAATGTAATGTTCGGCTACAAATATGTTTTTCATTATCATCCGAACCTTGAAAAGGAAGTGGTTCGGCTTCTATTTTTCATACTGTAGCAGCCGAACCTCTATGAAGTACGTTTTTGAGGCCCATGGAAAAAAGTTCAGCTACTAATTAGTTTATTTTAGTAGCCGAACCTGACATATACTGGAAATTATTTATAAAGTTGTCAGGTTCGGCTGCTATTTGGTTTATATTAGTAGCCGAACCTGACTCTGCCATTTATAAAAGAAAAAAAAAATCTTTAAAAACAAGTGGAGTTCTATTAAATACCATGATAATCTAACATCCAAAACATAAAAGCGATAACATTAGTCTGTCATCTAGAAAATACAAAACAAAGTCTACTAAATACCATCATAAACTAACGTCCAAAACATCAAAGTATGTTTAACGAAATATATTCATTCATAGAGTTCTCCTCCTTGACGACTATCTCCACGACCACTTTCACAACCTTTTTGGTAACTCCATGTTCTATTTTGCAATTTCCTCCTTCATGGTCATCGCTGGTATCGGCATCAGATGCATTACCACCTCCACTTGGACCTCCGGGTTCTTGCTGGGTTCTCTTTGAAGTTACAGTTTTACCTCTATCTTTGGATTGTTTCCTAATACAAAATAGAAAATGTAATTAGTAAATCGAACATATAAGGTTCGGCTAAAAAATTACAAAAGTTCGGTTATGAATAATATGGTTCGGCTAAAAAATCTAAAAGTTCGGCTAAAATGTAAAAGAATCGCATCAACCGAAGTTCTCCAAACCTTTAAATTTTAAGCAACAATTAAATGCTCGATTACTATTATGACAGCTCAATTATTAGCCGAACCAACAAGTATCAAGTTAATGTAACTTAAGTCAAAATTTCGGCTGAAAAATAGCTAAATCGAAACAGCCGAACTCATTGTTTTATGTATACCCTAGGTTCAGCTAAAAATGTTGATTTCAATAGAAGCCGAATTGTTCTTCTGAAACTAAGAAAACTAAGAACTAGGGCAGGTTCGGCTATTAAATCCTAGGGTTTTCGTGAAATATGTAGCCGAACTTAGATCTGAAAAACCTAAAAACATCTATTAAATCCTACTGAATAGATCAAAAAAAAAAAAACAAAAAAAAACAAGATGAGTTTGTAGTAAATACATTATAATATATGTTTTCGAGCAACCGGTGTTTCTTTTCGCTCTCCAATGTCACTCAGTTGGGTACTTGCTTGATTGATTTGGGTTCCAATTTTCAGATTCGGAAGTAAATTTCTAGCGCAACCCTTCGTTCTACTTGGTGGTTGCATTTTTATAGTTTTGATTTTAACCGACGATCAAAGTTTTATGAATGAAAGATTAATCAGCGACGAAAAAAAAAATCAATGAAAAGGAGAAGTAGAAGTTCGGATGAAAAGAGAATGGGAAGACGAATGGTTGATTGTTTTTGAGTTCGATTTATTTTGGTTTATGTTTTTGATTTTATTGAAGGGCATTTATGTAATATTAATTATATAAGAGTAACATCGTAAATCAATCCAATGGGTAGGGATACTTATCACAACTAGGATATCCCTTATAAACATAAACAAGATAGACTAATCATTTTGTATGTCTCAAAACAAAATTCATTTTGGATGGTTCTATAAGAAGATATGATTGTAAAAGTCTCATTGGGACTTGCCTGCCATTTAAGGTGATATTGCGATTGAAATGGATCCAAATCTCCATAATTTTATTGACTGTTTCACTATAAAATAAAATAGTACTTAAGCACCTGGAAAGTCCATCTTTTAGTGTCACAATTATCAGTAAGTTGAGAAAAATAATTAAAAGAAAATTGAGAATTAAAGGTAGTAGGGGTAGATGAAAACCATTTGTCCTTCCATAAGTTGATCTAGCTACCCTCACCAACTTCCAAAAATATTGTTGTTTAACTATATCCAGACCTTCAAACAAACCTTTCTAAACCCAAGAGTCATTAATACTAACGGTATCTGCCAAAGGATTCACATAATAAAAATAGTTACCTTTCAGAATTTGGACACATAAAGCATCTTGAGAATTGAGCATTCTCCAAGAAAGTTTAGTTAGTAATGTCTTGTTCAAAAATAACAGTTTGTTTAATGTGCATACTACCTAAAGCTCTCGGTTGAGCTACATCACTCTATCTTCCTAGAAAAATGATTTAACCTTCTTCATGTTTCACCAGAATTTCATCTTAATGGAATCCATCTTATCAGTTAATTGCAAAATCTTATCTTAATGGAATCCATCTTATCATTTAATTGCTTGGAAATTGGGGAAAAACCCATGCGATGATTAAAAAGTCCCTAATTACATAGACTGTTCTACCAGGTTGATTCAACAATTTAGATTTCCAGCTAGTAAGCCTGTCATAAAATTATCAATAAGAGATGAAAATGATTGAATTTTACTCTTTTGCAAGCAAATGAATACCCAAATATTTATCATTCAAAGCAATTTTATTGATGCTAAGGATACTAACAAGAAATCTCATTTTTAGTTTGGTTGCTTACTCCAAACTGAAAGCCATACTAGAATTTTGAAATAAATTAACAAACTGACCAGAATAATTGTTGAGTTTCTCGATGATTCTAGATAAGTGCCCAGCTTCAGCTCCACGAGTCTTAAGAAAGTGAGAAAATCATCTGCGAGAAAACAAGTGAGAAACAACAAGAAAATTCCCAGCTATTGGCTTTAATTCCATGGATATGGCTATCATTCTCAGCCTTAAGAAAAACTCTTGAGAAAGATTCTATGAAGAGAATGAATAGTAGGGGATAAAGGATCCCCCTGGCTTAAACCTCTTCGAGAGTTAAAATTATGTCATGGAGAACCATTCAACAAGATTGAAGTAGAAACTATACGAATGCATCGTTTTATCATACAACATAACTCATCATAGAAACCAAGCCTTTTTAAGAGTCTCAACCAAAAACTTCATTGTATCCTATCAAAAGCATTTTATATGTCTAATTTAATAGCCATCTTATTATATTAAACTTATTCTCCTTTATGGAGTTCACAAGTTCATGAACTATAACAATGTTATCGGTTGTACATCTACCTGATATGAAAGCAATTTGAAAGGGAGTGTCAGTTTCGTCAAGGAAAATTTTGATTCTAGAAGTAAGAAATTCAAATACTCATACAAAAGGTTTTGCACATACTAGTAGGTCTAAAGTCCATTCCACTCATATGACAGTTAACTTTTAGGAATAAGAGAAATAAAATTATGGTTCATCTGCTAAAGAATATACGTAGAATGAAAGAAATCCTACACCATCTACACAAGATCATTATCTACACTGTTCCACATGACCTGATAGAAGCCAGGAGAAAATCCATCAGGACTCCAAGGCTTCATGTCAAAAACTATTGTCTTAATTTCCTCATGAGACGATATAGTAATCAATCCAATATTATTCTCGAGCGTTATGTAATCTACATAAGCATTAGTATTAGGAGGATTAGATGTAATTTTTTTTTGTCGGAATCCCATATAATTTTGCAAAGTATCAACCTGAGTTGTTCACCTTCTAAAGTTGGTTTTGTTGTTAAAATAAGCAGTATCTCTATTACTCAAGAGAATGTCATTTTCTTTACTTCTTTGCATCCAAAAATCGTTTTCTGCATCATACCAAAAAGTTAATTTGTACTTAAGAATACCAGTGTTAAGATTATTATTGTTTGTACTGTTGGCACTTAAAGACTCAACTTAGGCCTCACGTATGGAAATTTGGATAATGATGCTACAAAAATGGTCATATATAATTCCAAGTTTCAAGGGCTTGTGTAGTAATAAATAAAGTTTTAGTGAGTTTAAAAGCATCGGTTAGAAAAATGTTGTGAGGATGTTTTTCATAGAAAAACCTTATTCACCTGTTGAGTCCAACAACAATCACATCCATAATTCTTCTTCTCAATGGAGAGTTGAGATCAATCTTCACGCAAACTTATATAACTTCACCACATAGAGAACAACTATAAGGTGAATCTATTTCTTGTACCTCTCCCATAATTTCCCCATATCATACACAATCTTTCCAATCATATATTTAGAAGCATAAATTCAACTGAATCCAAAAGTATTGATTCTTCCAGTCCATCTCTTGATATATCACAGAAGGATAATGCTCATGAAGCACCACCATATTAACATATAAGCTCCAAGGGCCTTCATTTAAGACTTTATTGAGTTGATCCCAGTTATCAACTTAAATACCATGACATTTGAATCAAGTTCACAAACTTTAGTATCTTATAATAAAATAAAAGACGAAGCAACCTCAGTGTGTTTTTCTACTGACTTTAGAGATATTCTTCCATCTAAGAATATTTTTTCAACCAGACATATTTCCCCATTAAAAAGCATTTTCCTCAATCGCTAAATCAGAGTGATAGATGATGCCATAAAATGTTTCTCCAGGTTCAAAAGTAGTATTTTGCATTTTATCAGTTGGACCGAAAACAACAATTGAATAATCATAGGCCATAGTTAATTTGGTGCCATGGCAAAGAAAAACTCAACTATGAAGAGAATGGTCGCCTCTTTTCTTTTTATGTTTATAATAGTTCGTTTTCATCGGGGGTATAATAGTAAAATTAAAAACTTATCACTTTACAATGTTAAAAAAAGTCAATTATCTTACTGGGACCCAAAGATGAATGTCATTATTTTGGGGAACCTATGGTGAAAATGGTCAACTTAATTAAACTTAAATATAAAATAACTCAATTAGTGATTTCCTTAACATTAAAACATGGAATTTTTTTTTGCTAATATCATTTCAAGGTATACTCGTTAAAGACGTACATTTACAGAGGTGTATTCAATTGTGATATTAGTGGATTTATAAAAATCTATGAAACTCTGAGGTATCCAATCAGAATTTTTGTAGAATTATTATAAATTTGAGGTATCCAATTCAGATTTTTCGAATTCCTTATTTATTCTAGGCATTCAACTCACAGAGGATTTTTATGGATTGCCAAGGTATAATTACACACAATCTTTTATTTATATTTTGAAGTAACACACAAATTTCTCCTTTACATATCCAATCTCGAACCATGAGATTTTCATGGATTTATAATAAGAAGGTAGACCTCCACTATTTTCAAATGTATAACACCACCATCACCACCTTTTTATGATCCTTTAATCGAGGAATACCCCTACATATTTGGGGATACTTAGGAATATACCAATCTAGAAAAACTGATTAGGGGTGTCCTAGAATTATAAAATGATTAAGTTATTCTTTTTATATTTCATTAATTTAAAAAAAAAATATTTTAGTTTCTTCTAAAAAAATTATATTAAAAATTATAAAAAGTCAGAGTAGGCATGGTATTTTTACCATGCGATTCTAGACAATCGGTATTGAAACAGATGAACACCATGCCGACTTTTGTTAACAGTCGACGCGGTATTCATTATATAAACAATGGCAACTGTCTAAAATTAACATGGTATTCTTCATTTTACCATGCTGATTCTGAGCTTTATAGAAGAAAAAAATAATTAAGAAATATTATTTAAATTTAAAAGTAAAATCAAAATTAAATAATAAAATTACAATAAATAAAAATTAAATTAAATTAAAATAATTAGTACAAGGGTAGTTTAGCCATTAAAAAATATATGGTTAAGGGATTATTGATTTTACTTCAAAATATCCTTATTTTGTTTTATTAAGTATTCCCAAATTTGCAGGGATATTCCCCAATTAAAGGTTCATTTTTATCTAACCTCAATTGTCCATCGAACGGCAAACTCTATACAACCAATATTGCTACCACTGTGCTTTTCTAACCTATATTTTCACCATTATATCTAGCTATATTGGTCAAAAAGTACCTCACAACTGTTGGCATCATATCATCAACACCAACTTTTCTATTTATTGTTTTTTTTTCTTTTGAAGTTGGTAACCCGACTCTGATTAACTCAGATAGTGTTTACATTCCTGGGGTATGTCACCCCATACCTGTCATTTATTACAATGCTTGTTAGAAACTCCGGCCATACATGTTGTTATATTCTTGTAGATGTCGCTGCTGGGTGTTCATTTTGGTGTTTGACCGTCTGATTCGCCAGTTCATTTGCCGCTTGGTTGTCCTCTCGATATGTATGTGATATCCTCGTGGCTGGTATTTGTTGCAGTAGTTCTCGGACTTCCTCCATCATTTCTTGCATATACTAAGGTATGGTGTGTTGCTGCCGTAGTATTTGAAGTAGAGATTTTGAATCCGCCTCGAACCATACCCTAGTCCATTTTTGTTGTACTGCTATTCTTGTCGCCATAAGAAGTCCCTATGTTTACGCCATCAAAGTCGTCGTATTTCCTAGAGGTGTTTCTATTGCCATTATTAGTTCTCATGTATTGTCCCTGCAGTTTACTCATGTTCCCCCGGTCTCGGATATCTCTTTGCTGCTCTGTTTGTATTGATTTTAGTCTAATATGTATGTGGTGATTCCCATCCAACTAAGATAGTAATTTTAGATTTTAAGTTGGGTGGTATTTTGATTGTTGGTTCTATTCCTGGACAGTATGGGATGATGTGATGTTGTTCCCAAATGTATTCTTGATACATAACTTGAATGATGCCAAAGATACCTAACTTGAATGCTCCCAAATGTATTCTTGTAAATCCCTGAATTTTTGGCTAGCCAAAGATGCCAACTTGTGAAGCCGAAGATTTCCTTGGTTATCTATGGAAGCTCTTTATCTGTTATGTCCTGCATGTTGTGTGGTTTCTTTATTTAGTTTATCGGGTTTTGGTTTGTATAGGTGGGGTTGTTTATGATGGGTATTGGGTTTTGGTTTGTGATAGGTTTAAGTTGTTGGTGAGTGTAAGGGATGATGAGTTTCCATACTTGGTTTGCATTGTAGAAGGCTATATAATGTGTCGTTTATGGAAGTGTTCTGCATGTTGGGAAAATGTTGGTGCTGATGATATGGATGTTTGCTAGGGTGGTGAAGGTAGGGAGACCTTCAATGCTGACTTTCCACAAGAAAAGTTTAATTTTTGGTGGACATTGCAATTTCCAAATGGCTTTGAAGTCCATAATGTGGGTGTTGCTGGTCTGGTGAGGTGTGTTGATTGTACCTTGTTGATTGGTGATTTGTTTGGTTGTATGGGTGGTATGATGATCACCGTTTGTTGCCAATTGACTGGGGATCTTGTAACCGTTTTTGCAGTGTACTGTCCAGTTTTTGAGAATGGCCATATGGTGGTGTATGGTTTTGGTTATCTGGGTAGGTGGATGTTGGTGATGTTCTGAGAAATTTCGGTATTGATGTGTTTTTTATTGGATTGATGAAATTTTTCACTGGTATATTTGGTATAAGAGGATGAATGGTTTTGTGAAGTTGGTATGTGATCCAGTTATGAATGATGGAGATATTTAGGCCATTTCTAATTTTGGTGAACACATGTTCTACCTCTACTAGTATACTATTATCACCATACCAACCACCACCAATTTTCTCACCGTGTTATTACCATAATCTAGTATAATCCCCAACAACTATCAATGTCACTTTTATTTCTTGGTCTTTCACAGGTATTTATTTCTTACACAATTAAAAATGGTTGTTTAATAAACCCATAAATATCCATATGTCTCCGTACAATAAATTCATATTTATCAAGTAATCTATTATTATCTATGGATTTATTTAAAATTTGTTTGATTCAAGAAAAATCCACCTCTTTAAGGTTAGGTTTGTCTTTTCTTTTTAGAAAAATATTTTATATATAGTAATATCTTTTTATTTTAATGTTTGATAAAGTTTTTGTAAAGTGCTTTTCATACAAATCACTTCCAAAATTCTCAAACTTTTAAAAGTTGGGAAGAAACAGCTGTGAAAACCTCTAAAAATGAAAAAGTTATTGCCCCACCTAAATTTCATATCTCATTTTTCTTTTTATCGCTATTTTATTTTACAAAATGACAAACATTACCCTTAAATCTATATGCCATTATTTATTTATTTTATATATTTTATTTTTTAAATATTATTCTTTTTTATTTTCAAACTATATTGTATATACCATTTCAATAAAAAACGTTTTTATCAATCATAAAGATAAGAGCAACTATTAAGTAATTCTTTAATTTTAATTTGATTTTTTATTTGAAAATTATATCTATACTAAGAAGGGTTAATAAAAATAAATGTTTTTAACAATAACAATATTAATAATTATTAGTAAATTTAATATTATAGAAATATTTAATAGTTAAAAAATTTAATAAATTTAAAACATAATAAACTAAAAATAGAACTATTTTCAGAGATATGTTTGTTTTTATCATTTGCTACAACAATAATAGTTTAACCTGATATTTCACCAAACACAATTTGATCACTTTTTTAATTAACTTTACTTTTAGTTTATATTTTATTAAATGTGTAACTGCTTTTTGTACACAACACAATATTGTACATCAGAAAAGCGTTTTTATAAAACTCAAAGCAATACCAAATTAAGCCTAAAAATCTACAAATATCCAATAAAATCTTAATTGAATATATCCCTATTACAACACCTCCAATGGAGTATGAGTTTTCTGAAAATATTGGTGCCACTTAAGATTTTAGAAACTCTTAATAGAAAAACCTCTCTAGTGGTTGTTGGATAACTAAAATTTAATATGATGTGGAAGTTTGAGTTCGTAGAAGAGTATGAGTTTTTAGAAACTCTCATCCATACCCATATCATTAGTTTGTTTTTGTTTATTTATATTTTTAGACTTTGTTAATTAATTTCTCTACAAATAAGTGACAAGTATATCAACATATATATTCTTTTTTAATAAGAAAGCATATTATTCATTGACCGAGAATCAAATAAAAACATTGTGTTTCTCACTAATGAGAGTTTTTAACCATAAATGAGCATTGATGTCCCAAAAGAATGACTGACTACTAACTCATTTATGTCCTAAAAGAATAACTGACTACTAACTCTGGCTTGTTTCGCTAATGTGTATGCGATCTCATTATTGTCTCTTAAAACATGATGACATCTAACTTCTAAAACCATTTAATTAACAATTCTAAGCAATCTAATATAATTGCATCATTTGTCCACTTAACACATCTAAACTACCATTGAAATCTTTGACCATATTTAGGCAATCTCCTTCCAAATAAAGATTCTCCACTTGACATTGTTTATCCTATAGAATTGCTTCATAAGCAGCCACTGCTTCTGCTTGCTCTTCATCTTCTGCTACTGCTGGGATGCTCCATTTTCCTCTGAATGTGCTTACATCAGAAAACATAATCAGACCAGTACCCATTCATTTAGAATCCTTAACAAATGAAGCATCAAAATTAATCTTAGTAAATCCTTCAGGCGGAAAACACCATGGTTCAGATTTCCACTCCGAACAACCCGTAAATTCTTTTCAGACTTTTTTTCTAGTATTTTCCTTCCAATCGGATATATTCTTATTGGTTTTGCTAACTATATCATTTACTTGCACCTTAACATTATCAAAAATAATTACACATTTGTGCTTCCATACATTCCACATAGTATAACTGAAAAGGATCATCAGTTCCCGACCAAAAGAATTAGAAAACTAACTAGTTATCCAGTCAATCATATTCAAACCTACAACCATATTAACACAACGAACTCCCATAGTAATCCAAACTTGTTTAGTAACCTCGCAGTCTATGAACAAGTGCTTAGATGATTCAATTCCTAAATTACACAATGGCAATTAGGGTTGATATCTTGAACAAATCAAGCTAGTCTTTCTCCTACAAATAGACAATTGTGAACACATTTCCACAAGAAATGGTGGATTTTGGATGGTATAGAAATTTTCCAGAGCTTAACCCATGGAAAGCTAATCTGGCGAGGATCATTTCTGTCCGCCACCACTACCTTGGAGGTTTGTTTTCATAATAAAATTACCATTGGAACTATTGGTTCATCTCAAAGTATCCATAACCTGCATAGGAATTCTTATTTTACAAATATCAGATACAGTTTCATCATCAAACAAAGAGTGGAGCATATCTGTATTCCAACTATTAATACCATGGTGCATATGTTGATTAAAATTTTTAGTATCAGCATACTAAACCTACTATAAACTAGCTCATCCCTAGTAGGTATCCACCTATCCCTCCATATTGATATATTTCTACCATCACCCACTTCCCAACAACAGTTTTCTTTTACAATGTCTAAACCTGTGCATATTCCCATCCAGACCCATGAACCATGTTTAGTAACATCATGCAAGGGGTTGGTATTAGGAAAGTACATGTGTTTCAACACTCTAAACCATAGAGGTTGTGGTTCCTTGAGCATTCTCCAAGATAATTTGGCAAGGAACGCTCTGTTTAACTTTTCAGTTTTCTTAATGTTGAATCCACTTAAGGTTTTTGGCTTAGTAATTGTATCCCATTTTATAAAAGATATACCTTTTCTATTTTGGTTCTTATTCCACCATAAATTCGTATGAACGAAATCAAGCCTATTAGTTAACTTCTTAGGCATTGGAAAGACAACTAAATGGTGAGAGGCCAGTGACCCTAAAATAGAATGATTTAAGACAGTTTCATGGAATTTACCTTGCAGGTGCTCAAAAGTTTCCATTTTGTGTTGTTGAATAAGGAGGGGACCCCCAAATACTTATCATGCAAACCCAATTTCTTAATATTAAGAATTCATGCAATTTGAGATTTAATGTTATGATCCAATTTAGGTACTGAAAGCAATGCCAAACTATCAAAATTGATAGTTGACCAGAGACTAAATTGTTTAATAATATCATTTAAATTATTAGCACCCTTCATTGTATCCCTACCAAAGATGAGGCAGTCATCAAAAAAAAAGATGGCTAATTGTTGGACTGTCTTTAGTAACTTTTATCCCTTGTATTTGACCTGCATTCTCAGCATTGATTAATAGCATAAAAAAGGAATCCATACAAATAATAAACAAATAGTGTGATAAGGATCACCTTGTCTAAAACCTCTAGTTGGGTAGAAAACCTCACTTGGGGATCCATTGAGCAACACTAACAGGGGGTAGTCAAATGAGATTTATATAGACTTTCATAGATTTTTATTTTTAGTGACTCCCGGAGACTCTCTGGAAATATAGAGATTTCCATTGATTTTAAAAGAGTGTTGTAGAGAGTCTCTGCGACTTGTAGATACAAATTTAGTGGCTTTCTATAGAGTCTTTGTGATTTGTAGAGATAAAAAGATGTAAAATATCTAATCATAAATTCAAAACATCAACCAACTTTTTTATTATGCACGTTACACAATTAACAGAAGTACCATGAATACCTAGTAAAATTTGTGTCATTTGTCAAAATTAAAATCTTATTGTTGTCCTGTGCCTAAGTTTCCATTCTCTTTATTCTACTCATCCCACATTTTATTTGATATGTTATCTCGCCACTGATTAGCATCTTCTCGTTGTTGTCTCTGAGTTTGATTTTGGGAAAGATTGTCTTCAGGATCTATTTGTTCAGTGGAAGAATCTGGTTCCTCTTCACTTCATCAACTGGAAATTCATCGGAACGACATTCTTTGAGCAAAAAGTTATGTAGTCCTGCACATGCCAAAACTATTTCCGCTTGTGTTTCGTATGGAAACGGGGTGCACTCTTAAATATTAAGAAGCGTGATTTGAATACACCAAATATTCTTTCAACTACATTCCTTAGAGATGCATGTCGAAGATTGAAAATTCATCAGCTTTTACTGGTTGGCGCCCGGAACCTGAGTATTCTTGGAGATGATAACGAACACCACGATATGAAGCTAAGAACTAACGTCTGTTTGCAAATCCACAATCCACCAAATAAAATTTTTACCTAATTTTTTATGATTAAATTAATTATTATATGAATAATAACCAAATTCAAAGAGATTGCTACAAATAAATTATGTATAATTACCTTGCGGAATGGCGAGTCCGTTCCTCTTTGTTAAAACATCATTTAGAATCTTTGCATCATGAGAATACCCTTCCCACCCACTCAACACATATATAAATTCTAAATCAAAATTGCATGAAGCTAAAATATTTTGAGATAATACTCCTTTACGATTACGATAAGCACTCATATCCCTGCCCTTTATCATTGATGGAATATGTGTATCATCTATAGCTCCAATGCAATCCTAAAACAAGTTCAAAATTTCATGTTATAATTATAATCTTGAGTAATATATATGTATGCATATATAAAAAAAATAAAAAATAAAAATCATTGTTACCTTAAGATAAGGATAAAATCGTGTACTTTCTTTTATTTTAGGTTGGGTTGTTCTCGAGGGGCTGGCCATCATCAGCGGCGATAAGGTATTCAAGGACCTCAACATTCGATTGAAGTTTGAGCTAACCGTCCAACGAGATCGACGAAACGTACCACGAACGACGACATACCGAGAATTTTGACCAACAATAAGTAAGAATGGGCCAAACATTTCTTCAACAGAGATAAAGCGTGTATCTTGTACATGCGTTCTTTCTCTAATTATATGGCATCGTTTTTGCAACACAGATAGATACATTTGATATTCGCTCCGGAAGTCTTCAGGATCATCCATTAGTACTATATATATATAAGTGTTCCCAAATCTCGTAATTGGTTTACGAGGTATTGGTCTTTCAATTTGAGTTATGATTTCCATCGATTTCATTATCATCTTTAGCAAATTATATGATGCTAAGAAATAATCAAAATAATGGATAATTCTTCATCTTCTTCATCGCTTTTGCTTCCCATTTCATATTCATCATCTCGACTTTCTTCATGATCACTACTTTCTTTTTCTTGGCTTTCTCCATCAGTTTCTTCATTGCTTTCTTCTATCATCCAATCTTCCTCATCTAATATTTCTTCAAGATTGGACTTCTCAATGGCTAACAAAATAAAAGAAACAATACAAACTATAAATATTATTATAAGATAACAACAAATAGATATAAATATAAATAATGAAACTAAAAACAAGCAAATAAAGAACATATAACTTAATAATTAATTAAAAATGGAGTGCTCAAAACAGAAATAGCGAAAGAAAAAAACAAAATGAAATAAAGAAAACTCGTGCCAACCAATTATTTTGTCAAACGCTTAGATGCTAAACACTCGCAAAAGACATAAATCCTACCCTATATAGATAATAAAATAACATTCACTTGTTTAACTTAAAACGAATCCAGTCATTTCGATCATTTGCAGACAAGTAAATGAACAATTCTTTTTTGCTTTTGGTGTTCAACATCTCTACCGCTTGAAAACGTTCATCCGTAATAAGATCTGGTATTTCCATAATGACGGCATATACACTATCATTAACACATTGCTTCTTCTTTTGCTCTCTAATTTTCTCCATCTTTTCCATTCGCCTATCAATAGCCTTTTCTTCTATGATGGAACAGAGTGCATCTATATGAGAAGCAATGGAAGTAACCCCAGTAGAAACAATGCCCATAAGTTCGTCTTTGATATCAATTGTTGGTGTAGTAGAGTCAGGTTCATTCCGCGCTCTTTTCATTGGAACTGAGTTTTCAAATTTGGTTCGCACAGTTTTTTTTTGGTAAGATCGTAATGTACCATTTCATAACACCTTTATAGTTTTCGTGTGTCTTATTGCAGTTACATTTCTGGTTTAGAACCGATAAAATACTAGTCTCAATGGTTCTCTTTCTAAATGAACCATTCTTATCCTTCCATCCACGTTTTGTTGCATCAACCAATAGAATTAGAAGTACTTCTCTCTCTTGGTTTGTCCAAGAAGAGTAACCAATCTTTCCTTTGTTACCATTAGCATCACCTTGGCTTGAAGGATCCATTCTATTACGATAACTTAAAAAACATTATCATATAGTATACATGTATATATAACTAATATCAGTGAAGTTCACATATACAAAAACTCTAACAATAACAATTAAAAAAAACACTTGATTAAACTAGACAAGGAAAACATATTCAGAACTTACTTGGTACTTTGTGAAAGGCATGTAAAGCCAATGTCTTTATGGAAGGCCTGTAAGAACAAGCAAACTTTTAAATATTTAAGAACATCAACAGAATTCAAAGACCAAGAGAATGATAATCAACTAATAAGAACATACCTTCAAAATCATAAGAACAATTCAATTGCATGTTTTACTTTGAGATAGTATATGTATATATATATGAAAGATCATAAGTATGAAAAGGAAACCAAAATGTATATTCAAAAATTTACATGAGAATTTTTATAATTGTTGTGTATAGGTTAGATCTTAGCATAATATGGAATAAAAAATAACTTATGTGCAATAACTAATCTTGCATATCATATTCAGAATCTTGCATATCATATCCAAAATCTTGCATATCAATTATCTCATAATCATTAAAATGGAAATAAAAAGGAATATTTTGCAAATATCTTTTCATAATCTGTTTGCTCTTTTGAGCCTGAATTGGCCCGTTTACCCTGTATATGTAATCCTACCCTACAAAAGGGCACCTTTTACTGCAGCCAAACATGCTTAAAACCTTCAAAGGAGAAACATGATATGGATTGGACAACGCTACTATGGGATTGTGAGTATTAGTGATTTTTCTCCAAAAACAAGACCAACTACTCTTACCTTTCATAGCTTTTGAACTTGCAAATAAGCGCATGAGCCTTCATTAGACCCACTCCTGATAATGATTGCAGATAATCACAACCACTTAAGATGCACATCTCAAGAACCGTCTGCTGAGTGAATCCACTCAAATTAAGCTCCTTACTCTTTTGTAGCAGGGAAGATTGAAACTGAACACCTTGCCCAAATTTTTCCATTTTGAAGATAATCTAATAGTAAACATAAAAAAACATATAAATAACAACACGAAATCAAAACATAGGGTACATAACAATTGGCAAGAGGGTATTATTTCAAACATTCAATTATATTGTATATAAAAAATATCATAAGAGATATGCAATAGAGCACAAGGTCACTAGTACACCTACTCTGGGACACCCAAATGGAATCAGATCGGAATCTTCAGTAATGAATGCATCCACTTGTTTACTAATAGCCAAGAAGGCCATCTGAGCATCAACCTCATAAGGAGCAACAAAAAAATCAACATTTTCCTCTTTAATACCTTTAGCATGAAATTAAGGGAACATAATAAGATATACAAATGTAGAACTCAAAACACAAGGGAAGATGCCAATCCATACTGAGAAACAAACAAATAAAAGGAAACCCTCGTGATGTTACCAACAAATATGTCAGTTAAAATTCCATAAGGTTCTGAAAGTTAGATGTTGTCTTATTCTACCTGGATGAGTTCATTGGAAATTGCAGGGGAGATGTCAACTTCTTTTTGGCAGCATTCATAAGAAGTTGTATAGTTTCCCATTGACTCATGCTTCATTGCCCGCTCAAGGTTTTCCTTCCTTGATCTGCATCATTACAATAACAACTTCATGCAGATATTCTTTACAGAGTAGAGCATATGGAGATTCAATCCCAAATTCATCCTTCTTGGTAGTTTGAAAATAAGATGGTGTCTGGTAGGTAACCTATAAGCCTTAACCATTAGGGATAAATTAAATGGAAGTGAAGGAAAGGATATATTCTCGACATCAAACAAAATAAATGTGCAAAATTATAAAGTTATATTCTTAAATGACAATAAGGTAAAGTAGGATCAATACCTAGAGCGCTTGGCCTCTTCTTCACACTTCATAGGTAGATGCCCTCCGTGAAAGACAAGTATAGGTTTGACACCATAATGCCGAAGCAGATTCACTCTATGCATGCAGTAAGCGATATGCCTACACAATCAACAATATTTTGCAATTTAGATACAACTCCACTTCTATTAGTATATCCAAAAATGAAAGTTTTCCAATCAAAAATAAAACTTTCAGTTTTAGAATAATTTCTCAACTAACTAGAAATTGCCCAAAGTTACATCCTTTAATCAAATTGGAAATGCCTAGTCTATCATTCAACTCAATCAGCTAAAAACCCTAATTATGTTTTTAATAATCAAATGAAATCAACCTAAAGATTCAGCATTGATTCGAATCAAGATAAACCCATCTCAAAAATATCATATTTCTTGGGAATACTAGGGCATTAATACCTGGAAGTGGGTTCTGATTTACAAAGCTCTTTGCTGCAAGATAATGCTTCCTTGTGAAGCCAAAAATATGTATATACGGTTATATAACAACCACGTAAGTATTTTATATGGATGGGAATCATGATTTATTTGAGTCGAGTTAGAAGACCTGTAAGCCCCATTTTGATTCCTCCTCCTTTTTATCTCCGGGTGACCAGGTTCAACACGTTCAATGATCTCCTCAAAACTTCCTTTTGTATCATCAAGAGAAAATGGGGTTAGAAAATTAGGGTTTTTTAATGGGGGGTTTATCAATCCTAGCCATGGTATAAAATCAAGCAGGAATGGCAGAAGAAGACAGGGGGGAAGGAAGAAGAAAGGTTGAGGAATGAAGAAGAAGATAGGCATGAGGGAGTTAAGGAATAGTCGTGGATGGATTTTGGTCATTTGATAAGGATGAGGAATGAGGACCTTTGGATTATATCTGTTCTACCCAAATTTTCAAGTCTCTCAAAATATCACCTGTAAGGGAGAGATCTGCTCATGTTTATTTTTATCAAAAAAGTCTCCCAAAATCCCAATAAGTAACAAATCAATGATTTTGAAGTCTATATCTAATAACAAGAGTGTTTGAGTGACTTTTAAAAAATCTTAATTCAATAACATGGTATTTTTAGAGAATTTAAAAAACTTAGAAAAAGTCTCTATCCAATAACAAGAGAGTTTGGGAGACTCTCCCATAATCTCAATTGACTAACAACATATATGAAAATTCTCTACAAGTCTTTATAAATCACATTTGACTACCCCCCTGTAAAATGGAATCAGTTGAAACATATTGTTATATCATCATGCAGAAATCCTCATGAAAACCTAATTTCCTCAAGGTAACAATCAATAAATTCCATTCTATTTTATCAAAGGCTTTTGACGTATTAAGTTTGGTAGCCATTAACCATTTTTTCTTTTCCCTATATTTCTTCATGGTGTCAACGAGTTCATGTGCTATAACAATATTACAATTTATTTGTCTAGAAGATAAAAATGCAGCTTAAAAAGGACTGATAAACGTATTTATAACACTTTTCATTCTTCTAGCAAGTAGCTTAGAAATAATTTTGTAACAAACATTACTAAGGATAATTGGTTTATAGTCAGAGGCATGCTTACGACAATCAGTTTTAGGTATAAGAGCTAAAAAATTATGATTCATTTCTTTTAACAAGTGTTTAGAATGAAATAATGTTTGCAGAATAGATATAATGTCATGACCAACAGTCTCCCACATTTGTTGGTAAAATCCAGGTGGGTAGCCATCTGGACCTGAAGAGGTCCATGGCTGCATTTGAAATAAAATATGCTTAACTTATGCAGATATAGGAACACAAATGAGAGTATTATTATCCTCTTTAGTAATACATGAGTCAAGAGTAAGCAAAAAAAAAATCTGGATCATCTGGTTTAGTAATATTACTAGTCATAGATAAATAATTTCTGAGTTTATTAGCAATACTAACTCTATATGTAATCCAAGTGTTATTATTAACATTCAAAGCATCAATCTGAGTTCTTTTTCTTCTTCTTCTGAATTTGACCTTATCATGAAAATTCCTATTTTTCTATCATCAAAAGTTAATATATTTTCTTTGGCTATCTGCATATAGAAGTCTTGCTGAATATCATACCACTGATTTAATTTGTTCTCCATTTCTTGAATTCTAATCTTGTCAATATCACTAGGTTTAGCATGTTTAAGAGCATTAATCTCCTCTTACGATAATCTTATTTGAGTTTGTATATTGCCAAATGGTATTAGTATTCCAGCTTCTAAGGATAGAGTTAACATTCTTAAGGGATTTAGTAAGCCTGAAAGCAAAAAACCTTGCTCTCATATTTTTCCAGTTATCACTAATAAGAGTTTTACAAGCTATATCATAAAACCAACCTCTATTGAATCTACAAGTCTTCTTAGTATCATTAAGATCTCTAGCAGTGACAAGCAGAATGGGATACTGGTCACTACCCTCATCCATAAGGTGATAGACAACACAATTAGGGAATCGGTCAAACCAATCCCTATTAGCTAACCCTCTGTCAAGTCTTTCAAGAATCAAACTATCTTCAACTCTTCTATCACACCAAGTAAAAGGGTTACCCACAAATGGGATATCAGTAAGGCCCAAGCAATCTAAACAATCATTATAACCTCATCTAAATCATGTTGAGAAGACAATTGCCCCCAAGTTTTTCCTCTTTTCTAGTGATAAAATTGAAATCACCTACCACTACCCAAGGGAACTGAAAAAAAATCAACTAACCTAAATAAATAGGTCCACTGAGTAGTTATCCCTTCAGGGTTCAAAGACCCATACATACAAACAATAAGGGATTTTTCAGGCTTGGAATCAAAATTAACAAGAAAAATAATAAAATTAGGCATCTAACCAACAATATCCATGGCTATATTATCCTTCCACAAGAGAAACAATCCCCAAGGGAAACTATAAGGTTAACATAGCGATAGTTGGGAAAATTCAATTGTTGAGTATACCTAACCATTTTCTGATTCTTGTTTTTGGTTTCCGAAAGGAAAACTAAATCCGAATCACTAGACCTGACAAGATCCCTTAGATGATACCTAGTATACTTGTTTCCATAACCTTGTACATTCCAAGACAAAAATTTCATTTAGTTAATCTAACTAGAAACAAACTTATCACTACAATACAAGAATTGAGTACACAAACAAAGGTAATGCCAATAAAAAGAAAAGTACTAGGGAAAACTATTATAACCAATAAAATTATTATTTAACCATCAAGAAAATCCAAAATATTCAATAACAGTAATTCTAACAGATTTAACAAAATCAGTAGAGTTATAAAGATCAAAGGGATTAGAAAGAAGGGATTTTAGGGAAATTACCCAGTTTGCAGTCCCTCCTTGATTCTCTTGGAAGTACTCATTTGTGTTAGTATCTCCTTCCCTAATCATGTCAAGCTTCATTCCTTCTATATAACTGGGTGGAAGCTCTATTATAGTATTATTCTCAAATGATGCCTTTGTGTATATCATGGCTGGTGATGGCGGAAAATCAATGGTTTGGGTTAGTGTGAGGAAGGCCAGACTCATTATTTCTTTCTCTTTTACTTTTCCTAGTAGTATCAAACTCCTGCAACCCTTTAAAATTTATTTTGCAGGCCGTACATATCCTTTGTATCATTTGATCAATGTCCCAAGTAGCATCAACACCATAGGAAGCAGCCAACTCCTTACAGTATTCCACATAATTCTCATTTTCCATAGCCCTTATTTGCATATCATCAACTACTGAAGTACAAGTTCCTTCATTGTGGTCAATAGTGAAACATTTATCACACAACCTATGCGGCTATTTCTCTCAGTGATATCTCACCCAAACAACATCTCCAACTACGGTATTCCACCATCCACCTCTAAGTAAAGGTTTGGTTAAATCTACTTCCACTCTTGCACTAATCATATTTGTACCCCTTGGTCTGCAGTTTTTTGGATCAGTTGTTATTTTATCACCAAATTCTTCTAGAGCATTATTTATGACTTTTTCTGACTGATGTCCAAGCAAAAGGTTTTTCAACTTAACAATGTATTCTTGATGTGTGAATCTCCTATTAGTAAAGGCAATATATGTATTGTACTTCTTTATATTAAGGTGAGAAATTTTTATGTTCCAAGGATACTTTTTGATAATTTCATCCACATCTTTAGAAGAACCCAGTTTGAAGAGATATAAGTTCCTACCCACTCCTCTGACCTCCTTGTTTCTATACTTCTTCCATAGAGTGTTAATCTCATTTCTCAACTCAGTAGTTTCAATGTCATCCACATATAGAATTTTTCCTATCAAACTGTTAGACCACTCTTCTGTTGTGTTACTAATAACTTTTGGATTTCCTACTGTCCTTTTAAGTTGTCTTGCACAGATGCCCCTTATGTTAGTTTTCTTCATTTGATTTGTGATAACAGAAATTTGGTTGTTAGAACTTGAATCAATATCACTAAAATAAGGTTTTTCAAGGAAGTTGGAAGACTTGAAGGTGATTTTTGGTCCAATATTTTCTTGTATTTGAAGGAGATGATTTTCATACTCATAGTAACCATAATAGTTACACAAGATATATATTGTTCCTTAAAATATGGTACGGAGATATAGAGAATAAGGAAGTAACTATATATAGAGTTGAGGGTCAACCGAGATATATTATGCAGGGAATAATTATACCTTGGATTACGGGATTGAATTGGGGGATTTTTTTTTTTTTGAATTTTAAAAATCTTGAGTCTCATATTTTAAATTAGTATAGGAAGCACCATCACTCACAGAGATAGCATAATAAAATGATAATGAGAATAATACTATAACATATATTTTGAGACTACCATAGGGTCCATGGATTTCAATACTGTTGATTTTGACATAAACGCCAATGATTGTGACAATACAGTCAAAAGAATGAGCATACTATTAACAAAGATCCAACGTTGAATGTCTTCCATTTTATGATCAAGTGGACCTCCAAGAGTAAATTAACCAGACATGGAGTAAGCAGACAAACTAAATGTTTTTAAATAAGCACGGAACACAAGGGTTTACTGGAACATAAAGTTAGGGGATTAAATTTAAAACGAATAAAACTCAAGAAATAGAAGAATTAGGGCATAGACAGAGATCAAGAAAAATGTGTCGATCCAAAATGAACAAACCAAATCAAATCAAAAGAATAACTGAGTTATATCATTCATGGGACAAAACAATTTTTAAGGCTTTTTAGTTCATGGAAAGATCAATTGATTTGGTACTAATTGATCAATTGGTTTGGAAAAATTAAATCATAGAAAGATAAATCGATTTGGTATTGGTTGATCAATATGCAAGTGCTCTTAATCTCAAAATTGGATGAAATCGTGAAAGTGGGTAGAATTATTTTCGCTCCAGTATATCAGCATAGATATAGCATAGATATGATTCATATAGATAGAAATACCACTAGAGATGCTTATTAAAACAAATCTCTTATCTATATTATTAAATACCTTTCCTTTTTTTAGGTCTCCACATACGATAAATATCCATTCCCTCTTAGATCATAATTTCGAAATTAAATAAACTAGTATGTAACCCGTGCTACACACTGGGGCAGATGGAAACAACCGATTTGATGTGGTGGGGTTTCACTCCGCACCCGTTATTCAGATGTATTAGAATATTCTTAAGATTCTTGATTAGTCTGATCATTTTTAATGGATAGACAAATTTGATAACCTTTAATAATCAAACTCTTGTACATGGCGAAAATATGAATAAAATTTTAAATTTCCTACCGAAGATTTTTTTTTTAGAAAATCTAAAATCATAATAGAATATCAATTTTATGTGTGACTCTATACTATAGGCAAAATTTTGTTCGAAAAGTAGCCAAGCTAGAAAAGATTTTCAAATGGAACGGGCATAAAATGTTTTCAAATTCAAAGATGGGATATCTTTTTCCGTGAAATCAAATCCTGCACTTAGACTTAAAGATAAGATTTTTTTCGGTGAAACAAAATCCGACCATTTTACGACTTGAATATTAAGACTTAAGACGATTTACCTCCTTAGCTTATAAGAGCTTCTCCAACGGAATGCGTGTGAAACAAAAATCTTAATCCACATAGGATACACAACTATATTTATAAAAAAAATATTCTCCAACACATTGATGTGAGGATGACGTGGAAAAAACAAAAGAGCTAGACATTCTTTAGGTGAACCTCTAGTTTTAGACATTAACCTAGAGGGTGTCTTCACACTTTTATAAATAAAATCATTGAAAAACAAAAATGGCAATAAATTAACCAATTTTATATCTTCAAATAAGTAAAAGAAGGATATAAAACTTTATGGGCTAGAGATAAAACTTTTATTCCCCCTAATATTTAGGATTTTATACCTAGATGATGCCTTGGAAATGATACCACATATGAAACCTCCACATTCACCAATGGAGAAACTCAAAGTACAGAAAAAAGAACTACCTTTTGATTATTGGGCACGATTTCATTGATTGTGTTATCTTTTATCCATGATGGTGGATCTCAAAGACTGACCCTCGTATGTATACGCAATATTAAATTTACGCACTCTGAAACTGAATAGAGATTAATAAAATGGGGATGTGTAATTCTTATCAACTTGTAACTAAATAAGGTGATATATTCAAATACCGGAAAGTCAAGAAGAAGACCATTGCAGGTTTATTGGATACCAGATGTGCATTGAAGCGAATATTATGTTATGAGGCTTTTTAGGTTGAGGGGAGAAATACATGCTTTGCTTTTACGGTATTACTGGAATATCAGCGTTGAACTTGCCAACTGTTCTAACCAATCCTGCAAGACAACGTAATATTAAAAGTATCCAGCGAAATTGTTGCTTGAACTCCAGACCTCCATACTTTTAACAGCAACAACCTATCCACGTTGGGCATAACTATAGAAGATACTAACAATATTATTTCAGTTTCCGAATAGAGAAGTTGCATCTATAGGCTATGGAGATATAGCTGAAAGTAGCCTTTCTATGAGTAAACCAAGGTATTCCGTCGTAGAAAGAGCTACTTTGGATGCAAATGTCGTTATTCGATCTTGTAACAACGAAAGTTCGTCAAGAAATGTTGGACATTTGCAAAGTCACATAAGAAAATTTTGTAAAACATGTCCGTCTGATTCCCAATAACCATTATATATATGACTGCACAGGAACCGACCGGAACCGAAGGACCGGATCGGAACCGTACCCCAAAAGAACCGAACTGAGGCTACAGGGTACAGGATACAGGTACAAAAAATGGGAACCGAGTACAATCGGGTACAAGGTACAGGTACTACCCCAGAACCGACCTGTACCGGACCGATTGTACCGAGGTATATTAGCCGTTGATCATTTTAGGTTGTTTTAATCTCAACCGTTAATTTTTTAAGTTAGGTTAGGTTACTTCACTCGATTTGTTTCATTTCGTCTGTGAAAGAAGAAGAAGTTCTTCTTCAATCGATTTCGTCTGGTGATTGAAGTTAGGTTAGGTTACCTAGTCTGTGTCATGCTGAACAGAGCAAAAGACAAGTCTTCTAAGCTTATTTTCTCGATCAAGGCAGGTAGAAGAACTGTTTTCGGATTACGCTATTGCACCATTCATATCTTTTTCTTTCCTTTTTCTCTCTCATAGACTGAGACCTCAATTTTATCGAGGTAATCAATTTCAATGTCTCTAGACTCTCTACTACTACTAATTATTATTATCATTATTAGTCGTGTTGTTCTGTGTTGTATTTTTAGCTGCATTTTTCCTTTTCTAGGGTTTCGTTTAATTTTTATGCTTGAATTTAAGTGTTTTAAGTAGTACTGTTCAATAGATCTATGAGTATTTAAGTTGTATTCTATCTCTATGTTTTATGCTGTTTTTGAGCTGAAATCCAGCTTTTGTTTTCAAATTTGAGCTGAGAAAGATGATTTAGCAGCAGTAGTGGTTTATACTGATGATGATGTAGGAAAACAACAGACTTATCGTAGAAGGAACAGAGTCGCAAGAGTTGTCGTCATTTTGTCATCATGGATAGAATCAACATCATATTTTCTGTGCATTTAGCCTCTTCCCATTTATGATTAAAAAGGGGGAAAACAAATATCACCTAATCTTTTGAATTGAGAGCCACAATTTTATTTTGATTCCTTACTTATAAGTTGGTGTTCCATGTCTTACAAGAAAACAATCAGTAATGTGCCAAAGAATGTCCACAAAGTGGGCATTATCCTGAGACAAGATATTTTGGTTCTCTTTTTCCTTTTGACTGAAATGAAACGCAATACAATCATAGCATTAGCTGTTACTTTATGTTCCTATCTTTGGTTTTTTGGATGGCTTTCGGATATTCAGTTATGACCCATCCCTATACTGCTACTTAGCTTTCTTTTCCTCAATTATGTTCATGTAGTCCAACCATACATCAAAAGCATCTTTGCTGCCTCAACCTCATCTACATTCTTGTCCAAACAAAACCCAGCCTCACTATAGCTAAAAAAGGAAAATTCATAATTATCCTTAAAAGCTAGTACAACAAGATGTTTTAGCAGATTCATAATTTTGTTGGATTAACTAGACCTAGTTCTGAACCAGTACAGTGCAAATGCAGGGATTAATTACAGACTGCAGGTTTAGGAAATCCGACAGACTTGAACTGCCAACAACAAACTACCACTAAGGTTATGACAAAACAAAAATATGAATTGATATACATCATTGTTTATCTTTTAACGATATACACCTTTTGTAATCCGAAGTTGTGATATTAATTGAATAATTGTCAACCAAAATACAAAACCAAACATCTACAAGTAAAAAAAAAAAAGGGTACTGGTACAAGAACCGACCGGAACCGAGGGTACAGGTACAAGAACCGAACCGAGGTAGAGGGTACAGGGTACAGGTACACGAGTAGAGAACCGACCATAAGAAGGTACGGGTACAAGGTTCTACCAAGAACCGAGCCGAACCGACCTTTGTGCACCCCTAATTATATACACACGATTTCTCATAACATTCAGGCATTCAATAATGAATTAAAGGGATGGTAAATAGGTTGATTCTCATTTGATGATATATCCGAATATCCTGCAACTCATGAAGAGATTCATGATTTTTAGGGAATCCAAGTAATAAAAATGGCTATGTAGTTGAAACTCATCAAAAAGTGAGAGATCAAATCACTAAAGCAAAGATTCGCATCAAAATATTTTTCCAGAACTTGAGACCAAGTTGAAGAAATCAATATCTTACAGGATTGGTTAGGTGGAAATAGATATCAAATATTTCCAGCATCTAAATCTTAACGTCATGGAGTAAATCGACCAACATACCTTACATATCCCAGGGATATAAAAGAAATTAGTAGGATATATTGTCCACCTAAAGTTATATCAAAGGAAATTGATTACGAAGGACACACATCGGTGGTTAATTTTTTTGAGTAGTGATTTTTATTTTCATTTTTGTTCCAGTTGCCCTTGTGTGCTATGCACATCTTGTTGCAGCCCAAATGCTACAGTTTCTCAAGTTTGAAGAGATATCTGAATCCTCATCAAGACATGGTTGGGTAACATCTTCCACTGGTGTTCTTGTGCCTGAACTTCCCAAGCTTCACCCTAATGTGAGCAAATCCATGTTCTTTTATTGAGAAGTGATCTGCTGATACTTCTGTAAAGTGTTTGAAAGCATAGACATTTCTTTTGGTATCGTACGTTTGTGCAGCGTATTTTAGTACAAATAGATACATTGATTTATACAATAGTCAAAACTTAGTTAAATGATGCGGAGGTAACCATTGTTTTCTAATTCTTAATACTGTTTACATCATTTCAACCCAAAAGATACAGTGATGCAAAAAATCCTACAGGGGAAGCCTATTTTAGGTGAATACATAAATAATAAATAGATATTGTCAGTGAAACCATGGATAGTGTTCTCATACTAACACATTATTGATGTCATGAGTACACATTATAAACATTACCATCTAACTCTGCTACCGTTCTTTTCGCCACGAACATAGTTTTTCCTGTTCTATTGGATACCATCATTTTTAAATGCAGTTTGTCCAAGTAAGGTTTTGTTTATGTCTTTGTAATTGTCATATTTCCAATAATCATTCGGTACATAAATTTAAAAACACAGATCTTACAGCGGAATTGGTTGAATGTTTCTTAAGCATTCCGGGCATCGCTTCAGGTCTGGTGTATCCTTCAATTCCTCTCTGCATTCAGGGAAAAATATGTTGCATCAATCATCCCCGAATTGAGTTATACGCGCCAGTATAGTCAATGGATCCCCGACTGCAGTTACCACTTGTCAGTATCTATGAAGTTGTTTAATCGTGAACTGCATTAGCTAAACATATAAGTGCATACCTCGACTCCAGGATTCATTTCAGTAACCATATCAATTGTGATTCTGTGTTTTCGTCTATATATAAATCCCGCCACTATAGTCCCCTGAATGTTGTGGTAGCTTGATTACTGGATGTTAGTTCCTGCGTATGAGAAATGATGTTACCCATCCAACCATGTAAAAACCGAGTTATTCATGGTTACCCCTTGCAAATTGAACCCCATCAAAATATGGGTCATCTTTTAGTTATTTGATACATGGTCATACCTGGTAGCATTGTTCTTCTTTGGGATTGTTTCTTGAGATATGACATGATGTATTTTGACGTCGTGCAGTTTATCTGTGCCGCCCATCTATATTCTGGATAATATCTGGTGAGGCTATCTGTCGCAGGCATCATCTCAATCTCTTCACCCCTTTAAATAGACCATGTAGCTGTAATGAGTACAATTGAAAGGCATTCAAAATCCTCCATGTAAGTTTCAGTTTCAAGACCTGAATACCCCTTGTTATGATTGAAAACCATAATAATAGAGGTGGGAGTTACATTAAGGTAAGTGAAACCACATCAGTTACCTTCAGAGATAAGAGCATATCAAATTGAAGAATGTTATTAATTCAATAATCGTATCAGTTACTCTTCATTATCGGGTATAGCATGATTGGTATTGATTATTTAATAATGATTTTTCTTGAATCACAAAACGGTTCGTTGCTATTGGAGACATTTTTTCAGAAAATTCCTTTCTCAATCTTTTGTTGTATCTTAGGTCAGTTTCTCCTAAATTTCTTTGGATCGAATCTTGGGTAAATCTTATTCCCTTCCTCACTATTAGTCCCACGATTATTTTTACCCGCTTCCAAAGTTATAATCGCACCCTCCACAGGCTTTCCAGGTCCATTTCTAAAAGCAAACCTCAGCAGTCGGTGTTTATACATGTTTCCTTTGATGCATGGATTTATTTGTTTCAACAAACTTTTACCATAGATTATTATTGGCTTATGCACCAAGAGAATTGTACAATCAAGTAATGATTTCTGCGTAAAACCTAATGTACTTTCATGAATGAAATAAAATGGTTTAAACTTTGTAGTTTGTCACATCAAAACTGTGATACCTTATACGTAACTTCAAATCCCAATTACAACTTAAATTACACAAAAGTCATATTAAACTACTAACAACCCACAAAATAAAAAGTTTTTTTCCTTCCATTTTCAAAACACTCTCATACCTTCTTCCATGAGTTAGTAACTCCTTATCTTTTTTAAGCTTATAGGTATTTTTTTTGTTTTAGAGTTAGATGGTATACGTTTAATAACCATACTTCCTAACCAAACAAATTGACCAATCTTAATATTATGTTTATGAAAAAGATATCCATAGAAGGAATCAAAATTTATCTATAAGCAAATCTTTGGCAGTTGTAACCTATTTGGATATCATTCAAGAAGTTGTTTTCGACTTCTGGAAGCAAAAAAGTCCAAAGTTAATTTTGGGTACACAGTTTCAGAATGATAAAAAAGTTTATTTTTTATGAAACAAAAACATTTTTATTTCAAATTTCTGGGATTGACTTTTGCTTCTGGTATCCAAACACCCTCTTAATCTTTATATTATAAGGACTATGGATAGGTTGGTATAAATGATTTGCAAACAAAGCAAACATAGAACACATAGACCAATATTAACTAAATATTGTGCATTTTTTATTCAATATAATAATCAGAACGCGAGTGTGGGACGTTCTTCAACAGTGTCCAAGATCCCTTCAACTTTCACAGTGGCAAAAAAACCTTACTTTGAAATGTAGTCCATTTCATTGGTATCCAACGAAAGATAAGTCCAAAGAAAATGACCTGCAAGAAAATAACAAAATGACCTGCAAGAAAATAACAAAATGACCTACAAGAAAACAGTAAAAAATCGATGATTAGTTTTTATTAGAACAAAGAAATTGAAACTACCACCTCGGTGTTGGGTTTGATTTCATTTCTGTGATGATTATAAAAGCCTAGCTAAACAACAAATCGAGATATTTTGTTTCTTAGTTTGAGCTACCTACCATCAATTACACGGTGATCACAGGTCAGTGTGACCGCCATGAAAGAGGGAAACTTAAATTGATCAGGACCACCTCCAGTCACCACTCTTTTGTCAGCCGCTCAAAACGAATGTGGAAGTGTAATTTATGGTAAAAATCAGGGTGACATAAGAGATAAACCATTAGGAATATCGAGGAGTTGTCGCATTAAATCTGATCTGACAAGCAAGGAACATAAGTTTCAATCGAAAGACTTTATCGGTGGTTCCTTTTCTGTTACGTTTAACCCATTCCCAATATATGTAACAAAGGCTGTGTGTGGTATTCGAAATAATTCATATCGGAAGCTTCACATTTATGAGATTCGGATGATATATTACTAAGTAATTTTAAGTGGGCACACTAATAAGGAGGCATGGATGCTGTGGATAGTTTTCGCTCAAGCAGAGTTACTTTTCCAGCCTTTGTTGAAGGCTCAAATCGAATTACCAAGATCTAATTGATCTCCACCTAAAATCCACAAAACTAAAGTTCCCTTGTCACATGTTCTCGCAGTACAAAAAATGGGGGTTTGCTGATACCCCTACATTTCCCACAAACCATACTCACAAAAATGCACATAAGATTCTACACTACCACATGGGAAATGTCTAAATGGTTCCATTTTAATTTTAAAACCATTCAGTTTAAAAAATTAGTACTAAAGAGAATAAGGGGAGGGTGTATTGTGTACCTGGAATTAGGAGAACTGGTATCAGAAGATAACAACTGTAGATTTATCTTTAGAGAGACGCAACAACCAACAAACCAAAATCTGTCCGAGCTCACATATATTGTAGGTAGCTGCTTCCTACAGCTCCTGCATAAAGAAATGTGATGTAGAACAATTTAATTAATACCAAAATATTTACCAAGCAAACTGAATATGTACACAGGTAAGCCGAAGGAGAATTAGTTAAAGAATAGAACCTCCCAGTACTTTGTACTCATTTACGATTTTTTGTACCTCCTTGGCCGTAAAAAACACTTTCTGGGGGCTTCATTACCAATTTTTAGTAGGGTAAGTACTCGATTGACTATCTCATTGATATTATGAAGTGGAAGCCTGAGCATGTATACCTGCGAATCATACCTGTGAAGCCTGATAGTAAACAAAATTATTGATATCTTTCTTTGTTCATTATTTCTCACTTTGTCCTACTACAGTGAACAGGGATCTCTAACTCAAGCCATTACACTTGGTGAAAAAGACGGTGATGGCGGTACTTCTCTCGGATGCCTAAATTCATCAGGTGCCCATAGAAATCCATTAATTCCCCATAACATTTTCCTTCATTTACTCACTCTATAATTTAGTCACTTCTGTTTAGAAAATATGGGTACGTCAGGGTCCAACACCCACATCACATCACCTTCAAAAGATTCAAAAGAAGGATTTACACCAGTGTTCCCATCTACAGCTCATCGAGCAACCAACTGTACAATGTAACAAAACTGCATAGGTTATGAAATGAATGTACCCACTCCCACGACAACACATATTAGTTATGGAAGCTATAGACACAAAATCTGGGCAACAGAAAAAATATAAGCAAAAAATCCATATAAAATACATAGTTATTTTTAGTGAGAAGGAAGAAAGGCGAACAAATACAAAAATTAGCTTAGCACTCCATAATCAACACCTTAATATAGGGAAATAATTGTACGCACCAGATGTTAACTAGCTAATACCCTAAACTGGAGATTGATGGATCCACAAAATGATAAGTGTCCTGGAACCGATTTAGTTTTGCACAACCTGTGGTAAACATATCTACAAAATTTTATCTACCACATATAACCCTTTCAAAACAGATTTCTCCACCTTGTTTGCTAGGTGCTAAATCAATTTCTATACTTCATTTTTAGAGAAACTAAAACACAAGAGTCAAGTAAGGCTCGGACCTCAGATCATAGCAACTACCTATCTAAGCTTGGGTGATAACTTGGTGAACACATAAGTTTACTTCGTTTAACCCTAAGAATGGTGTATGTTGAGGTTAAGTTCTGACGCCACCACTTTCATTGAAATAACAAAACTTTGGATTAAATCAACCATCCAATTGGCGTTCAAGATATCTATAGACTGCCTACTTGAAATTAGCTTATTTTCGAACTTTTCAGAACTTCAATGACAAAGATTTGTACAAAAATTTTACCGGTTGTGTGAGAATCCACTCGCATGACCTGCAATTTTTTTTACAAAAACAGAAACCTAGATTACTATAGATTGAAAGCAGAATCATCAATAGCATCGAAAAGGAATGGGGGTAATGAGTTTCAAACCCAAACTTTCTGCAATTTTGGGGTTATCGAAGACAGTTTTTTGTGGACCAAAATCAATCAAAACTCCGGGAACCAAAATCCAAAGGAAAAAGGAACACTAACAATGAGAAAAAAAACTAATCTGAAAATGTTCGCAAAGAGTGAGAATGCTTCTTTACCCATGCCCGTGCATTTTCAAAAGGGAATGTGCCCCTCCACTACTTTCGTACGGCAGGCATTGCAACCAAGATATTTCAATCCACTCCAGTGAATAATTTTGGTAGCAGTGGCTATGCAAACTATATCCTAGACCCACTGCCAAAAATAGTAACACAGATTAATTCTGAAAGGGTGGTAAAAATGTGCAATCACATAATGGAAAAACAACCAAGTTGGTCAGTATATGCACCAAGTTTGGGTCCCAAGTTGACAACAAAAGTTTAGAGAGGTTTTTTCTTGTTATGATCTGTTAATAACCCCAGAGTATTTCAAACATCTATTCACTGTTGTGATTGGACATACAGGTGCGCATTCACGGCTTCTGGTTGAGATCTCACGTGTATACCTGTGCATCGTATGCTGATTTTTAAAATAAAAACCTGATCAAACTGCTACGCAATTTAGGCATATCCCTGTACAATTTTGTTTAACAACTCAGTTATCTGTCTTTTGATTCTATGTTGCCAACCAAAAAATCATTATTCTCACTAATTTTTTAATAGAATCTGCTCTACACCCACCTTCTACTGGTTGTCTGTATATATGAGGTAAATGTTTGATTAGGACAAAAATGCAAAGAGGAGAAACAATTCTGTACAATCCTACTACTTACTTTCTAGCGAAGGTAATCAAGTTAGACAAAAATTGTGAAATGCAAATGTACCCCCTTGAATTTAAACCAACTTACACTACCTATACCCAAAGATTCCATCGTAATCATAAATTAGAAAGTGCAAATGCAAATCGAATAATCGGGAAACAGAACAAAAAATACATAAGAAAGATACACTTGAACATCTACGGCACATATGAAACATCAATTCTTTATTTCAAACTAACTGGGATTATGAGACTCAAATAAAATAATTACAAAGAACAACTAAAATAATGAAAATAAAATCTACGCAAATCAACTGGAACCTTAGATATAATTAAATAGATGTTGTAGGTACCTGAATTTTGACGATGTGGGTTTCTTGGTTAATATGAGAAGTCATCTGTTCGTCAAGAGGAAAATGAATTAACCACCAGGAATTGGTGTATAAATTAAATAAGGAACTAAAAACTTAAATACATGCGTTAGTGCCAGATGTTCTCTAACATTCTTGCAATGTATCTCTCACAACTAAATAGGAGCAAGCTGCAAACCACTGACCAAGAGCATACATAAGTTGTGGAATTGCCAAAAAAGTATTTGAAGCACTAATGCAGTACAACAAGCAGTCGTTCAACCAGATTGAGAGCCAAACCATCCACTTTAGGGAACTTCTATCTGAATGGAACTGTAGGTTTCATCCACATCCTACTTCGTGAGAATTGGTTGAAAGAAATAACAAACATAATGTCAATTCATCCACATCCTACTTCGTGAGATACATCATACCGCGTACTGCGCACCAATAGAAATGAACGAACACAGCCGGAAGAAATTGTCATGAATATTTTCTAATGCAAGCACATACAGAGCACTAACAATTTCTTAGATTTCCAGTTGTAGTGATTCAGATTCTCCAGAAAAATATTTGTAAAATTATTGTAACTAACCTGTCCTGGCTAAAGTTTGGCCACGATAAGATACCCAAAAACAAAGCTCCAAGTTATCAGTGGGGCTCGCCAGAAGTTCCTTATCTTTGGTGGATACATTCCAACCAATCCGCTCCAAAAAGTTTACCCACTCATCCACGAAGTAAAATTGAAGTCATTGTTGAAACACTTTTTAGAGAAACAACAATTTCAAAGTTAATAATTTGGTAGTCAACTTTAACAACCATGGGTATAAATATCTAGGAAAGAGAACAATAATAAGCTGAAACATAAGCTAGAAAAGGAAAAGAAAAATATTACCTGTAAATATTGTCTTAGGATAGGATAGAAAAGCGTAGAAATGCCATCATCATTTCCATCCATCAACTCACAGTCTCGCCATAGTATGGGGGTAAATACACTGTTTTGAAGAAAAAGAAACATTCAGAACAACATTTAAGAAAGCATCAAATAATAGTCCGCAAAATCTTTAGCTTCTTTGTGATTATATGCACCTGAAAGGGAACCATTTCTTAGATTTCCAGTTGTAGTGATTCAGATTCTCCAGAAAAATATTTGTATAATAATTGTAACTAACCTGTCCTGGCTAAAGTTTGGCCACGATAAGATACCCAAAAACGAAGCTCCAAGTTATCAGTGGGGCTCGCCAGAAGTTCCTTACCTTTGGTGGATACATTCCTACCAATCCGCTCCAAAAAGTTTACCCACTCAGCTACGAAGTAAAATTGAAGTCATCGTTGAAACACTTTTCAGAGAAACAACAATTTCAAAGCTAACAATTTGGTACTGAACTTTAACAACCATGGGTATAAATATCTAGGAAAGAGAACAATAATAAGCTGAAACATAAGCTAGCAAAAGGAAAAAAAAAAATTACCTTTAAATATTGTCTTAGTATCGAAAAGAGTAGAAATTCCATCACCATTTCCATCCATCAATTCAGCTGAGCTATATAGCACAGTCTCGCCATAGTATGGGGTAAATACATTGTTTTGAAGAAAAAGAAACATTCAAAACAACATTTAAGAAAGCATCAAATAATAACCCGCAAAATCTTTAGCTTCTTTGTGATTATATGCACCTGAATGGAATTATTTCTGCAATTAATGGAATTAAAGTTGTTGTTTTTCGCAACCACAAATGAGTTTCATATTCTGAAACAACTCATATTTGCATTCAGTTATATCACTACATTATTGTTTAACCTTGGCTTGATCATTCACAGGTACATATTCCAACTAATTAAGGGAAGCAAAAAAAAATCATCTACTACTTAAGTCAGACATGCAATTCATGACTACTCTAAACTTTTCATTTCACATTTAGCTCATTGAAGCCTATTTATCTACCACTTCAATTAAACAGCTTCATTTCATGATTATCCCGATCTTTTCATTTCACATATAGCTAAAATGTAGACAAAATGAAAAACATATATATATATATATATATTATGAATTGAATTCCATTAAAGAATTTCTAAAGTTCCCGAACAACTTAAAGCAATAACATGGTTTATAATATACCAATAGGCAGGCCAATGATTCCTCGCCCTATTGCCTTCCCATACTGTTAATCAAGTCACTAATAAATCCCAAAATAAATTGTCCATAATTCTGAAGAAAGCAAAATGAAATCTAAAGAGGTAATTTTTGTAACTTACAGAGCATTGTTGAGGATCTTGAAGCAGAAACAAATTAGGTTATCAAATTAAAAACACAAAATAAAATAAAATAATGAAGATGAAAAAGTTTAATTTTAATTACCCAGAGGAGAATTAGGGTTTGAGTTGGATTAGAGATGAGATTAATAGAGAAGAAATTTTGAGCAACCCAGTATGTAATTGCTAAGCCTAATACAGAGCTTGAATGTAATAAAAATGATACAGAAACCGCAACGGAGTTGGGATGTAGCCCTCTGATAGACTGATTTGCGTCTATTTTTTTCTACATTATCTCCAAATGAAACTCAAAACGTTTGTTATGATTTAGAATCAAGTCGTCATCAACTGATTCTGTTCAGTTCCCTTCTCTGGCGAATAGTCTTTTTCGCCAATCTTGAAGTCTCTTACATTTTAGGCTCAACTTCAACCGTACTATCTTCTTTTTCTTTTGTGATTCCATTTCCAATCCGAAAATTCCCCAAAAGATCATCTTTTTTGTGTTCTTCAATTTGACTGAGTTTGCAACATGGGGTTTTCCTTTTCGGCTGTATTTCCATTCTCCACGGTGAATTCGACCACTTTAGGGAGCAAATAAAAAAAAATCGCTGTTGGAAACATCTTTCCAATCAACCAAAACAACAATGAAACATACCTGGGATAATAATGGAGTTTAGGGTTTTGACTATGAAAGGGTTTAGGTTTGATAATGACATTTATTAACCAAATTTAACACAAAATAACTCTCCAATAAATGATATTAGGAATTGCAAGTGCATGACCAAGAGATAAAGAGGAGAGTAAAAAACTTAAATACCGTTCTTTTCTGAATTTGGCATAAGTTACGAATGAAATAACCGCTCTCATATTTATTTCCGGAAATATACTGAATTTTCCCTAGTTTTAATTTAATATAGATATAGATAAATAATTTGTAATTCCTTAATTTGTTAACTAAAATAAATTGAATAGAAAAAGCAACTATAAATAAAACAAAACTTAGTATAAAAAATCAAGGTAAACAAATTTATCATGTAAAAAATCCTCTCATATTATCTTTTATAACAAAAAACCATTTTTATTAAAAATAAAACAAAAACCTCATTTCCTTTAATAATAATTAAATTTAGATTTTAATTATTTTCAATATACCCGAATTGCCCTTCCTATATAATCTATAAGTTTTAAATGGAAACATAAAACCAAATCTTCTCTAAAATTCAGATGAGAGAATTCTGCTAAGAACATATCTTCTCCAAATCTGATTATTTGAAGAACAGAAACATATCTTCTCCAAATTCGGCTAGGGGTTCATCAAAATATATCTTCTCCAAATCTGATTCCTGAAATTTAATTGAAGAATTGTGTTCGTTTTTGGTGTTGTTTAATTGAAGATATCTTCTTCAAATCAAATTCTGCTGTGTAAGTGAAGATTTGAGTTCGTTTTTGGTGTTGTTTAATTGAAGAACATAAATTCTAGCTTCGATTTATCTCAAACAGTTTCAAATCCATTGATTATTTGAAGAACCGAGTTCGTATTTGTTTAAGTGAAGAACAGAAACTCAGCTTCAGTTATTTCATCAGGTAAGTTTAATTTTCGATTTATTGATTTTGGTTTTTATTTGATTATCATACTTTTGAAGAACCAAACTCAAAATTGTATTTGTTTCTGTTCAAGTAAAGATCAGGAACTGTAACTTCAAATTGTTTGTTTTTTGAAGATTCCTACTGTATTTTTATTTTTTTTCTTTCAATTTTGATCATATTCTCATTCGATTCAAGCTTTTGTATTAGTTCAATCATTCCTCTGAAACTGAAATCCAACTTTCAAATGTTGTTGTTGGTGTTGTTGTTTATATTCACAAACAAGTGAAACCGTTTTTGGTTTCATAAATTTTCCTGTATATAATTGGAATCAGAGTTTGTTATGTTTTTGATGTTAATTTTCAAATGTTGTTGTTGGTGTTGTTGTTTATATTCAGTGAAACCGTTTTTGGTTTCATTTTTTTTTTCTGTATATTATTTGAATCACATTTTTGTATGTTGTTGATGTTAATTTTCAATTTTTGTTGGTGTTGTTGTTTATATACACATACAGTGAAACTTATTTTGGTTTCATACTTTTGTCTGTAGGTTATGAAATCACATTTTTGTTATGTTATTGATGTTAATTTTCAATTTTTGTTGGTGTTGTTTGTTTATATACATGCAGTGAAACTTATTTTGGTTTCATACTTTTTTCCTGTAGGTTATGGAATCATATTTTTGCTATTTTGTTGATGTTAATATTCAAATTTTGTTGTTTGTTGTTGTTTATATTCACATACAGTGAAACTTATTTCGGTAGCTAAATGAAGAAGACCCGTATAAGTATGTTGAATTCTATTTTACAGTAAAGTTCTACCGTGAATCCTATGCAAAACCAATCAATCTTGTTCCCACAGTTGAAAAGCCTACGGTTGTGTCTCCAAAATCTCTTGTTCTTGGTCATGATGCTCTACCACAACCTGGTCGTCCAAGGAAGAATAAGAGAATTCCTAATACAGGTTCAGTTCCTAATAAGAAGATGAGAACTTGTGGTAGATTCCATGTTTTGAGTACCCATAACCGAAGGACATGCCCGGCGCGGTAGATGTAAATTTATTTTGACAACAATTCATTGACTTTTTCATTTTCATTTTTTGTTTAGACTACTATATGTTTCAATCTTCATATTGTTTACAGTTAAAATTTCATTTTTGCTTCAGGTCTTTCATGTTTTTTTGTTTTTTCATAGTTACAGGCTTTTTATAAGTTACAGGCCTGTAGAGTATGTTTTTTTATCTATAAAATGATGAAACCTTTTTCGGTTTCATAGTTTGTTTTCTTCTGGAGTAAGATGAAATTTAAAAAGACTATGAAACCTTTTTCGGTTTCATAGTGTTTTTCTTTCTGAAATAAGATGAAAACAAAAATAAATTATGAAACCTTTTTCGGTTTCATAGTTTGTTTTATTCTGGAATAAGATGAAATTTAAAAAAACTATGAAACCTTTTTCGGTTTCATAGTTTTTTTTCATCTGTAGTAAGATGAAATAAAAAAAAACAATGAAACCCTTTGGTTTCATTGTTTTTTCACCTGTAATAAGCTGAAACAGAAAATATTGATTAACATTTCTCATAAATCATACTGTAATAAGATGAAACAAATCATTCAAAAAGATCTTCATCCTTAAGAGTATTGATTGATCAAAAGACTGATTAATATTGAATAAGATTTTTTTTATGGACAACCATTTGTACTGTATCATAAACTAATTGATTAACATTGTTGCAACCTAAGTTTCAACCTCTCTTTCATGAACAGACAACCACCATGAGGTTTGACCATCAGTCTTCTTTTCTCTTCCACTTTAAGTTACAACTTTGTTAAGGAGTATTAGTCTTCAACTTTGTCAAGGAGTATCTTGCATGCCAACTTTGGCCTCATATTTTGCACCTTTTGTTTTATGTGCTATTCGGATAAAAAATTTCCTTTCAAAAGGCTCTTCATGTAATAGCAAACATGAAGTCCGCAATCATTCATGAAATTAACAAAACAATATCTTTAAATTAAAAAATACAAAAAAGGATTAAAATGAAGATATCACAATTTCTTTTAAAAGTACTTACACATCTTGTTGACAACAAAAAGGGGTGTTCAAAATAAATTCTTTTGTTTGACTTGATGGGTCCAGGAAGAGCTTTGATACATGTTTTCTGAATGCTGACACCATTCTTTTCTTCATGCTTTCAGCACTTTTTTTGCATTCATCTTCAGTGGAGGTCATTGAGTTGTAATGAGAGAATTCCCCAGTCTCATTATCAAAGACTAACAATGTCCAGTGATATGTCTTTTCACTTAGTTTTGTTATGATTGGAACGAAGACATATTCTGGAGTGTAGTCCATTTTATCAATGAAAGCTTCAATCGTAGTGTGACAACTTTTACCGATTGAGTGCATTGTCTGAATTCAATAAAAAATCAAAATGAATGCATTGTTGAAAATCAGTGAAACCTTTTTTTTACAAAAAAATGTAACTGGAACAGATGAAACCTTATTTTGATGAAACCAAAATTGGTTTCATTGTTTTTAGAAAGACACTTGTATAAGATAAGTTAGATGAAACTTACATACACATATGTGCTTAGGAAAATAGCCCTTTTGTACTTAGGAGTGCCATCTGATTTCTTGATGTTCTTTGCTATGTTTTTTTGCAATTTGAGCATGTAGAACTCAATCATATCTCCTTCTATGTCACCTTTTCTTATCAAGGCGTTCATATTTTTTCCTGTAATGTACAGGCCCATATCGTCTTTCTCCCAAGCCATGTCACTGTTGTTATATTGTTGATAAACAAATTTAATATTTAAGAAGAATAAAAGAAACTAAAACACTTAAATTATTTAACCAAAAAACTTAATGGTATGAATGCCACTTACCTTTCATTGTGCATTTTAAAATATCTGCACATAATATGTTTTTCATTTGAATCCAGCAGTTGCATAATTTTTAAGTTGTCCACTGCTTTCAACTTGTCTTCCCTTTTCTCTTTTTGTTTTTTCTCCAACTTTTTTTTTGATTTCTGCTCACACACCGAGTCTTTTTTCTTTTCTTATTCTTAGCATCTCCAGGTGTATAATCCTGCATCTTGACAGGTGTTTGCATTCTCCTTTTGCTTTCTCTCATCCTTGAGATTATGTTACTCAATTTTTTTGTCGGGACTGATGTCTCACCATCTTCTTTATCACTGCCAGTTTCCGTCAATCCCAACTTGAAATGAGGCACATCATCTTCTAAAGCAATTACATCATTTCCCATGTTTATAACAGAGTAGTAGCACATGTATTTACTACTTGGCTTTGATGTAGAAGTCTTGGTTGCATACTCGTCTTCCATTTGCTGAAGAATAGTTTCATCAATTGAACCTTGGCTTTGAGTTGACACTTCAATCTGTGTCTCTGGCTTTGATGAAGAACTTTTCTTCGCTTCCAGTTCTACTCTCTCAGCGACTCTGATATCTTCTATAGTGTCTGGAGTCAATTCAGAAATTTCTTCTATTGCACTCTTCAAGTTACTTTTCGTCAAAGAAGATTCAATTTGTTCAGCCACTTTTATATCTTCAATTGTGTTCGGAGTTAACTCCGAAACTTCTTCCATTATACTGTCATTGGCTTGCTTCGCTTTGATTTCAGATTCTACCTTCTCAGCCACCTCCAAATCTTCAATTGTGTTCGGAGTTAACTCCGAAATCTCTTCAGTCTGAACTTCATGAGATGAAACCTTTTCAGGTTCCACTGCGTCATGTTGCTCCTGAACATCTTAATGAGTTGAAACTTTTTCAGGTTCCACTGCATCATGTTGGATCTGAGCTTCTTCATTAGCTGAAA
>JAJJMC010012064.1:155725-174612 GCA_023531435.1 Papaver californicum
CACGAAACTAAAAATCATAAACATGCAGAATATGATGAAACCTTATTTACCAAATACATTTTGATTTTCAACCATAAACAATCACAGAATATGATGAAACTATAAACTTCAATTTACCTTTCGTAGATTCTTGTTTCTTAACTGGTGTATTGAGTTTTTTCTTCATCTTCTTATCTTGTTTCTTCACCATGTATAATGATCTTTAGTGATTTTTCTTAGGTTTGGGACAAATATCGAAACTAAGAGATAGAGTATGAATAGCTTGACTAAGTCTTCAGCTTTGGTTTCATCTGCTGCTGTTTCTATCATAGCTCTGACAATATCAGTTTTCCTCATCTTCTTAGCTCCTTTAAAATACTCAACTTGAAACATGTTCACCTTTTTCTTTAGCTCAACATCTTGGTGTATATCTACATTCTTCATCATTTGTAGACCAAAGATGACAGCAAACTGTTCAGGTGTTGTCCGTAGTATCATATTCCTTGCTCTCATCAATTTGAAACAATCTGGTTTATCACCCTTGACACTTCTATAAAATGACCCTAAGATCATCTGAACTGCTCTTGTCGTTTTCTTTAATTTTTCTGTTTGAAGGGTACCATCGAAGAAAGATTTGAAGAAACGCCATAATTGACATGCAAGAAGTGCCTTCATGTGTTTTTCTTTAGTTTGTATCAATGCTTTTATTTTTGGTGCCTCTGTACACAAATGTTGTAATGAGCACCTGTATGGATTTGGAATTTTTTTTTCCTGTTACAGAATGAGTAAACCATTAGCACAAACAGAACAGAATAGGATGAAACCTTTTTGGGTTCCATCAAAACATGCATTAAGTAAAAAAACACAAATATTTTTTGGTCACAACCATATACAAAATAGTATGAAACCTTTTTGGGTTCCATCAAAACATGCATTTTCTAAAAAACACCAACATTGTTGGTCACAAACATACACATATTAGGATGAAACCTTTTTGAGTTCCATCATAATATCAATTAAGTAAAAAAACACCAACATTGTTGGTCACAACCATATACAGAATATGATGAAACCTATTTGGGTTCCATCAAAACATGCATTAAGTAAAAAAATACCAACATTTTTTGGTCACAACCATATACAAAATAGTATGAAACCTTTTTTGGTTCCATCAAAACATGCATTTTCTAAAAAACACCAACGTTGTCATACACAGATTAGGATGAAACCTTTTTGGGTTCCATCAAAACATGCATTTATAAAAAACCACCAACATTATTGGTCACAAACATACACAGAATAAGATGAAACCTTTTTGGGTTCCATCAAAACATGCATTTATAAAAACCACCAACATTATTGGTCTCAAACATACACAGAATATGATGAAACCTTTTTGGGTTCCATCATAATACCAATTAAGTAAAAAACCACCAACATTGTTGGTCACAACCACACACGGAATATGATGAAACCTATTTGGGTTCCAACATAATAATTTAGGTTAAAACAGATGAAACCTAAATGTTGCTACAAACAGATGAAAATCAATGAAACCTAGTTTCAGTAAAACTGTAACTGAAACCTAATTATGAAACCTGTAATTTCGAAAGAGATGAAACCTTATTAACCAAATACATCGATGAAACCAAAATCACGAAACTAAAAATCATAAACATGCAGAATATGATGAAACCTTATTAACCAAATGCATTTTGATTTTCAATCATAAACAATCACAGAATATGATGAAACTATAAACTTCGATTTTCCTTTCTTAGATTCTTGTTTTTAACTGGTGTATTGAGTTTTTTCTTCATCTTCTTGTCTTGTTTCTTCACCATGTATAATAATCTTTAGTGATTTTTCTTAGGTTTAAACTGTGACAAAATTGAATAGAAAGTTCAGGTAGATTATGATGAGTTAAATGTAGAAGACTCAATTCTACTGTTGATGATCAATAATCGTTTTAGAATCAGAAATTTTTGTTGATTACGACTCAAATTCTACTGTTGATGATGATTTAAGTGATGATTTTTGTTTCAGTGAGATTAATGTGATGATTTTTGACATGATTGATGATGACGATGATGTTGGTTCAGGTGTTTTTCTTTGATGATTTTGAAACGTTGAACGATCTGATTTTGGGAATAGTAGATGATAGAAGTAAAGAGGGAAATAATGGCTTCTTCAATTTTCGTTGTCAATGAAGGGAAGGTGGGCGTGCTGGCGTGATGGGCGTGATGGATTTGGGATGAATTATAAGTGAGGGTAATATGGACAGTTGATTTATAATGAATTTTTTATGTCAAATTTATTTTATTGTGTTTAATGTAGTTGGATAGTGACACCTTTGAGTTTATAATCCACAACATGTTATAGTATTGATCGGTCGATAAAAAAAAGATTCTATTTCTGAACGCGTGAGGAAATCAAAGGCTCTGCTGGGTTTCATTTTTCCAACAAGGCCAATAGAAGGCGAGTGGATTTCATGTCCTCTTCTTGTTTCCATCTCCGCGATCAGGGTTCGGTTTCGTCTTCTCCCATTCCGTATCATTTTCTTCTTCCTCCGAAGAAACGGAGAAAAAAAAATAAAGATTTCAAAATAATAACACACATATAAATTCCCGTCGAGACATTGAACTGTATCTACATCCGGTAGGCCTGAAACAGTGGCTTCATCTTACTCCGTCATGATTGTGTCAGAAGCTTCGGGTGATCGCAATGTCAGTGATGACAACGATTCCTCTTCGTTTCATAGGTTCTCTCTCCGTTCTCTAGATTTTGTTTATGTGATTTGTGTTCTTGGTACCAACAAATTGCTGGCATGTAATGTGAGATTAGAGCTGTTACTATAGGATATCATGTTGAAAACTTCGGTCTCGGGTTTTCTTTTGTGCTACAAATTGAAGCTGTTTTATTTTATAATTACAAACAACTACAATTTTGCTCTTTGTTATTTTGGGGTTTTTAAATTTATTTAAGCTAAATAAATACTGGATGTTATGTATTTACTGGGTGGACATGTTTCAGCTGGTTTCTGCAAGTGAGGACTCTGGTTATATAATTTTACTGGATTATGTAAACAATTTTCTTTGTTAGTTTGTTTTTCAGGTGTTTGGGCGAGAGAAACTACTACCGGAGTGTCTGATTAACTGGAGATTTTTTATTTTATTTTCTCCATGAATATTGATCTTGAGCGTCGTCCGGGTGAAAGAGATATGGATGATCAATTGAAGGAATTCAACAATGGAATTCATGATCATGAATCAAGTGCTTGTGTACGCACGAAAAACAGCACGGATGGTGAATTGTATACTGTGGATAAGGTTGATGTGAATGCAAATGTGAATATGAACTATTGTGTTAAGGATTCTGCCAGTACTATTGCTGGTGAAGGCAATCAAGATGTGCGTTTAGATCCTTGAGAGGGAATGGAATTTGAATCTCACGAAGAAGCTTTTTCCTTCTACAAAGAGTACGCCAGACGTGAAGGGTTTGGTGTTTCTAAAAGAAATAGCCGTCGCTCGAGGATATCTAAAAAATTTATTGATGCAAAATTTGCTTGTTGTAGATATGGGACTAAGCAAGCGAGTGATAGAGTTAGCAGACCAAGACCTACAGCAAAGATAGATTGTAAGGCCGCTATGCATGTGAAGCGAAAGATTGATGGAGCATGGTATGTGTATTCTTTTGTTAGAGAGCATAATCATGAGCTGTCACGGGACCATGCACACTTTTTCCGCTGTCACCGAGATACGAATCCAAACAAGGATAACATTCGCGCAACTTCTACCGTAGGAGTACAACTAAACGAGGTCTGTCCTTCACTACCAGCAAGTTTTAATGGGTTTCGAAATGGTAATTGTTTTGAGGAAGGCATTAGAAATGATTTAGGTAAAGGGTCGCAGTTAGCTTTAGAAGTAGGAGATGCACAAGCTATGAATGAATTTTTCTTGCATATGCAGGAAGAAAATCCCAACTTCTTCTATGCCTTGGATTTAAATAGAAATCAGAATTTGAGAAATGTATTTTGGGTCGATGCTAAGGGTAGACATGATTACATCGACTTTTCTGATGTTATTTCTTTTGATAGTATATATGCTACAAATGGATATAAAGTGCCAATAGCTCCTTTCATAGGAGTGAATCATCACGGTCACTTTATATTGTTTGGATGTGCAATAATTGCAGATATGAATAAATCATCATTTGTTTGGCTATTTAAGACATGGCTTAGAGCAATGGGGGGACAAGCCCCAAAAGTAATAATTACCGAGCAAGGTAATTCCATGAATGAAGCTGTTGAAGAAGTTTTCCCAAATTCAAGACACTGTTACTGTCTGTGGGACATAACGAGAAAGATCCTTGATAAACTCACTCATGTAATAAAGCGTGATGAAAATTTCATGTTGAAAATTAATAAGTTCATCTACAAGTCATGGACGAAGGTGGACTTCGAAAGAAGATGGTGGAAGATGGTCGATAGGTTTGAGCTTAGAGAGGATTATTGGATTCAGTCTTTGTATGAAGACCGCCAAAAGTGGGTGCCAATATATTTAAAAGATACATTTTTGGCTGGGATGTCAACATCACAGCGAAGTGAAAGTAATAATTGTTCCTTTGATAGGTATGTTACAAAAGGTATGACACTGAAAGAGTTCGTAGAACAGTACGAAGTGGCTTTGCATGACAGGTGTGAAAAGGAAGCTCATGCAGATTTTGAATCTCGGCAAACACTCCTCCCTTCAAAGTCCCCATCACCTTATGAAAAACAGATGTCATCGATCTATACAAGAGATATATTTAAGAAATTCCAATATGAGGTTATGGGAGCACATGCTTGCCACCCTGTAAAGGAAACAGAGGATGATGAAACTGTAAGTTTTAGGGTTACAGATTTGGAGCACCAGCAAGAGTTTAGAGTTATGTGGAATGGAACAAAATTAGTTGTTTCATGTTCATGTCTTTCATTTGAACTCAGAGGCTTCCTTTGTAGGCATGCCATGATAGTTCTCCAATTTTCTGGTGTGTTCAATATCCCAACCAGCTATATATTGAAGAGATGGACAAAAGATGCAAAAAACAGGCATATCTTAAACCAAATATCTATGCCAGTAGAGTCTAGGGGGCAACGCTACAATGATCTTTGTAAAAGAGCTATAAAATTAGCTGAAGAAGGGTCGTTATCTCTAGAGAGCTATAATGCTGCACTATTGGTACTAGAGGAGGGAATTAACAAATGTACAGCTGAGAATGACTCTCTTAGTAGTACTGGAAAACCCAGATTATTGACAACATATGGCCTTCAAAATATTGCTGATAAAGGAGCTGACAGCATCATGTCTTCAGCAGAGGTGTCCGATTCTCAAGTCACCAAGAGAAAAGTGGGATCAAAGGGGATCCAGTCTGGAACTGAGAAGACAAACAGAAAGAGACCAAATGAGAAAATAAATGTAAGCTGAAATGTCGTTTTTTATGATTTTTTTTTCCAGTGATGGATTATTTTAACTGAATCTCATTTGTACTGCAGATAGGGGTGGATGAAAATGTAGCAAGTGTTGGAATGTCAGACACTTTACAAGTGATGGTATGTTAGCCTATTGTTGGATTAGCATGTAATCTTGTATAAATAACTAGAACATTTTTCTATAGTAACGTTTCATAAATTCTTCTTATTAACTTTCCCATGTGGCAAGCTAACAGTAACATACTAGTTGCTGTTAACTCAGAAAATAGTTTGAAGGTGAACTTTCATGTTGTGGTAGACTCTAGTTTGCTTCTCTCTTTTCAATTGATGAAATCCTTAAGTGGGTGTAATGATAATGTAGGGACAGCAAGAGTCCAGAACAACAATGGTTGATAGTTATTATGGCACCCAAGGGAGCTTGCAAGCGATGGTATGGCTTAGTGTACTATTAAATATTTACCCTGGTCATTTTGGTTTCTTTATCTGATTGTTTTCTGGTTTATTAATGAGTATAACTGAAAAATGACCTTACTTCTTTTAGGGACAATGGGGTTCTAAAGCGCCGGTTGTCAATACTAACAGCTGTTACGCCACTCAAGATAACTTGCAAGAGATGGTATGTGAATGTGACTAAGTATGTAGTTAGGGCAATTATTATTTGTTAGGGTCTTTGGTTATTTTCTTCTAATTTCTAAATAAGATTTAATTGTGTCTTCATGCTTACCACAGGGACAGTGGAAGTCGAGAGCACCAATTGGTGGTTACTATGCTACTCAACGGAACTTGCTACCAATGGTATAATGTCTTTATCATGGTGATGGACTAGATATTTAATTGAATTAGAACTCTTTTTCACGGCTATAACAAGTTTAGGATGTATTTCTCTTAACTTCAGTTCATGAATGCTGTTCTAAAAGATGATTTTGATGCTTTAAAATAGGGACCTCCGGGGGCAAGACCACCAAATGCCATTACGTTCTATGCCACGCCAGACAACTTAAGAGGAATGGTAAAGCATTCTATATTTATGATTTACACTGAAATGGTTGCATTTTGCCAGCAACTATATACATTGCATGTCAATTTTCTTAGATTGTGGTTAATCTGATATATTCTACTAGCAATAGAGTTATCATTGAGATAATTTTGCTATGAGGAAATCTAGGCTATATCTGCATGAAGCATTAGCATATATTTGAGATGTCCATAACTGTTTGAACAGAATATATAGAAAGCTAAGAGCACAACTGCAGTACATTAAAAAAATTAGTTATATTGTCCCTAACATCGCAACTGCATCTGCAAGAACGTGTTCCATTTGTGACCTAGCATATATTTACAGCCTCGGTTGCAGTATACTTCTGGGACTACCACTGCTTTTCCTGCTCTTGTGGAACCCAAAAACCCTTTTCTCTGTTATGATCAAAATCAGTTCTTAACTTTTTTTGCTACAACCAGACCCAGGCTGCACAACATGATATAGCGCTCACCATCTCTCCAGTTAGTACTAAACTTTTTTACCTACTTTCCTCTCTCATGGATCATTCCAAATTAGTGGACCAGTGCATTTCAACATTATTGTCTTGCTTGCGAAACTTAGTTGATTGTCCGTTTTTTTGCTGTTAAGTTATCTGCTATTAAGATATCCTTTTATTGGATCTTCCGTGCTCTGCATTCCTTCCTCTCTGCTGTCTCTCTTCATTGGTGCACTGATACTTTTAGCAAACAATCTTGGTCTCCATATCACTGTTTTTTGTATTTGGTATGTATGTCATTTATTTGCATTTAAAAACATTCTTCTCTATATTAAAGATCTATCTGCTTCTCTTGATTTCCATCTGTTATGAATTGGGTTAGTCTATCTCATGTTCCATATTCGGTCTCTGTCTTTCTACACTACCATCTGTCGAGTAGTGGCTCTTTAATTTAGCTTTGTTACATTTTTCTTGTTAACAACTAATTAGAAATGCCATTAGAGATGTATCAGTGAATTCGTTGAAGAATGCGTGCACTGTAATATGGTGTAGTTTATATACCTCCCACACTTTTCAACATTTTCCTACATACTTTGCATCTGTCTAGTGGCGGCTCTTGATGTTACAGTCCATTTCTATAAATTCTTTGATTTGTTTGTGGTTATTTCTTAAGTATATCTGTGAATTCTTTAAAGACTTTTCCCTGTAATGCGGTGTACATATCCCAACTAGAGTTGACTGTGTTATAAATATTGTCCTAAAGGTCCGTTGTTTTAAGTCTACTTTGATCCTCTTATGCCAGAAAATAGATCAGGGGTGTACCATATGTATATATGGCTTGATATCCCCCCCCCCCCCCCTTTTGAATCCTCGCTTGTTAGTCTGTTGGTAGTGCTTCCTGCTTGCTCAGCCTTCTGTTGCTTCTTAGTACGCTAGTGTGTGATTTTTGATCTGAAAATCTAGTATAGTGCTGCTCTAAGGTGCAGTTGCAGTTTCTCTGTGGCCTGTTGAGCAGCATTGGTTTCAAGTCTTATGGTAGTCTAGCATCACAAAATGTGTCGTGGCCCATTCCAGTACTTCTTTAGGGTTTGTTCGCTACAACTTTTGTTATTCTGCACATCATGTCCTTGATGTGAAAGTCCTAGCTAGCTTATGTCATTACCTTTTGATAGCATGTTTTTATTTATTTTATAAATATTTTCTGGATAATATTATATAGATGTAGATACTTGTTTGCTACTTATGAGCATGCTGCATGCTGCATCCTGCTCTATTGATATATTTAATGTCTTTGACTTTAAGCTGTTTTGTTTGTTTTTCTTTTTAGGGACTCATATTTTTGACAATCAGTTTATTTGATCTTGTATTCTAATTGTAATGGCTTGGGCCATTGTACTTCGGAGTTCTCATGCTCCATTGATATTTGTTGTTGTGAAATGTTGAAACCTTCCATCTTTCCTATTAACATGACATCCAACTCAAAACCAATTGGCAATGAGTGGAGTGGATGTTTATATTGAGTATTCATGCTAGGAGTTTAATCAGTGTGGGACTATTATTCGCATTATACCCCCTCCACGTGTAGGGCTTTTTGAGTCCTCTACAACTTGGACCTTATGAAGGGGTACCCATGCTGGGACTGGTTAGCCATGTTGGGGTATGAACGGTAGCAATGTTGGGTTTACTGCACAGGCGGACCTTAGCTCTGACACCATATTAACATGAGGACATCCAACTCAAAACCAATTGGCAATGAGTGGGGTGGACCTCAACGTTTATTTGAGTATTTATGCTAGGAGTTTAATCAATGTGGGACTATTATTCCCATTATTTCCTCATTGACAAATCATCAGATCAAAGAGGTTCACTCTTCACTTTGTCCATCAGATGCTAAACCTTCTTCACTTGGTTGATGCATACAAAAGTACTGTTGCCAATTATTTCATTATTTTATTTAATTTTGTTGTCAATAGAATGCAAACTGTAAATTTTTTGCATTTTAATTATTTGTTTGATCTTGCAGAGGAAGTGATCACTTGGAGGAAAATCTGAATGATGTCCAATTATAAGAAGTTGCCAGTGGAAAAACCAACAGAAAGTGCAACATTTTAATATAAAGGAGTCAAAATACTCATTAGTTTCAGTTGCCTGGTTTTATATACAAGGTGTTTATTGTATAATTGATGTCAATTTCTGTTAGAACTATCTTAATCATCAAAGAGAACAGCAGAAAGGAACTTGTGCTTTTTGACTCATTGGGAAGGGATGTAGAAAAGGGAAAGTCCTAAGCAGGTGAAAGAAAAATGAGTATTAATGTGGTGGATTGTATTATATGATTTTGAGTTTCTATTTGCATTTCTGTAGCACCGACACAAGATCGATCATGCCTGTTTTGGTGACTTCAGCTGGGTTGCTTTATTGGTGGTTAAAAGATTGTAATGTTAGAAACGAACATGTATATAGACATTGACTATGAGGAGTAAATGTTTTTTTTTCCTGAAATGTTTTTTATTCTTTCAAACCTGTAGCAATCAATGAAGGTCCTAGTTAACTGTTAAGCTTTCTTCTTTTTTTCTGTCCTGTAGTATAATTTGCTTGATCAACTGTTTCAGTTTCTTATTCTAGGGATGAACATGACAGAATATATAGGCCAGAGCTTGTCAAAGATCGAGGAATTTGTTGACTCATTGAGCTCATAAAGTGAAGACTGTTCCGGTGAAGAGCAGATGCAAATTCTTCAAATCGCACATAAGTTCTAGACAATCAGGTTAGGATTATTTGTACCCTGTTTCTTACTATTTTCACTTCATTTTCAGCTTAGATTTTCATAATCTCATGCAACGAAAATCAAACAGTATACAACCTTGATAAATTGAAATATTGAACAAAATAATCTTACATAATTAAATATTATTACATGCTATATTTATACGATATTGAACATGTACATGTGAGAAAAAGAAACCCAATCTTATAATAACTGATAAACGGAATTTTCTTTTCCTTCACTTGTTCTTCTTCAGCCTTTTGTTCTTATGATGGTCACAGTTCCTCTCCCTCGTGTGTGAATTCTGGTGAAAGCTACCACAGCCTTACCAGAAAGACCGGGACCACCAGTCGAGACACACACCGGATGGCATGCCATGCCACCAACTGGGTGCTTAATAGGTCTTGTCGGTCGCATAAGTAGCCGGTTATTTATGTCGCTTAATGTTACATCCCCTTCTATTCCTCCTGGTTTAACCACGTTAAATGGATAAGCCACCTTCCTTCCCCTATTACCAGCAGTCCTCTCTGTAAGAGTTACAAATGTGAATCTTACGGAATATTGAAAGGAAAAACAAAAGTGCACATAATGAGAGCGTGATTACAAAAGTTAAAATGTATGAAACCCATACTTGGACGCGAGGAAGATGAGTGCTTGTCTTCTAGATCTTTAGTCACTGAATCCATGTATGAAGTTGATAGTGGGGAAATAATTTCCCGACGATCAAGTTGTTCAGTTTTCATTACTTGACCTTCGGTACTTCCGCTGAGGATGTCATTCTCCAGGGAGGAGTTTGAACTCAATGGTTTATCATCTGTTTTCAGAAAAAAGGTGAATTTAGTGGTAGTTCTGATGGAAAAGATATTGCATATTATAAATGGATAGATTGATAGATACATGTATGTAGAGTGAAACTAAACTCCCTGATGCCCTTTTATTCGTTGTTGGGAAAATTGAGGTGGAAGATTTGGCACACAGGTACTTAATTCATGGCTTTGATTTTTCCCCAAAATAGAAAATTTTGATTTAGGTGAGTCTGTTTAAACTTTTTTGTTAAAAGATTAAAACATCCCCAAAAAAAAAAAATCCTAATTGTCACTTTAACTTTCAAATTTCATCAGCTTTTGGTTATTTTGAATGATCAGCTTTAACCCAATCGAGGGGGTGAAAGAATTTATTTCAAATTAGGGTCAACTTTGTTTACTTTTTTTTTTTTTTTTTTTTGCTCATTAAAGATGTCGACGAGTTTTAAAATTAAGCCACTAACACCTAACAATTTTGTTGCTCAACTAAAGAAAAATGAGGGATTCAGGATCAGCTGATACCAAGATCTTTTACCAAGTTTAATCTGTAGTTTCAACAATATCTAATGATCCCAAGGAATTATTGAGTGAACTTTCTAGCTTGATAAATGAAGTAAAGAGTTCTCTTTTATAGGGGCTGCCAAGACAAATTGGTTTAGAACAATTACATTTACTGAATGAACTAGTTACACATTGGAAAACGGTAGTAAACAGTAATTGCAGTTAATAAAATCATAAACTTAAGAAAAACTAACTTGCAAATGAACTTCTGCTGGATGCGTTGCGCAAGTGAATGAGTTAGTGAGAGAGAGATTTGGGTTTTACCTTGAACTTCAATTTTGTTTTCAGACATCAAATTATTATCAGGAGTTGAGCACATCAAATTCTGAAAACACATTGCCGCATTATCTCCATAGTCCATGTTGACATTCTGTTGCTGGCAAACCAAGGATGATGCATCAGTTTCTCTCTCTCTCACTCTCCAAAACCAAGAAAGAAACAAAATCTCAAAAGAAAACAAACCTTAGAACCGTGAGATAGTTGATGTGCATCATAATCACTAGAGTCGTAAGACAATAGTCTTTGTTTTTTACAGTAATTACTCCATTCCATGACAGCATCTTCAGGATATCCGGTAGATAGAAAACTAGAAGAATCTTCCATTACTGCAAAACAACACCCGAATGTCGGCCAGAGAAACCCAGATTAGAAAAATCAATAAACGTTGGAAGACAAAAACAAAAGTGAATGAGCAAGACTATAATAAAATATTCTACTCATTGTAGAAGAAGAAGAAGACATGATGCTGTTATTACTGTCTGTTTAAAACTCCAAAATTATGCAGATCCCAATCGGTAAAACTATTACTAATATGGCATGCCATCTCTTGTTAGTCTTGTTTGTAGATGAGAGAAAAACGTTGGCAAGTTTGCAATGATTTATTATCCCTTTGCACAAAATTTCTCTCTCTTCTGTATGTTATATAGACTTATTGTACTGAGCCACTTATGAATTTGTCCTTTCACATGCAGTAGTAAAGATATAAACTACTGCTAATGGGCCACTACAGAAAAAAGAAAGAAAAGAATACCTTTTACGTTTCATCTCTACTTCTTAGCTTCCCCTCTGTAGCCCGGGGGAACCACTACTTTTTCTCTTATTCTTTCACCCTTGAAGAGAAAATAAATCGAAGTTGATAAGAGTGGGAATTATAAAAGAAGCCTCGTATAGAGGCTTTTCATTCTAATAGAGGGGCTTTTTATGTGAAGATAAAATAGGAACATTCTGTATGAATTTTAAAAACCCTTTATCCGTTATATTTTCATAATGGCTAAACTACCCTGTTTAGTTAATATTAGTAAAACTACTTAGCTATAGATTAGGTTAATAATAATTAATCTAAAATAATCTTATACTTAATCAAATCAGATCAATTTTTTCTTCTTTTTGGTTTGGTGGGAGGAAAAAGTAGAAGAAATGAAAGAGAATTTTTTAGGGTTTTTTAAAAAACCCTAGATTTTGATTCACTCAACCAGAGTAGTCAGGTATACCTTTAACTTAAACTCTTGGTCTTTTTATGGCTCAAATTTTATGAAACTACCTAAAAAAGTATAATTTTTTTTTGTGATTCAGGCAAGATTACGGTTGAGTTTTCTTCTCGAACCCAACCGTAAATGACATTTACGGTTAGGTGTTCATCCTAATCTAACCGTAACCGTATTTTCATGGAACAATCAATCATAACAGTTTTACGGTTGAGTTTTATCATAGGACCCAACTGTAATTAATCTTCAAAAAAAAGTTTTCTACCCAGGATAATTTACGGTTGGGATTTGACAATCAAACCCAACCGTAAATACCAATTTTAGTTTTACTGCAAAACATTTACGGTTGGTATGATAATCGAACCCAACCGTAAATGATCATCTTCATCTCCTTTATCCCAGATTTTGTTTTAATGCATAAATCAGATTTTTATTTGTTTTGCTTTGGTGGGAAGAAAAAGTAGAAGAAAGAAAAGAGACTTTTTGGTAGTTTTTTGAAAAGCCCTAGATTTTGATTTACTCAACCAAAATGAGTGATTCTAGTGACAAATTTGAGGTGGGTGAATCCTTGTATGATAACCAAATCAAATTTTACATACCCATTGATGGAGACCCAACTATGTATGATTATTTGGATGGTAGAGAGGTTTTAACTCAAAGTTGTGATGGTGAATCTCAACCAAATGGAGAAACTAGCCGTCAAAGTGAAGATTCAATTGCCGAGAGTAGTCAGGTATACCTCTAACTTAAACTTCTGGTCTTTTATGGCTCAAATTTGATGAAATCACGTAAAAAATTATAATACTTTTTGTGATTCAGGGTAGATTACGGTTAGGTTTTCTTCTCGGACCTAACCGTAACCGTACTTTCATGACGGAAAACCCAATCGTAACAGTTTTACGGTTGGGTGTTTAGCACCAACCTAACCGTAACTCGTTATGTGCATGGGTATTTATTGCACTAGTTACGGTTGGGTTCGACTTTTGATACCAACCGTAGTTAATTATGTATGTTTTCTTTTATTTTTACGGTTAGGTTCGAAGGCATAACCCAACCGTAATTTCCCCTACGGTTGGGTCCGATGCTCATAACCTAACCGTAAAGTTATATTTTCTAGTGTTTTGTTGCCTAATGCCTTGATATTTTTTGTTCAGCTCGAGATTGTACCTCACCCAATGTATGCTCAGCCTCCTCCAAATGATATTCTAACTAGAGATACTACAGATCACTATTTGAACGACTTGGTAGGTTATAGATAAGTTGTTAATTCCTTTGGACAATATTTCTAAGTTTTTTTTTTTTTTTCTAACTTTGTGTTCTTGGACCATGTAGACATGGGAAAAAAAATGATGCAAAGCAATGTGCTAGAGAACACGGCAAGTTAATTATGTGTGTGATAGTTTGTAACCGTCAAACTAAAGACAACCGCTTTCAAATGGTTTGCGAGTGTAGTGGATTCTATACAAGTCATGCGAAGAAGGGTACCGATTATATAGGAAAGACGAAGAGGATGCAAACTACTTTCACTAAGAAGAGGGGATGTTCTTTCAAGCTTCAATTTCAGAACACCAAGAGGCGATCAGAATGGTACCCGAATCCATTTACGATTCCGAGTTTCCAGACACATCGCACTTCCGCTCGGGTCGGGGCTGCCACTCGGCCCTAAGACGGATCAAAGAAGAGTGGTTAACCTCTCCTGTTCAGTCGAGATCCTCCAGAACCTCTCGCTGGTTTTTGGAATTCGACATCAGGAAGCACATCATCGACCGACATCGACTTATCCCAATCTTGAAGGAAGAGATCGACGATCCCAAGTTCTTTTATCACACCCAGAAACTTTTAGGAGCCGGACGCCGAAAAATGAATGGCCCTGACTCCGTCCCACACAGTGTACTACTATCGGCCCTACCAAGGAGAAGAAGTGGTTCTTATCTTGAGTTGTATGTGGTCGTCACAACCACCTACCACCAGAGACTTTGTTAACGCATCCTTATGTGGCACGACTCACTGGGGAAGAAAAGGTCATCGTAGACGACATGACGGAAAAGCGAGTGAAACCCATTGATATCCTCGGACACTTGAAGAAAATAAACCCAAAGAATGTCTCTACGTTGGAGACAATCTACAACGCCAAATCCAAGTTGAAGAGTGAGAAATGGCAAGAAAGAGACCAAATCCAACAACTTATGTACATGGGGGAGAAACACAACTACACCATGTTCCATGAAGAAGATGAGAATAAAGAAATAAAGCATATTATATTGGCTCATCCCGAGTTTATGAAGTTAGCACGGTGCTCCCATCAAGTGCTTCTAATGGATTGCACGTACAAAACTAACAAGTATGAGCTCCCGGTCTTGAATTTTGTCGGCCAAACTTCTACCAAGTCCCCGTTTAGTGTTGCCTTTTGCTTCTTGAGAGACTCGAAGAAAGCTATGTGTGGGCATTGAAACAAGTTAAATTATTCTACGTTGAAGGATATACCCCTAAGGTGATTATCACCGACAAAGAACAATCCTTGATGAATGCCATAGCAAGGGTATTCCCGGATGCTCATAATCTTATTTGCACGTTCCACTTGTGGAACAATATTCAAACCAAGTGCAAACTGATTATTCGACCAACAAAGAAAAGTGAGATGAAGAGAACTAAGAAATTACCGATACCTCAACAAGAAAAGGCCAAAGAAAAATTCGAGGAGGATGACAAGTTGGCGGAACTAAAATGGGCTAGTTTCCAAAGTGAATGGGACGCTTTGACATGATCTATCACCAAGGAAAATTATGAAGAAAATGTTCGTATGTTATGCTTGCATTGGAGAAATTATTCAAGAGTTATGAAGTATTTGATGGACCATTGGTTGAATCCGCACAAAGATAAGTTTGTAGCGGCGTTCACAAACCAATATAAGCACTTTGACAACCAAGCTACGAGTACCGAGGAGTCATCTCACAACCGAATGAAAAAGAAGCTTCATAGTTGTGATGGTGGGTTTCTTACGGTCTTCGAAGCGATGCACGATTATTTCCTCCGTGACCTTGATAGAGTTAAGGAACTTTTCGAAAAAAACCGTTGTAGAAAACACATCATTTATAAAGACGACCCATGGCTCGAAGGAATTTCTTATAAGGTGTCGCATTGCGCAATTGAGAAGATAATGTACGAAGTTAAGCATTATAGGTTGGACAACTTGCACGGACAAGAAGAGTGTGCTTGTCCTAACATGTCAATTTTGGGACTTCCCTGCCGGCATATGATGGCCAAGTACGAAGAAGACGGTATGATCGCAATTCAAGATATTGATTCGTTTTGGCAACAATTGTCTTTCAATGAACCCATCGTCGAGCAAGATTTTGGTAGATCGTTTGCCGATACTGACGTTGGAAAAGCTCTAGCCGAGAAATGCGACACATTAAATCACGCGCAAAGGCAAATATGGTTGAGTAAGTTGAGTAACTTCGTGTTTCCACACACAAGGTACGATGTCAAGGAACCAACTAGAGGGAAGAGAAAGGGTAGGCCTTCTACGAAAGAAAAGAGGGCCGTGGTGCGAAAAAAAGCTAGGGAATTGTTGGAAGAATCAAAGAAAATAGAACCTTCGGGTTTTGAGCATTTGTAAAAGGAATATGAAGCGTAGGATGAGAAGGAGGATGATGTTCAAGGTAGGAACAAACGAAGAAGAAGTCAAACGGAACAAGGAGGACCAAGCCTAGTAGATTGTAAAGGAAAAGGTCCCGCGCTTCCCTCTCAAGAGAGTTCAACAATGAAAGTTGGTGCCAAAGAGTCGATAAAAGTTCCCGCACAACCAAACTCAAGAAGAGTTAGTATCAAAGAATTAGCAAGAAGAAAAGAAAATGTTAAAGGAAATACATTAGTGGTTGAAGAGCCGCATACGATCCGGGTTGCAAGAGGATTGATGCAAGCACCATATAATTTTTCAATAAATTAGAATGGTAAAATCGTCCGAACCGAGCACATTATATATGAAAATTATTTGTTATATTTTCCGGATTTTGTTGGTGAATACATAAAGGCCACCGACGATGTTGCCGGTGATGGTAATTGTGGTTACCATGTATTCATCGAACAAGTTGGACCATTTAGAGGAGCAAAAGAGTTGGGTTGGGACGAATGCACTTATGTAAGGCATAGGTCCGCGGTTGAACTACGTTCTTACCCGGATTTATACAATTCAATGATGAATAAACCGGGAGAAGAAGAGTCGTTGTTAAACGAGAAGTTCATTGCATTCGAAAGGCGTTTAATAGACAACAAGAATTTATCAAGCGAGTATTGGATGAGCATGCCAATATGTGGCCAAATCCTCGCCAACGCTTTCAATTGCGTCATCCATTATATCTCACTTGGATGTAGTCTTACATTTGCACCAACAAGAATTAGCTTTATCGAACAATTGGCTAAGAAAAGATGTGTGATGGGGATGGTGCAAATGTGCCAATTTTTCGGTCTCAAGTTGAAAGAAGGAATCCCATTGTCCCCATTAATAGTTGGATACGACGGCGCAGTCTCCAGGTCCTGGTGTAACCGGTTCGAGCAAATTTTTAAACTTTGGACCGCATTACGACTATCGAAGGAACCAGGCTTACAAATTGTTCCTGATTCGGAGTCGGAATGATAATATAGACATTGACTAAATGTAATATTGGTAGTGAAAATATCATATGTATTTTCGAGGAATTATAATATGAATAGATTATTTTGTACTAATTATTTGTTATATTTTACGGTTGGGTTCGACCTTTCAAACCCAACCGTATAACTGACTCGTAGTAAAATTTATGGATTAGGCCAGTTTACGGTTGGATTCGACCTTTCAAACCCAACCGTAGATATAACTTGGTACAACTTTGGGCTTTCGACCTTCCTACCCAACCGTAAAGGATCAACACTAAACAAGTTCAACTACACAGGAGAATTTACGGTTGGGAATTGACAATCGAACCCAACCGTAAATAATCATAAAAAAAATTTGAACTACCCCGGATAAATTACGGTTGGGAATTGACAATCGAACCTAACCGTACCTTTAGGAAATATGGTTCTGGCTGTTTTACGGTTAGGTATGGACTTGCGGACCCAACCGTAAATAATCAGTTGTTTTGTTTTTGAGTTGATTTCTCCTTTGCTTGGTTTCCAACTTGAAATTTTTATAAATAAAACATGAAATTTAGCTAGACCAATTTAAGATAAAAACTTTCTCATACATTCTAACTAAATTGAGATATAATATTGTCGCAAGAAGTTATAATCCACCCACAAAAAAACCCCTAAGTTTGACGCAATTTTTATAATCAACGTAGAGTTAGGGAGAAGGAGGAGGGGTATGTCGATCACCACGACGAACTCTTTTTTTGCTCGTGCTATAACGAGTACGAGGACCAGCACGACCGCCACGAGTACGAGCACCAACACGACCGCCACGAGTACGAGCACCACCTTGCACATCCTCGGCTTCATCATGTGTGTCTTCATCACTAGGTTACGTCTCTCTTCGGCTAATAGTCACACCTCTTGTATCGGCTCTACTCCTCTTTAAGCTTCGCACCGTCTCATCTTCGTTTGATTCATGAAGCTTCCTCATTTTGTGTTGCAGGTTCTTTTGTTGCTCAACCGTCATCACATCACCTCTACTTATGCATGGAGTCATAGACTCTGCCAATGCAAGTGCTTTCTTTTTCTATTCACATATGAAAATAAATGTTGGTTGAGTCTTTAGTAATAAATCTTAAAACATTAATAACATAAGTAATTTACGTACCAAATTGAAATATGCCTTTTTTCAAACATCAATGAGACCATCTCCTGTGTTATTTCCTTGACCCCTTTGAAGTATTCCCATAGATTCTGGATCAACATTAATCATATTTGGATGACCAAAATGGCGATACCAATCCAAGTAATCTTCTACGGCCTCTTTCGTTCCCGGAGATGGATTTACCTCCTCCCTTGGATTTGGTATTCCGGTTTATGGCGGTTGTTCCAAACCGCGATCGAAGGCGTTGGGATGTAGTTGAGCATGATGCTTGGGCCTTCGATCATGGATCCATTCACACACCATTTAAAGGCTTCGATTGTTACCTTGTTTTGGACATAGCCATATTGGCGGAGAGTTCGACGAGGGTTGCACATCACGAAACCAAACAGATGGTGATGTGATTTTATATAGTGGTAAAAAGAGGTTCGATTCTCGAACTTGTGAAGGTAATGATTTTTGAAAATATTATACTTAACCTAAACTAATAAAAATCAGAAAAATAAACTAAAGATGATTTTTAGAAAGTATGGGGAAAACCAGGAATCAAGATTCAGTTATTTCTAACAATTCAT
>JAJJMC010012064.1:179612-212038 GCA_023531435.1 Papaver californicum
TATGGGGAAAACCAGGAATCAAGATTCAGTTATTTCTAACAATTCATGTGATTAATCATGTAATTCTTTTTAACAATTTAATTCAAGTTTGCCAAAAATATGTTTCCTAAAAGAATAATTGTAAATCCTAAGCATGAGACATCAAGAGTAATTAACTAAGCATGACCCATCAAAAGAGAACACAACTATTTAACAAAAACCATTTTTTTCTAATTTAAATCCATGCAAATAATAATAAAAGAATTATAAATAATTAATTAAAAATAGACTTACCACATAAAATTGAGAGAAAAACCTCCTCCATCATCCCAGTAAATAGACTTAGCTCATGGTGAAGAAAACTTGCTCAAAAGTTGATTTCATTGCTCAAAATATTGATTACAAGGTTAAAGAATAGTGCAACAGCTGAACAGATACGTATATAAGTGTCACAGAACAGGGTTCAGCTGTTACAGAGAGCTTTAAGCAACAAAAATGTTCAAAATCTAAGGCAACATGAGCAGAGTTGTAACAGTGGAACAGCAACAGTTACAGACGTTGCTTAGTCGTCTTCTTCAGCGATGGTGGGTGAAGAACAGTGCCGGCGATGCACCAGCAGGTGACCGGCGGCGCCGGAACTCCACCGGAATTTCTCTGAATCGATCTCTAGGCTTTTTTTTTTCTTTTTCTTGGAATCTCTTGGTATTTATAGCTATAACAAACCCTAGAGAGAGTTCTAAACCTAATAGAACTCTCTCAAATCACTCCAATTATTCAATCTAAATCTAAACAGGAACCGAGTCCTGATTCCGGCCAAAATTGGGTTTCTCGAGCTGATTTCACGGGATTTATCATTGTCTTTTGATTTCTTCCAACTCTAATTGCAATGGGTCATCTTTAATTGCCGAAAACAACCCAAAAATCGCAACCAATCCTTTTCCCGTTGAAACAGGAACTCCCGATGAGTTGGATCGGCCGATCCTGGGTTAACTCGCTGGCTCGCTGGGTTGACTCGCTGGCTCGCTGGGTTGACCCGATCCAGCTCAGCCCGATCCAAGGGTGCCCCAATCCAAAGTGTGGGTGCCTTGATCCATTTTTCCGGGTGCCTTTAACACTTTTTGAGCCAATTTTTCCACAAATCTTTATTCTTCTAATGTACCTACAAAAGCATAAAAACACGTAATAGACACAAAATCGAATACTAACTCACTAGAAATTAAGGTGCAATTTAGACACTAAAATGTGTCTATCAGATGGTACAAAGGGCCGTTGTAACCTGACACGTCTGATAATTGACGTAAATCTTCTACTACTCCATCATCAACTATGTCAATCTTCACATAAGGATCAAAAACCACATCTTCTATGGTGAAAGCATCAATTTCACTTCTCTTCTTTGCTATTTGTACTTCTTTATGCTTTGACTGAGTACCGGTGAATCTAAATTTCTTTCTTGTAGGTCCAGTAAAATCACCGCTCCACTCCGTCTTAGGAGCCAGGCTCGGAAAGTGATCATAGACCCATGCATATGAAGATAATAAATATTAATATAAGATAATGTACAATTTTTTTTTTGAAGTTAAACATTGAAATTCCAACAATAAATTACCTGAAGAAGACCAGTATTCCAGGCAATCTCAGTACCTCTAACCTTCGAAGCTTTTCTAAGGTTGGAAAGTAGGTAAGTGAGGGTGGCAGTTCCCCATGAATACTCATGCGTCTTCTGGAGATCCTTCAACCACTGTAGAAAGTGAGCGTTGACCCTATTTCCTGAGTTGTCAGCGAAGAAGATGGTACCAGGCATATATAGCAGATACGCCCTGGCTGTACGCATAGCTCTAGTTTGATCTATGACGACCCCATCCTTTTCCAATTGCAGGGTTCCTCCAAACTTCTCCCTCAGACTATGCAACAAGATCTTCTTGGTCATACCTAAACCTTTCTTCGTTGCTTCACCCGGTTTATCTCCAGCAGCCAGTTTAAACTCTAACTCGGCTTTTGTCTTCTCCCATCCAAATGTGTCTTTAACAAGGACACAAAGATCACTCCAAGACATGTTGTTGTCAAAATCTTCATACACAGCTTTTCCTTCAAATTCTAAGCCAAGAATTGACTTGACATCATCCGACGTTATTGTCATCTCGCCGAATGGGAGATGAAACGTATCGGTTTCAGACCAATAACGTTCCCTGAAGGCTGTGCAGGTAACACTGTCATATTCCAACATAGAATTGGTAATTCTGGGAGCTAACCCTGTACCATTTACGAGAACATGGACGACTTTACATTCTTCAGCTAACGACCAATGTTGAGCCCTTTGACGAACCAACTTCTTCACGGCCTGTGTATGATCCTACAAAGAACAAAAACAAATTTTTTAAATCAAAATAGTACCTACAAGTTATAACTTGAAGTTAACAAACGGAAATTTAACAAAACAAGAAAAGTTTTTAGATTAATACCCTAGTCTCAGCAACTTTGGCAGCCCATGAATGCGGATAACCAAATAATATTGCAGACCTGTCTGGGGCCTCACCCCAAAGTCTTCCATTCTTCTTCTCAGGCAACAACACGTATTTGCCTTTGGGAATATGCTTGCCTTTCGGTGATGGTTTCTTCCTTGGATTTTTTTCCTTCACTTGAGGTTGAGTAGAAGCAATAACAATTTCTTTACCTTTGCCTTGATCGACAAATTGTTCTCCGTCCATCTCTTCCTCATCACATTCTTCCTCTTGTGGTGGTTCTCTAATCACAAACGCACCTCCACTCACCATCGGTAGATCTTCGAAATCTTCGAAAACATGGGATTCATCTTGAGTTAGTACTTCTTGTCTAGAGCTACCACCCCTACCTCAAAATTGTTCTTCTTCTTATCGTTCTTTCTCAAGCCTCTATTATCTACCCCTAAATGAACTTCGTGGCGAGGGGTTGAAGTGTGATCAATTGGTGTTAAATTATTACCCCTCTTGTTCTTGGGTTTTGTTCTATTCTTATTCCTACAACATACAATCAATACAAGTTAGATAATTTACAAACACACAAGCAATCAATTAAAAATTTGAAAATTCAGAACTCTTTACGGTTGGGTTACACATATCAAACCCAACTGTAAATAATCAACAAAATGAAGTTCAACTACACAGGATAATTTACGGTTGGGAATTGACAACCGACCCAATCGTAAATAATCATCAAGAAAAAAATTGAACTAGAGGGGAGAATTTACGGCTGGGAATTGACAATCGAACCCAACCGTAAATAATCAACAAAAAGAAGTTCAACTACACAGGATAATTTAGGGTTGGGAATTGACAATCCGACCCAACCGTAAATAATCATCAAGAAAAAAAACGAACTAGAGGGGAGAGTTTACGGTTGAGAATTGACAATCAAACCAACCGTAAATAATCTTCAAAACAAAAAATTTGAACTTTCCAGGATAATTTACGGTTGGCAATTAGAATCGAACCCAACCGTAACTACAAATTTTTCTTTGAGTGCAAAATAGTTTACGGTTTGGTTCAAATATCATCTTCATCTCCTTCCTACTAATTTACGGTTGGGTATTTTAATAACCCAAACGTAAAATTTTGAAAGAAACCAGTTAACCGTAAATGTTTCTGGAAACCTAATTTTTTGACTTGAAATCAATCGTTCTAACAAATTACACTCATAAAATGGAGAAAAATAGCATGGGTTCTTGTAGAATCATAACTCATATACACCATTTGTTGTGGTTGGGGAATTTGATTGCCTTTACCACCGGTATGTTCTTTAATTTCTTGATGAGTTCGGTTTTCTTCGTTTGATTGATTTTGATTCAAATCACTGCTATCTTCTATACCTTTAGTAGAATTTGTCATATTTATTATAGTGTTTGATTGAGTATTATAAATTTTTGAATCGACGATGAATTTGATGGAGAAGAAAATGGGGAGAAGGATATTTGAAGAGAAAGGTGATTTACGTTGGGAAGAAGAAAAGTTTTTTGTTTAGGTTTTAATAGGTTTTTTGTTTAGGTTATAGAGTAAAGGGTAATATAGGTATTTGCTATTGTCATAGGGTATCCCTTATCCATATTTGGGTTAGCCTTCAACCATGGTAAGCCCCTCTATTGGAATGGGTAACCCCTATATAAGGCTTCTTACAAAAGGCGTATGAGGTTACAAAGGTAATTCAAGCTTTAAAATTAAAATGACAAAATGACACCTTAACAATCAAATAAAAAATTTGGAGCATTATCTAAATACTCTTCTTTTGTAAGAATACTCCTGATGGAGATTTTCTCAAAGCTAACGAAGTGCATGTTGAAGAGCTTGTGGCCTTGTGCCTATGTATGAAGCACTGAGAAAGCTCGACCTGATCCGGCTATTAAATCATGGTATGTTTGGTGACCTACCAAAGAAGGCAAATCTGTGGAACCTGATAGAACAAAGTGCTTCTTGAATTCATTAAAGAATAATTTTTATAGTGATGCAATTGTCTGAAAATTGTCTTAGTTGCATAACGAAAAAAACACAAAATAATATACACAAAATGCAATGTTCACAAGGAGAAACCTAAAGTAAAACCGATACAAGTAACAAATCAAAATATACCGATACAAGTAACAAATCAAAACAGGACAGGTGCACAATACTGACAGCTAAGCAATAACACCTGAGAATTCATGTGAAGACAATGTAAGAATGATCAAGTGTTATAACCCCCCACAAGTTGAGGTGGCCAAAAGGATAAAAGAGTAAACCTAGGACTTGATAATCCCTTGGTGAAAATGTCAGCAACTTGATCTAAGGTAGAAGTATAATGCACCTACAGAATCTTGGACTGAACAAGATTTCTGACAAAGTGATAATCCACAACCGACGGTTTTATTCTACTGTGAGAAAAATGATTTAAGGAGAGGGATATAATACTAATATTATCACAATGAACAGGAGAGACAAATAAGAAACGGTCTTCAAATTTGACACATTATTCAAAAAATCATATCTTCTTATATATATATTAAACCAAAATACAAAAATAATCCCATTATGGAAACTAGAGACAATCCTCTAAATCTTTTTAGTTTTAACCTAAAGAAAGTTCAAATGATAAAAAAACCTAAAATCGAGCTTGAAGGCTCACATTGAAAAATCGTGTTATTCATTATGTCACCTGAATTATCTTTAGGTTAAAACTATAACGTTTTAGTGGATTATTTATATTTTCCAGAATGATATCATTTGCATAACTTGGTTTAGTAATAGTGGAGAGATAAGACCATTTGAATGATGTGTCTAAAACTTGAAAGCTTGGTAACTACAATAATTCATATGGGGACGTACACGGAGGTGTATATTTTAGAGCAAATGCTCAGTTGATCCTAAAAAACGCTGGTATGTCAAGCTTGTTGTCAACTTTAGATGATAAAACTATTTCTTGATGTATTGCATACTAAAGTCTTCATCGGTCTAGATTAGATTACGTAGTAGTTTTAGGAACTTCAAAGTTACTTTCGAAGATTGAAGATCACATGAAGACATCATTTTGAAGAACTTCATCAAAGATTAGTAACGAAGATCGGTTTTCCTTTCAGGCTCTTTCCCTTCTATCTACATATCTATTACAGCAAATTCGAGGATGTTCGTATTGATCAAATTACAAATACGGTTTTTATAATAGATTATAGCTTCACGACTAAATGTCTAATGATTTTTCGATGATAATTTCTTCTTTATCACTTTTCGAGACTAGAATCAAGTAAGCAATCTCTTATGAGTTTTGAGTGTATAGGTTGACAAACCTACTTGCTAAATTCGTGAACCTATTCAAGATATATTTTTGAAATTTCAATTTTACACCCATTAAGTTCATGAACCCATAAGAGAGTGAAAGTTTCCTGAACTCTGGCTTTGGATTGAGTTCGCATACTATCTAAAGTGAGTTCGTGAACCAATATGGGCCGACCCAACTAGTTTGGTTTTGGTTTATCCATTTTTCGTGTATCAAGGAAATCTTTTCTTACACTTAAAATTTTTTATTCTTAGTTATTTGATAATAAAAAATTAAACTCGATTAAGCATACGATTATCTATCAAAATTCAGTTTTGAATTTTTTCATAAGAAATCATCTTAGACAAATCTAGTTTGATATTCTTGTGAGATATATTGATTAGGATTCTCTACGTAGTTGAAGAAGTAGACAACCTAGTCTTGTGTTAGAGCATCGCTCCGTCAAACTCACAAGTTTTGGTATGTCAAGCTTGTTGTCAATGTTAAATGAACAAAAGTATATATGGATTTATAGTCTATTATGGTTAGTCTCGGACTAGATTAGATCATGGTAGTTGAGTATCGGAACTGAATAACCCTTGAAGATTAATTACTAAAGAACAACGAAAACAATTGCGAGGAATTCATCGAAAAGGTATGTGAAGATTGGTTATCTTATTTAATCATTATTTATATCATCTAATGAGACAATGGCGTATGATTTTAGGATAATTGATGAATTGCAAAGAAGAAGTTTCGATTTCAAGCTTGTACTTAAAAAATTTCGAAACATGAATTCAAGCAACGGATGATCGTATGTTTATCGCTTTTGAGGTTGAGAACAATTTTTCGTTCAAAAAACTGTCTGCGAAAATATAAACCCAAAAACATTAGGTATTATCAAAGCTCACAAATTGATTTTTCAGTTTGCAAACTGGCACAAAACTTGATGTTCCTGGAAACTTTTCAACTTGTTATTTTTCACTAACTGATTTATCAATTCGCGAACGGTACACTTTTTGGTATGTTTTAGACACTTTTCAAAACCATTCTTTGTTCACAAACTGATTAATCATTTCGCGAACGGTACACTTTTGGATATGTTCATGGACAATTTTGAATTCGTTCATGTTCACTAATTGTTTTTCTCAGTTCGCAAATGACACGCTTTCAAGGTGATTCCTGGACATTTTGAATTTTTTTCATGTACACTAATTGTTTTAACAGTTTATGAACTATACACTTTCAAGGTGGTTTTTGCACATTTCAAAAAATCTCATGTACATAAACTGATTTATCAGTTCGCGAACTAACATGTTTCCTGGTGTTACTGAACTCCAATATTTCTTGATGGTTTAGACCTTACTTGGTCCATTGTGAGCTAACTATTGTGCACAGGTCTTTAACCGAAAAATATGTGGGTGCACATTCTTCTTTGTAACTCAAGGCAAACTTATTACATGCTTACATGGTTTCCATTATTTGGAATCAATATATATTGAGAAGTTAAGTTTGATTGGGATCAAAGTAGTTCATAAAATATGGAAAGTATTTCACGAATTTTCTTTGTCTCCAAGGAAAACAATTGCTTGAACTTGAGGAAATCTAGCATCATCATTATAAATAGAGAAATATCAGCAACCTAGAATCTAAATCCTGGCACATTGTGTCCTAGTTGCGGCTAGATCATCCTCAAAATACCTAGGTTTATGTGTGAAACTGTATTAGGTTACGACTTTTAAAGAATGCACTAAGGGATTCGTGAATCCCGGTCAGACTATCTCTTTACATGATAGATCCTTGATATTCATTATCTTATATTGATCATCGTAGTTCTTGTCTATTCTAAGGTTTGTCTCTTTCGCTACAACGACCATTCAAAAATTACTGATTAGGGAATAAGCTTGATAGAAATTACAAAGTGTTCTTCGTCTAAGACTTTGTAATTCCACAAATTTGATATTTAAACTTGTTTTATATCGATCTTGTGAGGTAGAATCGATTAGGAATCTCTCTAAAATTTCGTAGAGAGTAAACTATCTTAGTTGTTGAGGTTTGCTTTCTCTTGAAGATCACTCGTAAGCAAACAAATTTCCAGTACTTTGATTGTAACATATATGAAGGAAATCAATATGCTACCTATTAGACACAAGTTAGTTAAAGTATTTGCTTCGGATGAAGCAACTCCAATCATGTATATGATGTTAGCTAGAAGAATCAAGTGCGTAGGGTCTTGTGAGATCCAAGAGGCGTAAGGAGCGCGACTGAAGCTGAATTGCTCGGAGGGTTGATTCGTCTCAAGTACATTCCGGCAGAAGTATGATAGTAGGCTAGTGTTTGTAGCGTCTAAATACAGTGTGGTATTTAAACTGGATGAAGTCCTGGGGTTATAATGCTAGATTGCATATTTACTCGTTAACAAAATTTATGGTGTCTTTTTTCCGTATTATATTGTTTATCTGTATAATTGAAATATCACAGGTAGTATGTTAATTTACCTAGATAGTTTTTAGCTCGATTGTAAAGATCCTATAGGCTTGTTCTTGTTGAATTTGTATCTTGAATTATAGATTATAAGACATTTTTTGTTGGAGTTCGGATTTTATACAGTTTAGATACATACTAGGTTGGCCTTGAGTTACAATCAGGAATCTTATTGTTAGAGATTTATACGTATTATTGTACAAGAATTTGTTTGTACAGGTTCACGAGCGAAAAGTTGGTGATGTACAAGGTACCATATCCTTTTCATCTTGTGATTAAGATTCATATAAATTAAAGGAAAGATTTATGTCACCTTGATTTACAATCAAAAAGTAAATCACTAGGCTTCATGTTTGAAGCTGGGTAGCGTTAGTCTTCACGAAGGACTGTAGAGAAATTCTAGGAGAATCAAGTGGGTCGGTTTCTGCGGGAACCAAGAGTTATAGGGGTACAACTTCAACACAGTAGCTTCGAGGGTTTGTTATGTCTCAAATACAGTACAAATCGGAGTCATATAGTAGGCTAGTGTTTATAGCGGCTTAATACAATGTGTGTTTAAACTGGACGAAGTCCGAGGTTTTTCTGCTTTGTAGTTTCCTCGTTAACAAAATTTTGGTATGTTGCTTTACTTTTATTTTCCACATTATATTGATTTTATCTTTATATTTAAAAGTACAAGCAAGTTGTACGTTAATTGTGATTCAAGAGTCTCTTTTATAGATTATCCAAGGATATTTCTTATCTTCTTTGATCTTTGGTTGAGGTTCACACAAAAATAAGTTAATAGTTTTCGAATTGAAAAATTTATTGTTGTACTTGGTACCCTCTCCCTTTTTTCAGTATATATACGCATTTCACTTAAATTTCGTATCTAATGCTCATCATCTTCTTCGCGCATTTTTTCCATCTCGGTATTAACTTGGAGACTTTTATACGTGGACCCTACGTATAAAATCATTTTAGTGTAATTGGGTTTTTAAGGGAAATTTCATCTTTTGTTTTTTTTTTCTTTTTTTTTTTTCTTTTATTATGTAATATGAAAGTTAAAATTTTAAAAATTAATAACTCCATGGGCTAAATGGGTGAACAATGCATATGGGTAGAAATTCGATAACTTGAAGAAAAAAATACGGGTTGCACGTGATAGGAAATGAGTAATATAATCATGGGTTGCAAAAAGGAAAACCTTGACGAAATAAATACTGATTATCGATTATCAGTTGTATTTTTTATTTTATTTTCGAAAAGAAATAGTCAATCTATTGTCATACTAGTTATGTGTTTTTTCATATTTCATCCCTATTACAATAGTGATGCGATATATAGGAAATAGGAACACTAAATATGGAAGCCGAAACAATACCTCATCTACAACTTCATTGTCATTTGTAACCAAATATGTAACTATTTTCTATATGATGTTATATGGGTACCTATAAACGAAATTAGACTACGGTTGGAGTCACAGAAGGTAAAGAGATACCAAAGAAAGAGCGAAAAGGATTAACAGTTCAATATGTAATTATGTGGGAGACTTGGAAGAAAAGAAAAGGAATGATAGACTGCACGGTGAAAAAAATAAAAGTAACTCTTAATTAATATTGCTAGTGAAGCAAAATTTGAATATTCGGTGCTCAATTGGGGATACCTTCAAAAGCTATCCAATTTTTGAAGTTTAAATTCAATCGAAGAAATTTTCAGACCTTAATATTCTTCTTTGAGAAAAGAAATATGGATTTTAATATAGTCATCTAAAGAATAATATTTTCCTTTACCTTTTATTTTTATTTTTATTTTCAATATATTTTTTCCTTTTTTAACAAAATAAAAATAAAAATTGTCACAATCACAATATATATAATATATCTAACTATACAGGTCATCTAAAGAATAGTACTATACAAAAGGTTTATTTTAAAATTTTCTTGTTTATATAAAAAAAAAATTGATAAAGAAAGATGCACCTATATGATAAGTATTTCTTGATTATGCTTAAAAAAAGCAATTCTTGATTAGCTTGACCGAGTCAACTTTTTTTTTTTTTTTATGTGTAAATCCGTTATACATAAGGTTCTTAAATATTAATGAAATATATATAGTTGGGGTCATAAGGAAAAAAAAATAATCGATTTGTTTTTTAATATTTTGTGTTTGATATAAATTTTGTTTTTATATAATTTTGTAATCAATGATTATTAAAAGCTGAACGAGGGAAGTGGATGACAAGTATTATCATTTGAAGATCGTAAAACTACAATTCCCTTTTCCTCTAAAATTTAATGAAAATAATAGTTCCACATTAATTAGATCCATAGCTTAAATACTCAATATAAACATGTAAGTCATTCCATTTATTGGCGTTTAGTTTTGAATTGGATGTTCATAACTTAATAAAATCAAGTCAGTACTAGTCTTCCTTCATATTCGAGTTGGATGAGTCGAATTAGCTTTAGCCATTTTAGATTTTTTTGCTCAAGTTTATTTTTGGATTGGATAATGGTTTCCAGGTTATTTATCCTATGCTTGTTTTTACTTATAGCGTACCTTGTATAACCTCGATTCTCTAACAAGAGAAGATATCAATTTGTAATACAAAAATATGATACTCCTACTTTAGTTTAGATGTTTGCTTTTATATATTTTGAAGTGGGGTAAGGTAATCAATTATTGTCAACGAAATTCAAATTATCCCACTAATTTGACTTTTCTATTCACTAATTACTGTTCTCCTATTCTTCCAATATTTTTTACAAAAAGTTCTTAGCAGGATTTGTATTCGCACCTTGTGTTGTCTAAGGTCCACGACGTTGTACCCCAAGATCTTATTTGATGTATACTACATCATATTTAATAAATATTATTAAAATCATACATAATTATACTTAAGAAAATGATTTTAGAATGTAAAATTACATCACATTGGTCACGTTATCAATTTGATATAAGATTCAAAACTTAAAAAGGAAAAACCAATCATTTCACGACTTACACTATAAAAACCTTGTTTATGGGGCGTGTATCTCTAAGAATTTCATCCTTATATATATGATGGGGACATTAAGGAAAAAAGATTTCTCATTTGGTCGGATCTGGAAGGGTTTTGCTTTGGCCTTTTCATAAGATTTGATTTTGGTTTTGTTTTCCCTTGGAATGGTTAAAGATTATTTAATCTCTCTCCCTCACAAATCATTCGTAGTGTCCTTTTGAGAGTGGAGGCTGGTTCCAAATATGTGTTTTTGATGTCCGCGTGATAGTTATTGGGTCCACCTCTGCTTCCCACTGGCCCAGCAAGCTGATTTGGTGTATTCTGTGATTCATAGTTCATAATTCATTCAAAGGGACCAAAGAAATGGTTTTATTGACCAAAAAACACGTTGGCATGATATGTCCATGCACATTTTTTACTTGAGAAGTTTTTCATTATCTCTTGACAATCCCTTCTTGTCTCCGGGACGAACACAGGGGGAACATGCATTATCTGTTTAACTTACTCTTAAGGACAAGTCTTATGGTCATTCAACATCAAGATCCGAGATAAAAACAGTGTTGATTTAAGTTGTGTTGAACATGAATTTGAATCAAGTTAATTTCCAATGATTGGGTTAAAAATTTTCACTTTTATATCCACCCATTGGGTACAAAAAATCTAAACTATCAGATTAACACCTCTGAAGTTGGTGATCTAATGGCTCTTATTTTTATGTCCGACCACCATCGGATTAACGCATTTATGATCCAGCACCAAACGATAGGTCGTAAAAAACTTGATTCAAGCAAAAAAACAATAAGAGTTAGGAGCATAAGAGAAGATTCTAGGTGCATGAATTTAAGTTTTAGTTTGAAGTTTGATCACCACAAGAGTTAACCTAACAATCACAACTTATTTAAGAGAATGGATATTTTTAGTGGAGCATAAACGAATCGGCGATTAACTCGGGGGTAACTTATTTCTTAGATTCTGTTTCTTTCTCTCTTTCTGATCATTGCATGTCTGTAATTTAGTTTTGTAGCCCTTAATTCCTTATTTCTTTAGGTTTTATCTCATTTTCTTTTCATGTTTTAATAGGCATTTAATTTTCAAGTAACCGTTTGATCTGTTTTAAATGAGGGTGACATAAATTTCTCTGATTCTCTGTTTTTTTGGTTTTTTTAATCCCTTTCTTTATCTCTTTTATTTATTTTCATGCTTGTCTTTTCTCCATGAACAGCAGGTAGTGCTTTTTTGGTCTTCTGTCATTCGTAAGGTTCTTTTCCAGAGGTTGGTCCCTTCTCCTAAAGGTTGTTGTTTAGCTGGTTGAAGAGATTCAGCTTTAAAGGTTTTCTCTTATCAAAAAGTTTGAGTTGCTTTCAAATTTCTTAGTCATCTCTTTTCTTAGTTATCTCTGTCCTTAGACACCGGTAATGGATTTTTTTATCAAGAGAACATTTGGAAAAAGGCTTTTGATTCCACAAACACATTTCAAATTTAAATCATGCAAACAATCTATAAATTGGGATGGGGTTTGGATTCTAGTCTTTGCTGCATTCATATCTCTTTTATCGCAAAAGTATCTAATATCTCAAAGAAGTTCTTATGAAGATGTGTCAGATCTGATTGGTATAATTAATTCTACTAATATTCATGAAGAGGATGAAGTTAGAAGAGTCATCAGATACCCAAATATTAATCTTTTCGTAGGAATTAAAAAATATGAGAAGAGTCTTATTGGAAAAAATTTCAGTGAAATTCCAATCTATGTCGGAAAAGTGGAGTATGAAGCTACTCTTGCTTGGGGGCATGGTCATTTTCAAATTCGCCAAAGAGACACCAACATTTTTACTTTCATCCTGGCAGATTGAAAAGAGTATAATGAAATTTTAATTGGAGCACCTTGGAACATAAATGGTAATCTTTTGGTATTAAAGGAGTGGAATCCAACAATTGATCGGTGGAGTTCAACATTCAACAGTGTTGGATTGATATAAAAAAGCTTCCTCTAGAATTTATGAATGAAGAAGTAGTTAGACAAATTGCCAGCATTTTAGGGATTGTTCTTAAACTAGATCCAGAAGATGGAAATCCAGTCGACATCAACTATGTCAGCGCTCTTATTGAGTTCAACATAAAAAATCCCATGTTAAGAGGAATTATGGCAGGGAATATAGCTAAATACACTCAATGGATTCCGATTTACTTCCAGAAACAACCTAGGAAGTTATGTCCGGCATGTCTAACTGTTAATCATGTGGAGGGAGAATGTGCAGGAAAAAAAAGTCATGTCCAGACTATTGCAGGCTATATTTTCAAGTTTGGAGAAGATTTTGAAGATGTTATTGACCCAAGAACTAATAATCCTGATTTTAGAATGGGGAAACTATTCATATTTCTCCAAAGAAGACAAATAAGAAGAGAAATAGTAACACAAAAGTCTTTGTTATTCCAGAGGATGGTCATTTAGTCTCTACCATTTACACTCAAGGTTCCTCAAATTCTGCAGGAATCTCTAATGCCAGAAAAGGGAAAAGAGTCAGAGGTATAGGAAGCTCTTCACAAGCTAGCTATGTTGACCATCAGGATGCTCAAGATATCAACAATTTTTTTGGTCAGAATGAAACTTATGGGCATGATAATGTTTATGTTAGAAGAATTAGTTAGCAAAACAGTTAGTGTAACAGTTAGTTAGTCTGGCATGTGTGAGTTAGTTAGCCATGTAGGTTTACTCGTGTAATGTGAGCTGTATTTTACAGCCTGTGTCATGTACTCTACCTGCCTCTATATATGGCAGTATTCTCTTGTTCTTTTAGTAAGAATCAATAACACTTTCATTCACTTTTCTTCACAATTCTTCATGGTATCAGAGCCACATCTCTCAGGAGCTGTTTTTTGATCCAAATCTCTGAACTCTTAAAAACAAGACTAGCAATTCATAAAAATTCTACCAATTCTTGATATCTTTCTCTACAATGGAGAATACAAATTCAATTACTTCTACTTCTGCTAATCCTTCAACAAATGCAACAGATCAATATCAACAACAACAGATCCAGTTGTCATTTCAGAACATCTGTAATTTTGTTTCATTAAAGTTAGATTCAACAAATTATCTTCTCTGGAGACACCAATTTGAATCTATCCTAATGAGTACAAATCTTCTAAGGTTTGTTCATGGATCATATCCATCACCTGCACCAATGATTCCTGTTAATGGAATTCTTTCAACAAATCCTGAGTATATTTTCTGGTTAGCAATGGACAGGTTTGTAATGTCATGTCTCAATGCAACCTTTACTCAATCAATCTCTTCTGGTGTTCTTGGTTTGTCAACATCAAAAGAATATTGGGATTACCTCAATCAATTCTTTGCAAGAAAATCAATGCTAAGAGGACAAATACAAGCAATAAAACAAGGTAATCTCTCAGTTCTTGATTACTTAAGTCAGATTAAAGAAATAACTGACAATCTTGCTGCTATAAATGAAAAGATTACAGATGATGATATTGTAATGTATACATTGAATGGACTTAATAGATGTTTTCATCAATTTATTGTGTCATCTCATAATCGAGAAAAACAATATACATTCAGTGAGTTAAGATCCAGGTTAGTTCATCATGAACAATGGCTTAAAAATCAAGAACAAGATTCTTCTGTTCTTCTTGATTCAACCAATACTGCTTTCTATTTCAATGAAAACACAATATTACAAGCCTTCTCAACCATCTTCAAGGATATATACAGATTTTTCTGCTGTGGAGTGTCAAATTTGCAAGAGACTTGGTCACACTGCCAATAGATGTCATTGGCGTTACACTCCACCAACACCTCAATCAAAATCAAATCCTTCAATCTCAAAAACAAAAACTCATCAAGCCTTCTACAAATGTTCAGGAGTAAAACAAAATACAACTGTTTATGTAGTCAGTGACCAATGGATTCCTGATTCAGGTGCAACTGCACACATAACCAGTAATCCTACATTACTACATGACTGCAAAACTTATTCAGGGAACAATAAGGTAATGATTGGTGATGGCAAGTTTCTCAAAATCTCTGGAATTGGTGAAGCAATTTTGGTTCTGGAGAATTCAGAGTTTTTACTTAAAGATGTCTTGTTGGTTCCTCTACTAACACAAAATCTCATTCGTGTATCAAAATTCTGTGAGGATAATAATGTCTCTTTTAATATGCTGCCTTGGGGATACAACATCAAAGACTTATCATCTAATGAAGTGGTAGCAGAAGGAGCAGTATGCAACAGACTATATCCAATTCAGGTGGCACCTTCTATCACAAAAGCTTTTACTTCAATCATTGCTCCTTCTTCAATCTGGCATAAAAGGTTAGGACATCCATCATCAAATGTTCTAAAAAAATTAACAAATGTTCCATCTATACAACTGTCAGATAAAAACTTGGATTTCTTTTGTCATGAATGCCAACTTGGTAAAAACTCAAAGTTACCTTTCAAATCCTCAAGCAGTATATCAACATTTCCTTTACAGTTAGTACATTGTGACATTTGGGGACCTGCACCAGTCACATCCCAAGAAGGTCATAGATATTTTCTGTTATGTGTTGATGACTACAGTAGGTATCATTGGATATACCCTCTGGCAACAAGAGATGAGTCTTTGAAATGCTTCAAACACTTCAAGGTACATAATGAAAAGTTACTGTCTACATCAATAGTTGAGTTTCAATGTGATGGTGCCTTTGAGCTGGTCAAGGGTTCTTTCAAAGAAATATCTGGAGATATGTGGGATAACCTTGAGGATTTCTTGTCCAAAACACCACAACAAAATGGAGTTGCAGAAAGAAAGATTAGGCATATCACAGAAGTGGGTAATACAATTTCTTTTCAAGCTTCTCTACCAAAATCTTTTTGGTTTGATAGCTACCTTACTGCAACTTTTATCATAAACAGACTCCCTTCAAAGGTATTAAAGTTCAAAATTCCATTTGTTCTTTTATACAATGAGGTACCAGATTTTAGCCTTTTAAAAGTTTTTGGATGCTCATGTTATCCAAATATGTCTTCCTTTAGGAAAGACAAACTGTCTCCAAAATCAGTTCAATGCACTTTTCTTGGTTACAGTCCATTCTATAGAGGATACAAATGTTATGATAATGCAAATAAGAAAATTTTTGTCTCAAGACATGTTACTTTTGATGAACATACTTTTCCTTTTGAGAAATCAATAGTCCAGAAAGTTACAAATACAGAAACTGTACAACTACAGATTGGTCCCTGTGGCAATTTCAATGATTCTATTATTTCTACATCATCCTTGGATAATGCTACTAGTACACATGTTCTTACTGAGGAACCTACTGCAATACCAATCTTGCCAGTTGAGCCAGTGGTTGCAAGAATTCAAACCAGATCCAGAACTGGTGTGTCCAAACATAAATCTCTACCACCAGACTTTGTGGCTCACTATACAAGCAGTCATACATTTCCAATTGCACTATTGTCATTATTAAAGGTGCCAAGTGAGCCAACATCCTACAAGTCTGCATCAAAAGATAAAGATTGGGTAGCCTCTATGGACAAAGAATATGCTGCATTAGAACAAAATAAAACATGGACATTGGTACCATTTATTGAAGGAATGAATGTTTTAGGTTGCAAATGGGTTTACAAAGTTAAATTGAAATCTGATGGGTCTCTAAAAAGGTACAAGTCAAGATTGGTGGCTAGATTGGTGGCTAAGGGTTATCTACAACAAGATGGAGTAGACTATACAAACACCTTTAGTCCAGTAGTTAAGACTACAACAATAAGATGTGTTCTGACAATTGCATTGAGCAAAAAGTGGATTCTACAACAACTTGATGTCTCCAATGCATTCTTACATGGATTCTTAAATGAGAATGTATATATGGAGCAACTACATGGGTATGTTTCTACAACTAATCCTACTCATTTATGTCATCTAAGAAAATCACCATATGGTTTAAAACAGGATCCTAGAGCATGGTTTACAAGATTTAGTGATTTTCTTTTGGAGAGAGGCTTTATCATGTCCTCTTATGATCATTCATTATTCATTTTTCATACTACTTCTGAGATAATGTTCCTACTGCTCCACATAGATGACATTATTCTTACTGGCTCATCAACTACTTCAGTTCATAATTTCATACAAATTTTGGGAAGTGAATTTTGTATGAAGGATCTAGGATCATTGCACTATTTTCTGGGAATAGAGTGCATAATGTATGAGAAATCAAAAACACTTCTACTTACTCAACAGAAGTATACAATTGAGATGCTAAAGAAGTCTGACATGATTGACTGTAAGATTAGTATCACACATGTTGCTGCTGGCCCAAGACTCTCAGTATATTCTGGAATTGCACTGGTTTCTCCAACAGATTACAGAAGCTTAGTAGGAGGGCTACAATATCTCACAATGACTAGGCCTGATATCACATATGCAGTGAACTATGTCTCACAGTTCATGCACTGTCCTACATACCAACATTATCAGTTAGTAAAAAGAATTCTGAGGTACCTAAAAGGAACTATAGGGTCTGGCATAACTATTGCAGAGGGTGATTTGGAGTGTGTTTCAGCTTATTCTGATTCTGACTGGGCAGGATGCCCAGACACAAGAAGATCCACAAGTGGATATGCAATATTTCTGGGATCCTCTTTGGTTTCTTGGTCTTCTAAGAAGCAACCAACCATCTCCAGAAGTTCAGCAGAAGCAGAATACAAATCATTGGCAGTCACTTCTAGTGAGTTGTTATGGATTTCATATCTCATGAGAGAACTTCATCTACCTATCACAAACAAATGATGCTCTATTGTGACAATCAGAGTGCAGCAAACTTAGCATTCAATCCAGTCTTTCATGCAAGGACAAAACACATAGAGGTAGATTATCATTTTGTTAGAGAGTTGGTTTCACAAGCTTTTATCAACATTGGTTATGTTCCATCAAATCAACAACTAGCTGATGTATTCACAAAGGGTTTATGCACAACTGTGTTCAAGAATTTGGTTGACAAGCTTATGTACCTCACAGGTTCAAAGCTTGAAGGGGAATGTTAGAAGAATTAGTTAGCAAAACAGTTAGTGTAACAGTTAGTTAGTCTGGCATGTGTGAGTTAGTTAGCCAGGTAGGTTTACTCGTGTAATGTGAGCTGTATTTTACAGCCTGTGTCATGTAATCTACCTGCCTCTATATATGGCAGTATTCTCTTGTTCTTTTAGTAAGAATCAATAACAATTTCATTCACTTTTCTTCACAATTCTTCAGTTTATTACAATGATATCTACTCAAATGCTAATGGAGATTGGGAAAACATGATTCCTCAACACTTAGGGAACCAAGGATGACAGAAAGATCAGGTATATAAACTTCATATTCTCGTTCTTTTTAAATCTCATTCTAGTAGCTTTTTTAATTTGTCCTTCTTTAATCTAGAAAAAAAAATCAATCTTGTGTTCATAGGTTTTTTGTCATTCTTTCATTAGTGTCTAGAAATTATGACTTTAAATTTAGCATTGTTAGTATGAAAGTCCTTGCTTGGAACGTCCAAGGCTTATGAAACAAAAGAACCAGACAACATTAAAAAGAATACATTTTTGGTTACAATCCTGATATAATCTTTTTTTCAGAAACCAAGAATAAGTCTGATATGACATATAGATTTTTATCTCCAATGAGTTACCCCAAATTGATATGCATAAATACTTCTAATATGGAAGGATGGATTAGGATTCAAAAAATTTGATACTTCTAGTAACATGATTCATTTAATTGTGAATCAAGGAATTCAAAATGAAACTTGGTTTTAATCCTGTTTATATGGTTCTACTCATAGTGATCATAGAAAGCTCAATGGAAACATCTCGGGGATTTAGGTCATGAATTAAAAGTTCCATGGGTAATATTAGGGGATATTGTTCTTCATACTTCAGAAAAACAAAGTGTCACCAATCATACATTACCTTCTTAGCCTACAGTTCATGATACCATTGATCTTCATGGTCTAAGAGATATCCCATTTACAGGAACACCTTTCACTTGGTCCAATCACAAATCTTCCTATAGATCTGTGAAAACAAGAATTGATAGAGCTCTAGCCAATAATTATTGGTTTCTCAAATATCCTGACACAATCATTAATTACCTTTTAGATCATGGTTCTGATCATGCTCCTATTCTTCTCCATACTCATCTCCCAAACAAAACAAATTCAAAACCTCACATATTTTATCAAGCTTGGTTTTCAGATCCTTCTTACAAACATTTGATTAGAGAAGTATGGAACCAACAAACTGATTCTAAAGGAAACATAATTAAGAAACTTAATGCTACTACAACAGCTCTCAAAGATTGGAATCACAAAAATTTTGGTCATGTGAAGTTAGGGATTCTTAAAACTCAGAAAAAACTTCAACAAGCTAAGGCAGCTACAAATCCAGACTCAGGCACTATAAAAGATCTTGAAGAAAGGCTAAATAATTGGTATGATAAACAAGTTGTTATTTTATATCAACAATCCAGGGAGAACATTATTCAAAAAGAATACAAAAATAGCAAGTATTTTCATTCTAAATCTAACTACAGGAAAAGAAGGAATAATATTGATACTCTTTTGGATCAGAATGGAAATTGGACTTCTACAGAAGATAATCTTAAACAGCTTATTAAAGATCATTTCAGCAGCATTTATACTTCTTCTAATCATACAATTGATAACAATATTCTAGATTAATAAAGCCATGCATCTCAGATAAAGAGAATCAAGATCTTACTCAAACTCCTTCAGCAGATGAAATAAAGAATTTTGTTTTTCAGTATAAATTCATGGGCTTCACCTGCCTGGACCAGATGGTTATCAAACTGGTTTCTTTCAAAAAATTTGTAGAAGAGTTAATACATCTTGATCAAAACTTCTTCATCTCAGGTCATCTCACTTCTTAAATCAATGAAACATTTCAAGTTTTGATTTCAAAGAAATAAATTGTTATAAAACCTGAAGATCTAAGACCAATAAGCTTGTGCAATATTACATATAAAATCATCACCAAAATCCTAGCCTCTAGACTGAAACCACTTCTTCATAAAATCATCTTTCCTTGGCAAGCAGCCTATGTCCCTGGCAGAAATATTCAAGGCAATGTTTTCATTGCCCATGAGATAATATATTATATGAACAATACTAAAGCTTCTTAAGGAGTGGTAGGAGTTAAATTGTACATGGCTAAAGCATTTGATAAGACGGAATAGGATTTCTTAGATCAAATAATGTCTCATTTGGGTTTCTCTCAAAAATGATGTCAACTAATCAACCACTGCATTAGTATTTCAAAAATATCAATTCTCATCAATGGGGCTTCATTACATTTCTTCTTTCCTTCAAGAGGATTAAGACAAGGGGATTCCATCTCCTCATATTTGTTTATTCTTTGTATGGAAGGATTTAGTAGACTTTTGACTAGTGTTGCTCAGGAAAAGCTTATTCCAGAAGTTAAGCCAGCTAAAACAGGTCCAGCTATCTCACATTTACTGTTTGCAGATGACTGCATTTTATTCACAAAAGTAAATGGAAGATCTATTAAGAATCTTGTGGACATCATCAAAAAATTTACTTCTTCTTCAGGATAATTGGTTAATTTAGAGAAATCAAGTGTTTTCTTCAGATAAAACTTAAGTGGAGAAGCCTGTGAAGATATTTCTAAAATGCTCAAGATGAAACAAATGGATCCTGCTAAGAAATACTTAGGTTCTCATATTTTCATTCTAAAAAGTAGGGATACATTTTTTAATACCACTGTTAATAGAATGCAGAATAGATTACAAACTTGGCATGACAAAAGTCAGGATGGAAGAACAACTCAATTCAAGCTTCTATTAGCACAATTGTTCAATATCAAATGGGTCTGTTGAGTTTCCTGATAAAACTCATGTCAGAATAAATCAGGTTCAAAGGAACTACTTCTGGAGTAAAAAGAAAGGAAGAGGATCAAATCACATAGCTTGGAAAACTATTTGTAAATCAAAAAGGGATTGGGTCTAGGCATAAAAGACTAAAAGATTCGAAACGTAAGTTAGCGTGGAGAATGCTAACTGAACCTAATGTCAAGTGGGTTCAAATTCTCAGAGCTAGATACTTTCAGAATAAAGACCCTCTATTGATGATGCTTATTAGAAGAAAAGCTCATGGATTTGGCAGAGTCTACAATTAGGTCTTCAAGTTGTTAAGAAGTATCATATATGGTAAGTTGGAGATGGTTCTTCTATAAAGGCTGGAAAATACAACTGGATTCCAAAAGCAGGAAACAAATATACTTCTCAAGATATCAACTTAGACACCAATAATGAGTCAAAAGTATCAAATTATATTGATGGCGATTCTCAAAGTTGGAATATATATAAGCTCAATAATACCTTTGTTTTAGGGTGAAAACAAATGTACTGTAAAATGGTACTTTCAAGTAGGTTCGAGAGATCAAAATCGAACAGGACGAGACTAAACCAAGAAATGGTCGTTCACGTCCTGCTGCAATCATAAAGATGGGAAGGATTTGGGTAGGTCTTAGGGGATGGAAGCAAAGAAGGTTGAGAAAAATATCAGTGTGGTAGTGTATGAAGAAGAAAAATGGATTCTCTAAGAGGAATCACTAATTCTGTAGGTTTTTGTTTCTCCAGACTGAATATCTTGGTTGTTTTTTTTTCAAATATATGAGAATCATCTATTTATAGTTCAGAGGAGACACACTGATTTCTCGTAAGTCTTGGAAGTTAGAGAGAGGTGGAGAAATGATGATTGTGAAGATTGTAGTGTGGTGGTGCCCGGAAAGTAGGGAAGATGTCACGGACCGGAAAATCCCGCCTCCGGCACGCTGCGCTGGGCAGGCCAGAACTCCCCGATGCGTGATTAAAGAGTGTAACCCGACCTTAAAGCCTAACTTATCGCTGGAAATTGCAGGTAAAATTTGCTTTCCAAACATGCCTTGTATGCATTATACTCGAAACGTAGTTCCCACATCATTCAAAACTACATTTATACCGTTCCAGGTATATTTGCCTTCCCAAACATGCTTTCCAAGCATGGTACTCAGACCGTAGTCTCCATATCGTTCCAACTCACCTCTGACCTACAAAAGGTGCAAGGCCATTAAATCCCATGGTGAATGCTTTTGATTAGCATACCATTTCAACTTTCCCTCACTATACCAAGGGCTGAAGGCTATACAAGCTAAGGGGGATGCCTTTGGCAAGCATCACATAATTTTGCTTTACTGTCCAGGCCTAACTCATGTCTTGGACCAACACCTAGGCTATTTCAAGCCTAAGCTTTCTCTTCATCAATTTTGCTTCGACCATGCGTTGGAGCCTGCACTTATCTTGTTCTTGCCAAGAGCGCAACATCCAGGCACATGCCATTCCATACCGCGACGGTTCCAAGGAAGTATGAACAATCCATCAAATGGAATTGCAACTACCTCATCAAGTGTGGCAACAATCATGTCTTGCTTGGCATTGCCGATCCAGATGATATGAGTTACCATAATGTCGCAATCATCTCCCAAATTAGATGATATGAGCGACAAGGTGTTGCACCTCAATGCATTGCATTGCGGATGCCTACGTACCCAACACGTACCTTGATGGGATCAAGCATGACCGTAGTTCATCAAAGGGTCAATTTGAAAGGGACAAGCAACTTAAGCCTATTAAGGCAAAGCCAACTTCGATTCCAACTTCATAGCAAGGCCAAAGGCCAAGCAAATCCTAGTTCGTGTAGGCCAAAGGGCTTTCGCAAGGTATGCATTATCAAGTAAGTAACACGATCGAAAGATGCTTTCGCATAATTCAAGCTTCATCGGCTAAGCTACCAGCATATTGATGTTTATGCATCAAGTATGCTCCAACGTATAGGCTACTTCGCATATCTACATGTGCGTTACCCCTCATGCACATTCAAGCTTCATCGGTTAAGCTACAAGCATATTGATGCTTATGCATCAAATATGCTCCAACGTATTGGCCACTTCGCATATCTATATGTGCATTACCGCTCATGCACATTCCAACAAAGTTCCCTCCTTATATATGTTGTATTCGCATTTCTACAAACAAATATTAGAAAGGTAGGGGTCATCCATCGACTGTAAGGCTGCAAATGAAGATTTCTTGCCAAAGCCAAGCGAAGCATTCTCGGGTAAGCTACAGTTATACACGCTGATGAGCATCAAGTATGCTCCATCGTATAGGCTACATCGCATTCATATGTGCATTACCGATCATGCACATTCAAGCAAAGCTCCCTCCCTATATATGTTTTATTTGTATTTCCAAAAATAAATATTTAAAAGGTAAGGGCCATCCATCAACTGCAAGGCCGAAAATAAAGATTTCTTGCCAAATCCAAGCATTCTTGGCTCGGTGATGCATTCTCGATAATGCATCACGGCATAATAGTGCCTTAGCACTATGATGCATTTATCAAATAGCGACATTGGCTCGGTGATGCATTGGATCATGCATCACGGCATAATAGTGCCTTAGCACTATGATGCTCTCACTTACGCAACTTCGGCTCGGTGATGCATTGTATCATGCATCACGATATAATAGTGCCTTAGCACTATGATGCTCTCACTTATGCAACTTCGGCTCGGTGATGCATTGGATCATCCAGCACGGCATAATAGTGCGTTAGCACTATGATGCTCTCACTTACGCAACTTCGGCTCGGTGATGCATTGGATCATGCATCACGGCATAATAGTGCCCTAGCACTATGATGCATTTATCAAATAGTGACATTGGCTAGGTGATGCATTGGATCATGCATCACGGCATAATAGTGCCCTAGCACTATGGTGCTCTCACTTACGCAACTTCGGCTCGGTGATGTATTGGATCATGCATCACGGCATAATAGTGCCTTAGCACTATGATGCTCTCTCACTTACGCAACTTCGGCTCGGTATAATAATGTCTTTGCACTATCATGCCTCCTCGAATACGCATCACGCGTAATAGGGCGTTAACACTATAATTCGAGGTCAAGGCATCCACATCCTAATACACATCTGGATAAGCTTTATAAGCTTAGGATGAAGCTTCAACCCAGGCCATGACGCATCCTTGAGTAAGCTTCATGCAAAAATTACGGGTGTTACAGAAGACATGTCTGACCACTACTCGTCATCCTCTCAACTACTTTGTAACCGCCCACTACTTGTTACCTTCTTGTTCGTGGAGGTGGTACCACCACCCACGATGTCGTAGACCGCCACATCAACACCCCAATGAGAATCCCCCCATGTTGTATTTGATAGCTCGTGGAAATAGTGGAGTCATAAGTCACTATGGTTTTGATTAAGTCAAGTCAACTCAAATGACTTGCTAAGTCAGTGTGACAAGTTTAGCGACTCACTGAATTGATAGTCAGAATGATATGTCAAGTCTGGGAAGTTTAATGGTCATGTACTCTCTTGAAAGTAACATGGTATATTTAATGGCTAAGTATTAGCTCAGAAGTGACTTATCGTAAGTATGAGAGGCATTTGAGGTCAAATATTATAGAGGACTTCTTAAGTAAGAAGACCAAGTATGAGGGACTTGCCATGCTTAGGGACCTGTCATTCCTAGGGCCCTTCCAGGCTTAGGGACCAGCTAGGAGCTAGAGAGGCGCTGGACAAAAAGACTCGGAGGACGTTGGGACCAGGAAGAGGCCGAGACCAAGAGGACAAGAGGAGTCCGGGACCAAGATGACAAGAGGAGGTCGGGACCAAGAGGAGGTCGGGGGATAGGACGTGCTAGATAAGACGCTCTCAATAGGGACGTGCTAGCCAAGGGAGGCGCTATCAGGACGTTCTAGGCTAGGGACTTGCTCGGATTAGGAACCTGCCCAAATTAGGGACCTGTCTAAATTAGGGACCTGCCTGAATTATGGACCTTCCTGAATTAAGGACCTTCAGGCAGGGACGTGCCAGGCAAAGGTGCTAGGTCAGGGGCGTTAATGGCTTGTAGGGACGCATACGGCCTTTGAGGTATGTTCATGGCTTGGAAGGTATGCTCATGTCCTTAGAGGGACACGCTAAGCTTGGATAGGGGCGCATCGGAGAGCCAAGACGTGATGGAAAGCCAAGGGCTGCTGAAGCCAAAAAGGTTGGCGTTTTGACGCTAGGGTTAAGGTTAGCACTATTAGTGTAAGGTTGATGTTCCAAGGTGATGATGCGCTAGATAAGGCCTCATTAGGTTAAGATGTGCTTGCTAAAACAATGTTAGGTTAGTTAGCGCCTCTCAGATGTTAGGGTTAGCGCCAGAAAAATTAGCGCGTTTAGCGCTAAAGTGGCTAATTCGTGCCAAAGCGGTGCTAAGCCAAATAGCTAGTGCTAACATTGTGTTGATAGGATAAAAGGATAGGGTTGGCCTAGCTTAGACGTTCAATGCGTCTTTTATGGCATTGCTTCTTGATTATGGCGCGTCCGAGAGGAGTGGCGCATTATCCGTGGCTTATATTTAAACAAAGTTCTATGATAGCATATTTAAGCTCAGAAGAGCAATTTGAGAAGAATTCATTACGAATGAAGCGTTAAGCTAGAATGTATTTTGGGGTTTAAGCATTAGCTATTCCTGAATTTGATAGATGTTACTGTAACATCAATATGCATTCGAGGAAAGTTCAAATAATTCATCCGTGGAATTTATGCGACTTGAGACTAGTTCGATATGACATGAATATTATGAGTATTGAGGAGGCCTCGCGGACAGTTAGAATGTTTGTAGTTGTTTAGAGAAGACTCAAGTTGCTCTATAATAATGGGCAAACCATCTAGGAGCTTGAGACTTACTATGTAGAGATTATAGACTACATTGTTAGCATAGAATGCCTGTAGCCTTTTGTAGAGATTGTATCTTCAATTCGCCTGCGGAATATAAGTAGGAATACAATATTTTGCATTTTGATGGGAAGTCGGAAGTATGCTCATAAGAATGTGCAAATATTTTTATTTTCTGCAACTAGGAAGAAGGGCGATTTTACAATTCTGACCCTTCTCAAGAACTCACCATCTACAACCTTTAATCAAGATCAGGTTTAAAGAATCTCTCAATAAGAATTCCTGCTTTTGGAGCTGACAAAATCAGATGGTCTTTAACCAAATGTGGATTATTCACTATCAAATCTTACAGAGACCTTTCTAAGAATCAAACCCAACATGGATTTAATCAGATTCAAGTAAAGCATTGGCTAAATTTATGGTATATGGAGATCCCCTATAAGGTTCAACAATTTCTTTTGAAGTGATGTCATAATATTCTGCCAGTTAATACAAGAATTAACAGATACAATCACAACATTAGCAACTTATGTCTTATATGCAATCAAGAAGAAGAATCCAGCTCTCATTTCCTTCTCAGTTGCCAATATGCCGATATTATTTGGTTGGGAATCTCTTCTTCTCTGCACCAGTTCAAGTATGCTCATACTTCCCTAATTAACTGGATTATCTCTTGGTTTGATAAGTCTGAGCAGTTATGAGCTATCAATAATCAGTTATCCAACTTAGTTGCCTGTACTCTATGGCATATTTGGAAAGCGAGGTGTGAAAAGTTTTCGACAATAAGTTACATCATCCCACTAAAACAATCCAAAAAATTAGGAACTACATGAATTTTATTACTTGTCATAATACTGTTACCAATGTTAAACTAATTAAGATTCAGGAAAAATGGAGGAAACCTCCTAAAAATTGGATAAAAGCTAACATAGGTGTTTCAATTGTTTCTGAAAACTGTAATGCAAGTTCTGCTTTGGTTGTTCGTGATTGTACAGGGAAATTCTTAGCAGCAATGGCATTCTCAACAAGAGCCAGAGATGTGAATCAGGTTGAATCTAAAGTTCTGTTAGAATCTCTCAAATGGCTTAAAGATCTTAACTTATAGCATGTAATAATCGAAGTAGATAATGAGTTAGTTATTAGAGCCTACAATGGAGATGTTTCTGCTTTTAAATAGAAATATCATAATATTATCATTGAATGTAAGCAAATCTTGAATAGTTTAGAGTCTTGTATTGTTGTTTCTCAAGAAGGTAGAGTAACCATGCAACTGATAAGCTTGCTAAATTAGCTAGGACTAGCATTAGGAATCAAGTGTGGTGGCATGAACCACCTAGTATGTTAGATCAGGTTCTCCTTTAAGACATATGAAGGTTGTTTCTTTTAGTCTATCTTTGTAACATTCCCTTTGATTTAATGCATTTCTTTTTCTTTGCTCAAAAATAAAAATAAAAATAAAAAACGGAGAATAAGTATATTCTTGTTCGTTTTCTCTAGTAGAGGTTTATTGTCTAGGTTAAAAAATGCATGTATTGTCGCTTTTTGAGCCCTGAAACCTAAATAGTCTGGGCCCCTTGATAGTTGATAGTGCAAGATAGGCATGAGTTTTAAAAAAATTGTTTTCGGGGCGCCTCCAAGACTCCAAGAGAATAGGAAAAATATTCTACGCTTACCATGGAAAATTCTAAGAAAATATCGTGATTCTTTTCCCGCGGAAAATTCTGAGAAAAACCACATAATTGCTCACAGACAATCTAGAATATTATTTTATGGGAAAAAAAAATAATTCAACTTCGAGCCAAATTTGATGTAACTATCTGGATCTTGATTAAGGGTCGCATAGTCAACTATGAAAGTACTCTTTAAAACCGAATTTCTTTGTATCAGATTTTAAATATAGTACAATTTCAAAAAAATTAATAGCATTGGGATTACTTAATTTTATTAACTTGCTAAAGTATTACATTATTTATCGATAAATGAATAACTATCGATTTGATGAATTTTAAATTTAAAATAGTTTGTTAAATAATTCAGTTATTAGTAACTTACGGTGATTATTAATATAAATATTAGTCGACCTTTATCAAGTGTTTAAAGTTTATAGAAACCACTATTTGGTCATAATATTAGAAATTATGCTTCAGTTAGGTTTTGTGGACCTGATCCAATTGTTTAAGGTTATTTATTTAATAGATTCTATTCGTTTTGTCTAAAAATTATTTTTTTATTATAGGGCAAATATTATCCACACGTGATTATGTATCGTTTTTTTAAGACAATACTGCCGGAATTACCATTTATCTCTCTTTTTAAATATAGACTTAAAAATTAAATATATATTCCCTTTGTCCCACTATTAGATGACTTAATTCAAGATTGCACAATTCTTAAGACGATAAAGAGAGAGGAGTATTTTAAAGTATTTTTTTCCAATTATACCCTTACGGATAATAATTAGTAAAAATTAGAAAATTATATATCTCTCAAACTATACCACGTATATTCGTAAACTTTATACCATTGAAAAGCATTTTAAAACACCTACATAACAAATATTGGTCGGTTGTCAGCCAAGCAAAATTATTTCAAGTTCTTACTTTACTAATATAGATTAGAGTATAGTAATAAGAACAAGTTCGTTCCCACAGAGAGGCAGGTGATTGTTAATTACTTCCGATTACTTATGTAAACTGGGGGGTTTTGGTTGTGATTATAACTAAATTATGCTAAAAAAATTGATTAAAACGAATATCAGAGATAAAGAACATTGGTTAGAGAGTTCATCTTCCATCATCAAACATGCTATCAACCAAATCATACTGAACAGTCATGCATATCAATAACCCTAAAATATCCTATCGCAGGCTTACTCCGGCAAAACTCCTATTATCATCAAAGGCGCAAGAGCCACTCTTTGAATCCTTTTCAACGATAACTTGGTGCAAGAGCCATTCAAGTTTAACCCAATGAAAGCAATGGTCTTTGTGAGTTGAGGTTATTTTAAGCAATCCGGCGCAAGAGCCACTCGGATTTAACCTAGGTCACGCTTCTACACATAATTGCATGGTAACATCCCGTTATTAACAACTATGTTATGCTACTTGTAACAAGGATCTTTCGACAATTCCAGATCTCAAACCCTAGTTTAGCTATAGATGTCAATGCATGCTCATCTAATTCGCGACTTAAACAAACAAGCAATCCATCATACAAGGCGTTATAAACGGTAGAACATAAGCGATATTGAAGAGATTATGAACATATGAGAATGAATACTTCAATTAATAAACATGTTTTTCAACTTAGGACTATATCTCTAACCAATAAGAAAAGTTTAGTTCATCATGGATTTCTCAAAATTTATGGAAAATAATCAAGAAAACAAGTAAAGCAAACCCTAGAGATCGTGATGATCAATCGCAACTCCAAGCTCTAGCTTCTTGTTCTCCTTGTGTTCTCAAGTCTCCAAAAGTGTCCCAAGATGTAAAAGATGTCTTTTTAGGGTTATGGAGGTCTTCTTATATAGTCTTCATCATATCTAGGTGTTAGAGTCCTAACGGGACCATGATACCTTAATTAGGAAGTCAAAAACGTGTCTTAGAAGTGCCTCCCGTCGAGTCATAATCGGTAGGCAAGACCCCCTCCTTAACTACCGATTGTAAGGGCTCAAAATATAACTTTCCTGTACCCAAAACGTGCCATAATCGGTAGGCTCTCTTTCCGTATAAACTACCTATTGTTGGAGCTCAAAAACGAAGTTTTCCTGTACCCGAAATCGCTAAATCGGTAGGTTATTTTCCCTTGTAAACTCCCGATTGTGATGCTGAGTGTTTCATTATTTTCTTTCGGCTATTTTGCTCATAACTTCCTCATAAGAACTACAAATGACCTAATTCTTTTTGAGTTGGCTTCGTCTTCTAGTTCTCTTTAAAATGGTATTAAGAACTCCTAGATTTGAATGAGTTGAATTCGGTCTTTGGCCCTTCTCCATTGGCAGAACTTAACTTTCATGTTCATTTCGTGTCGTAATGAACTTTTTTCTTCTTCTTTGGTTGAATACACTTCAAAACTCATAAGAAACTCATAAACAAACAAAATCAAAGCATAATGATATGAAAACTAACAAGAAATCAATGAACTAGAGTATCTAAATAATGCAAATAATGCACCTATCAAATTCCCCCACACTTGCCTTTTGCTAGTCCTCGAGCAAACTATAAATCTAAACTAACATAAACTACAACAACTCCATTTCGTTGAGGATACGGTTACACTTAGCATGTGTAACAAGCCTTTAAACCCTTAGGTGTCCCTAGTGGACGAGTTATAGTCTCGTCAGGGTTTACAAGAGGTATACCCACAAAACCTAATTTCTAACTTTCAAATATTCCAGAGAACCTGCATCCAAAGAGCTACGAAGACATAAAGGTTATGCACACTAACAATAAGAAGTTAGAAGTATAAAGAACATTATTTTCATGCTTAACCCTTGAGTTAGGAGAAAACCACATATGAAAGAATCCAGGTTCGAGAGCGACCGAATGTTTCTGCCTCACCAACAGGATTTTATGAATTTGACACTCAAAAGACGCACTTTATGGTTCTCACATATGTGCAGGCAGGAATGAAGATAGAAATCTTGCACACGTTGAATGGTGGGAAGGAAAGGTAACCTTCCGAATCATATGAAGATGTTATCCCATAGAACGTGGGACGAAAAAGAACCCCTTTTTGTTTTTCTAGTGGCCTCTAATAAAGGAAATGAATCACTATGCAAGGATGGGAATGCTTACTCACCTTCTCACCTGATAGGCAATCAGCACCACTCTCACAGCATCCAATAGAAACGTCTTCGGTCTTCAAATGTTGATGATGAACTCTTGAAATTCGTAGAACCTTGACAATTTGTAACTTTTTTCCCCAAATTCTTGTTGTTTGAAACTTCTTTATAGATTTCTTCTTCCCCACGGCCTTATTGAATGAATACAAAAGAAAATATACACTAAAGCAATGATAATCATTTTTTTTTACTTCAAAATATAGACTGAAAAATAAATGATGAAATTACTACGACCGTGGGATAAAGACTTTACCACTTGATTCTTCACAACTTGTATTGCCTTTATATCATGAACTTCACTAACTCACATCTTTTGATTTCTTTCTCTTTTGTACATAAGTCTTCAACATGTATATATAATTCTGCTAAATTATATTGTTGCTTTACTTGAATATGAAATTTGCTCTTTCTCGTACTATTGCTTATAAACCTTGACAGTCTTTAACTTTCCTTTAAACTTTTGATGTTCCGCTTGTTGATGATGATATGTTTCTATGGACTTGTTGTTGTCGAGAGAATGGTTCCAACTGCAAACAAGACTACAAGATAGAGTTAGCAATTCTGATGGCACCCTCATGATTGATAGAAATAGCACTCAAGAGATCAAAAAGTAGTGCTGAAATTGGTGCGAGGTTAGGTAGCTCATCATTCTACCCGGAATTTGCGCAGATGAAACCCTCTAAACGGACAATTGAAGGTTTGGTGCCTCACTCATGGTATTGAATGATCAACTCTTCTAATACTGTATTCTCTACCGGCAGTTTAAGTCCATTTTTATCAGCTCTAGCCTCTCAACAACTAAGCACTCCGAATATAGCTCTCTAATACTTCTAAGTTCAGTTGTTTCGGTTAGAAATCCGTATGTAAAGGTATCTAGAAGTATACTAAGTGACTCTAAAATCTCTAAAAGTTGAAGGTTTTCATGAAAATATGTACAAAAGTTTTAAAAATTCTACCTACAAAAGAGAATACTAAAACTCTATATGCTTAATTACTCCCCGCACTTAAACTTTACATTGTCCTCAATGTAAATTGATTCCTCCAATGTAAAATCAAGATGGGAATCCTAACATGATATGAAAAACTAATAAAAATCAAAAGATAAAGATAGAAATACAAAACCAATGGTTTGCCTCCCATTTAGCGCTTAGTTTAACGTCTTCAGCCCGACTGTCTGGTCGCCCATAGACCAACAATCTGAAAATTTGGGGATCCACCCGTAGAACAATCTGCCTTGCATATATTACCTTCACACAAACATTAGTAAAAGAAAATAATAGTGAAGTTAAGAAGTTTCCTCCACACTTAGTCTATTCTACACTCGGAAGTGGATAAAGAACATAGAATTCGGGAACTTCTATAGACCCCTCTTTGCTAACCTGCATAGTATGAGAATCAAATATTTCCAACAACGGATATTTAGAAGCAAAGTCACTCAACAATACTTCTGAAGCACATACATTCAAGCCAAAACGAGGTAAAAGAAAAGGATCAATAAGAAAAGGTTCAGTCAAACCTTCTAAAGTCTCTTGAATTATAGGATCCTTATCTTTTTCAAAAATTT
>JAJJMC010012064.1:212048-230872 GCA_023531435.1 Papaver californicum
GATTATGAACATATGAGAATGAATACTTCAATTAATAAACATGTTTTCCAACTTAGGACTACATCTCTAACCAATAAGAAAAGTTTAGTTCATCATGGATTTCTCAAAATCTATGGAAAATAATCAAGAAAACAAGTAAAGCAAACCCTAGAAATCGTGATGATCAATCGCAACTCCAAGCCCTAGCTTCTTGTTCTCCTTGTGTTATCAAGTCTCCAAAAGTGTCCAAAGATGTAAAAGATGTCTTTCTAGGGTTATGGAGGTCTTCTTATATAGTATTCATCATATCTAGGTGTTAGAGTCCTAATGAGACCATGATACCTTGATTAGGAAGTCAAAAACGTGTCTTAGAAGTGCCTCCCGTCGAGTCATAATCGGTAGGCAAGACCCCCTCCTTAACTACCGATTGTAAGGGCTCAAAATATAACTTTCTTGTACCCAAAACGTGCCATAATCGGTAGGCTCGCTTTCCTTGTAAACTACCGATTGTTGGATCTCAAAAACGAAGTTTTCCTGTACCTGAAATTGCTTATAATGTAAACTCCCGATTGTGATGCTGAGTGTTTCATTATTTTCTTTCGGCTATTTTGCTCATAACTTCCTCATAAGAACTACAATGACCTAAATCTTTTTGCGTTGGCTTCGTCTTCTCGTTATCTTCATAATGGTATTAAGAATTCCTAGATTTGAATGAGTTGAATTCGGTCTTTGGCCCTTCTCCATTGGCAGAACTTAACTTCCTTGTTCATTTCGTGTCGTAATGAACTCCTTTCTTCTTCTTTGGTTGAATACACTTCAAAACTCCTAAGAAATCATTAAAAAAAAAACAAAATCAAAGCATAATGATATGAAAAGTAACAAGAAATCAATGAATTAGAGTATCTAAATAATGCAAATAATGCACCTATCAAATATAAACATGACTATCAAATTATACATATTTCTTATACTAACAATAATTAATTAAAAGGGTAATTTTAGAAATATACCCTTGTTTAATGATATAGGTCACCTATTAGTGGGACAAAATTTAAAAATGAATAGGTCATCTATTAGTGGGACGGAGGGAGTATCTAATTAGAAGTCGTAATTTAACAAGTTCATATATTCGGAAAGCTTTCGACGAGGTCTATACTATGAGTTCCAATTTTGCTAGTTTTCGAAGCTTTAATTTTCACGATATCATTTAGCTAAAAATCAACTACAAAATAAACTACCAAACGAGTTTATTCTACAAAATGAATTGTCTGATTGATCTACCATTATGAGTTCATTCTATAATAAACCTCCAAAAAACTACCATTTACGAGTACATTCTACAAATTGAACTGCCAGAATGAACTACCATTTTACGAGTTCATCCTACAAAACAAACTTCTAGAATAACCTATCATTACGAGTTCATTCTACAAAATTAACTATTACAATGAACTACAACTACGACTTCATTTTACAAAATGAACTGTCAGAATGAACTGCCAGAATGAACTAACATTTAGGAGTTCATTCTACAAAATGAACTGCTAAATGAACTACCATTAGGCCAAGTCCTATGCGCCCTTACCAACTGGGTTAGTTTGCCTAGCCAAGTGGCTAGGAAAACTTGCCGCGCCAATATGGGAGATGGAGCAAGCGACAAAGTCTTTGTCGAGCGACAAAGACTCTATCGCTAGCGACCGACTCTCTACCGCCTATAAATTTCCACAATTACATTCCTCAATTTCACATTATCCTTCCCTTACAAAAAAATTTAAAAAAAATCAAATTTTTTGCTGGAAAAAAATATTCTACCAAATGAGTTTAAAGTATAAAAGAAACAGAAAAGGACAACCATCAGGCGCCCCAAAGCGTGGAGTGAACTGGAATCAGGATAAAGAGATGGAATTCCAACATGTTAAACAGGTTGTGGGCGTTGGTGTATTGGAGGACCATATATCAGGCCATCAAGAGATAAGTCAGTATATTAGGCTAAGAGGTGGGTTGACTGAGTTGGGTACGGTGTTTGGGTGACTCCCTGATGCAGTTAAAGAGAGAGTCTGAAGATATCCTTGGTATTGTTTCTATTTTTTAAACAATAAGAACCATTTTTTAGTTGTGGTTCAAGTAATATTATACGTTGGTGGAAGACTACAAATACGTTATATTTTAAAGATTTCGAATGCGGTAAGTTTGTTTGTTCTCTAATCATTTTTTATTATTATTTTATATGCAAACTTTAGGATTTATAGCTGAAATTTAATCTCAAAATGTTGACTATAGGAGTTACACCGTTAAATATTTATATGTTGACGAGAATATTATGCGAGGAAAATATTGCTCCACTTGACCAAGAGAAATGGTCAATACAATCAATATAAAGAAAGTCATGTAATGTATTATGCTGATGAGCAAGGAAATAATAACCATGGAACTATTAAAGTTGTTGGAATCAGAGTCTCTGGGTTGAAGAGTTTCTTACAATGTTATAATCAGAGGGTGCATCAGGATCCAAGTTATGAGAACACTGACCACTTTGATGAACTCGAAAGAGTGTTTGTGTTATACATGTTAGGACAATTACTTTTTCCAACTGCTAGCTCAGTGACATTTTTTGGTTTTCTCGAAGCACTTGAAAATTTAGAGTTAACTCCAACGTATGACTGGGGTTTACACTGTTATCTTCATTGTACATAGGCTTCAGTGAATGTTCGGGCTCCAAACCAAGTTTGAATTGTTTTTGGGGAATCTTGTAGATAAAAAATCTAATTAATTTTTGTTTTTGTTTTTTTAATTTTTAAATGTTAAATTACTAACTAATTAATATAATTCTTAATTTTTTCATAGTATTGGTGGTATACTTACTTCCATGTAGCTGAACCTGCTCTATACTAACATAATATTGTTTTTCTAATTATTGAGAAGTACCAGACCGACAACTGGTTTCCCATTCAGGTTGATGAAGTCAACACTCTGAGCTTTCTCAAAGGCTCTAACAAGTGTGTAAAACAAGCCAAAACATTATATAATTATATGCCATATGTTGATCATACAGAGTACCATAGTAAAGCTTCTCAAAGGATGCTAGACTTGAGTTTACATCGATCGGTGTTTCTTAATTCTCCTTTTAGAAAAGGTGCATGGTGTTTCGGCGAAAGACACCTTCTACAACTAGAAGAGAGAAGAGCGAAATCAATTAATCCACTTCCAAGTGGAGAGATTTCTCTTGAAGGTTACATGAAGTTGATGCAAATTGGTAGACCATGAGAAGATGATCATAACTTAATCAAGGAGCCTGGTGATAGGAGTGATTATCTTCGTTGGTTCAGTTTAGTTTGCAAGCTTACCATTGTTATGGAGACGCAAAATTTGGGAGGAATGGATATGCTAGCTTTATGTAGATTGCCACTTGATGCCGAGTTTCTTCCTACCCAACCTCCACCAACAACGCTCGGTCCATTTGTTTATCCTAGTAGCCAGGGAGGTTCATCTTCTTCGTCAGCTACATCATCGTTTGAGTGGGAGGTGCTGATGATTAATCTAGAAGGGGAGCCCATCACTATTCTAGTTACTTCTCAAGCTATGGAACAAACTTATATGTATTGGGGGTACAAGCTACACAAGATGAGTTGCATGCTAGGTTGAACGATTATTATTGGCGATCAAAGAAAATACAGGATTATTACGTGCAACAGCTGACCCAAATGAGAAACACATTAAGTTTTGATCTTCCATATGAATACAGTCAAGGTTAACCAAGTCGTAGAAGCAGTCAAATAAGTGAAACACCAGAGCACGTGACACAAACTCATATGACAATTGGTGCCGGAGACGTTGATTTGGCTCTGGAAACATCCGTCAGTGGTCCACTCTTTTTGAATCTTTATACCCCGACTCCAAGAGGAGCCTTTAACGTATATCGGCTCGTTGGTCCCTCATTTCCTTAGATTCCTTTTGCAGGTTTTGGCGATGAAACTCAACCTCCTGAGGCTACTTAAGCTTCTATTACATCCCTGTTACGTCAAGGAGAATACGATATCAACTGGATCTTTCCTAGTGATCAAGGAAATCAATCAGGAAATTAAATGTAATTTTATTTCAATCTAACGAAGATTATTAATTGAATTTGATATATATTTTTGTTAAATCTATGTGTTGATTTACAAATAGCAAAATCCTATAAAATCAAAAACTACTCTGTTTTAATTTAATTTATAGAGAAAGTAATTTTATAAATTTACACCACCTAATGTTAATGAATTTAAATGCGTTAATGGTAAGCTTGTATGTCAAAAAAATTTGAATAAAAAAATTTACATTTGATCAAAAATAGTCGTTGGATTTGTAATAATGAAAGGTCGTGATCGAAATAAGAAGTTATATAAAGACCCTCATATTGAAAATGAATTCACGATTGTGATCAAAACTCAGCGACAAATTCTATGTCGCCAACGACAGAGACTCGCCGGGATGTGTAACTGCCCAAATATGCTGATTTGCCCAACCAATTTTCCCGTTTGACATGCCCATAATAGTTTAATATGGGCAAATATAACCAGCTGATAAGTGCATAGGACTTGGCCTTACGAGTTCATTTTACTTAATGAACTACCAGGTCCAGAATAATCATTCTGCAAAATGAACTACTATTATCAATACCATAAAAAAATAAAGCTTTGAAAAATAGTAAAAATAGTACTCGTTATATAAATCTCGTCTAAAGTTTTCTGAAAATAAAATTTATTAAATTTTTATTTATGGTTCAAGAGATATTTAATTTTTAATTTTTAATTTATTTTTCTTTATTTTAAGAAGAAAGAAGATAAGAGAATATGATATTTTAATTATTGTAAGTTTTTAATATTTTAAAACAAGGATTAAACTAACTTCATCGATGGACCAAACTGACGTTAATCTAACGAAGTTTTACTATATAGTCTGCATTTAAAAGCACAAAATTGACATCTCAAGGTTCCAATCTCCCAAAATATAGTTCTTGGTGAAGCAGTGGTGGGATGTGAACATCCATAAGTACATATTGCGAACCAGCCAAACCCTTGGCACACATCAAACTTTTCAGTACACCTGAAATCTACATCTTCATCTGATTTCCCATCTGCTGTAGAGGGGTTGCATCAGCAATACCAAATAATATATTCATATGGATTTGGCATTCTACGCCTCTGTTCACCATTCAGAACACGAGGTGTTAGTTGGCAACCTAATAACACGAAATGTCTTTCATGCCTCATAAAACATTCCAACCTCCATTCGCTGTGTAAGAGGTATTCCCAAAGCCGGCAATGCAGACCTACAATTACTATGTAAAACTTCGTAAAACGCAAGAATAATCTTGTCGAACCAGTTAACATTTTTCCCTATATGAAACCTTGTCTTCCCTCGAACATGAACAACTCCCGCTGATAGTGCCCGTTCCAACTCAAGCAACTCTTCTTCAACTTGAAGACTCATAGAAGTTAAAGTCCCTGAGCAGTTCTGTATATGTAACCGTATATTATCAGTGACTTGACTGACAAAGTCATTTCCTTCGAGATTTAGGGAATCCGCGTAACCATACTGAATAAGACAGCCATAAACACCTTTAGGACCCAATTTTTTTACTACAATTCGTTCATGTTGAGGTACTTTAGGTATCAATTTGTAACGAAGAGTGGTGAAAACAGTAACCTTATGTAATGACCTCATATTCTTGATGTAATGACCCAACAGCGGTGTCAATCCATCCTGAATGTTGCTATAGAAGAAACAGAGGCCATGAACTCTCTGGAATTCAGGATTAGATAAGAGAATTGCAAGGTTTTCTAGTGTTATTTTGTAAGTCATTTCATATTCTAACTTCTTCTGTCGTCCATAAAACCAACCAAACATAATGAAGGCAAGAACTAGAGAAATGGCAAACGGAACCCATCCACCTTCCAAGATTTTAGTGATGACAGCACTTACATAAACTCCTTCCATGACGAAAAATGTTACGAAGTAAAGAGCAACTAGAATGAGCGGGGTTCTCCATATCATGATCATGACTAGTGTCAATAATACAGTAGTGATGAGCATAACTAGACTAACCACAACACCTGTGAATAAAATCTTGCAGATTAGTATTTCTGAAATAGATCAAACCAAATCAATTTGTTGGGGAATTTTGCACCCGTCATCCCTAGAGATAATGTAACCTATCACTATCCAAAGGTGGCCTTTAGTTTCTTCCACTAAAATAAGTAAGTTATAAAAATAACTAAAAATTTGTTGGGTGGATAATCCGACTTACCAAATGCATTTCCGATGTCTTTCCCATCTCCAAAAATAAGCACGACAGAGACACATAGAACCATGAGAATGTAGTTAATTTCTGGAGAGTACACTTCACCCTCTTTGTTAGGCGAGGTGTGTACAACTTTAACCCTTGGAAAGTAATCAAGAACTACTGATTGCTTGATAATAGAAAATGTTGCAGAGATTAAAGATTGGCTTGCAACAGTTGCTGCCAAAGTGGCTACTACTAGCATTGGCCAGTAAACTTTAGTGGGTATAAATTTGTAAAACCCATCATCATGATCATTTGGGTGCCTGATCAGGTATGCAGTCTGGCCGGCATATGTCAGCACCAGAGAAGGATATATTGTGCATAGAAATGCAATCTGTGAGGAGGAGAAAGTGTTACAGTACTGTTGATAGGAAATGGTGCTACAATACTGTGCATAGAAATGAAAGCTTTTCAATAGTAGCAGAAGAAAATTTACTTGAATTGAACTTCTAGAGAAATGACCAAGATCAGCAAACAGCGCTTCAGTACCTGAATATCACTGTGTTAAAACTTTTTATACCTATGGCCATACATAAACTTGTGTAAATGTAAGTACCACTTGCTCTTCCACCACAAGGCCCAACATTTCAAGGGTAAAAACAATTCCGAACATTCTCCTCACAGTTTAATATTTCTGAAGAAAAATCAGAGTTTGGAACCTTTTCAGCGCACCAAGATGCACATAAAATACTCTGCTTTTGAAATCCTTCCAGATAATTATCTTAAGCCCATGATATGAACCTTTATTTTTTTATTTTAAAATGCAAGCGTTGTGGTACATTGCTTTGGGCAAAATGACGCTTGAAGTAGTCGGGTTAAATGGGTTCGAGGTTAAAGTTCAAACGGATCAACTGGAAGTATTAAAGATAAATATTCTGCTTTCGGAATCCTTGAAGATAATCAGATGGAATACGCACCTGTGATGCAGAGAACGGTTCCTCCAAGTAACAACCAGCCATCCTTTCCATTATTGTGGAAGAAACGCAAGATATAGTGCGGTGATAAAGCCTTAAAAATCGCTGGGTAATTATGTAAAATGCTATATATTCCAACCATTGGAGTGGTTAAAGTCCAGGTACCCATGATAGGAGAGAATATGAAACTCACTCTTGAAGTGCCAAACTTTTGCACCAGGAACAAAACAATTAGTATTACCGCAGAGAGAGCTTCAACATGAGCTGTAAAGTAAAAGATAGTTACATAAATGTAATTTTTTATATAACGCATGACGTTATACTCAAGAGCTGTGAGTCTATGACATAGGATTCAATAATGTGGATAGAAAGGCTGCTTCAGTATCTCATTAACGCTGCTGAAGCCCATTTCTCCTAGTAACTTTAGAGCATTTCTCCTTGGGTTCGAATATACTGTCAAACTGAATGTTCATTTGGGTTTTAATTTGTCAGGTAAAGAGGGGTTTCTCTACTGTATAACTTACACATAATAGTGTTATTACTTACTTTTAGTTACAGAAGGAAAAGGCGCTCTTAATCCATCCATTGCCGATAGCACTGATACACAAATATTAAAAAGATACTGTGGGTTTAGAATTCAAAGTGTTATACTGGCAACCTGAATGAATGGAAAATAAGATGCTCAGTAAGAAACCTGAAATTGCTGGAGTAAGTATGCCATCGCCAATCAGCATGCACATTCCTAACATTGCAATGAAAAGTAGTAACCTTCTTGCAACCAAACTTCCTTCAAAAAATATAGCTAGACGACTTTTCTTTGTGGTTCTATAAGGACTTGGGCTAGAATGGTGGTCTGAAATTGAATCTCTTTTAGAAGCAAAAATACTAATGTTTGCATGCCTACAGAGTAATGAATACAATGCGAAAGTTCCGCCTGCAATTTAGCATAAGAGTTATTAGATGATATTTTTATCTCCATACTTTCTTTTCTCTTTTGTTTCATTAGGGCAGAGCATGATTACTAAAAAGTGACAATAATCAATATTCACCTTTTTATGAGATTCTCATTTGCCAAGATCTACATTGGAATTCCAAAATCCAGTTTACCACATCTAAGGTTAGGTAAGATGGTCAGTAATATATGTTCTTGCAACTGCCCAGTAATAGTTGGTCTCGCTAATTTCTAAATGTAGATCACTTGATCTTGCTAATACAAAACTTCTAACTATGCCATTTTAAGCTCTAAAAGAAGATATAAAAAACAAAATGGATCGGCTGCCAGTTCCTTAAACAAAAGCAAATAAGAGAAATACAATTAATTATAAAAGAAAACTCCCTCAAGATCAGTGTTTAAGGAGGTATACAAATCCAAATTGCCTTTCATTGTTTACTTGTCTCTATCCCTATTATAACCTTGTCAACATGGTATTAGAGACATAGATTTAAGGTTGCGAACATTGGTAAATGCATCGCTACTTTTCTCTCTAACTGCTTAAGCATCTAAGGTGAGTGCTAGATAACCATTAAAAATTCATGATAAGTTTCAAATAATTAATTTAGTTATCAGTCGTTTTTTCAAATAACTTTCCATTTCACTAGGTAAATGAAAGAATAAAAAAAATGAGATTACCTTCACCCTGGTCATCAGCTTTAAGAGCAATGCAAGCATACTTGACACAACCAATAAGGGTGAGAGTCCAAAACATGATGCTGTAAATCCCCAAGTAGTCATCTTCACTGGGAGATTTCAGGTTCATTGATGGGTATACATAAAGAGGGGAAGTAACGAGTCCTCCAAAAACAACACCCAGTGTATTATAAGCAAGAAATAAATTCTTCCACCAACTAGTTTTTTCCTGAAAAAACAAACAACAAATTATTTGTACTTCCAATTGGAATTTTGACCATATACTTCCCTTTACATTGAAAAATAATAAAAAGGACAAGATGAGGTAACAAAACCCTAGTAATCATAATAACAAAGATACCCCTAGTTATGTTATACCAGCTTATAATCAATAAAACACTCTACTTTGAAAAATTTCATAATCAAAAAAGAAAAATCTATAATGTGAAAGAAAAAAAAAAACTTAAAAAGGTCCTACTGAAAGAGAAGAGAAAAGAAAAGAACCTTTTGAGTTTAAGGTTATTATTATTACAAGAACTATTCATTCATATTACAAAGTCATTAAAAATGCCCATTTAAACTCCTTCAAAAATCTACAAAGCCCAAATGAGAACAAATAACAGAACCCTCGTAATGCAAAGCGGCAAAAAAAAAAAAAAAAAAAGTAATGAAGGATTTAAATTAAGTTAACTTTACATTGCCTTGTTCGGTTAACGAAGAAGAGGTGAATCCATGATTATCATCTGATGAAGTTGACTCAATAACAATTTCAGAGAAATGAATCTGTGGGTTTGGATTACTTGTAGAGAGATGGAGATCCATCTACTCTATGTAACCTATCCAAAATGCAGTAGTTTGTATATTTTTCTCTGTCGAGTAAACACGTGAAAAAACGAAACCAAATAAAAGCGAGAGATAGGAAAAACAAGTAATCTAGTCCGTAACTCACTTATTTATCTCCGAGGCTTTGAGAAAAAAATGTGTTCGATGCCGAAGAACGACTTGACTTTATTATGCTTCAAAAAAAAAAACTCGACTTTGGAAACTGGCACTGCGGGGTATATGTTTCAAAAATAAAATAAAAAATACACCGTGGGGTACTGTATATAGGATTTTGACTTCGAAAGCAGACACCGTGGGGCACCTGTAAATCTTTTTTCCTTATCTTCCATAAAATAACAAGTTGCACGGATAGTCTCACACGTCTCTTCCATCCATAATTCGTGGTGATGGATCATGGATTCATGGAACGCATCCTTCACAGTTCAGTATTTTTCTCACATGTTTCTGTTCTCGCACTCTCACTGTGTCGTAACATTTAATTTTATGGACTGAGTTCTCATCTGATTACCCGTTAGTGCATGTGTCGTAACATTTAATTTTATGGACTGAGTTCTCATCTGATAACCCGTTAGTGTAACTACTGTGGTGCATAAAATTTGGTTTTATGTCTCCATAATGTTGAGCCAATCACTATGGGGGTAAAAATGTTTACATTCTAGTAGATAGCCAAGGCTTTGCTATGGAATGCTACACATATCACTTAATTGAAAAGCCTGGTGTGCGAATATAAGTTTTCTGAAAAATATCATGGATACTAAGTTTCCACTTCTTTTTCTTTTATGTACTTTTCATATTTGCATTGCTTTCACACTCGAACATGGTCTTCCATTTTGTATAATCGTTCTATTTGGATGGATAAATAATTTTTGGCAAGATAATTAACTCAATTCTAAGTCACTAACGGTAATGCTCGATGAAAAACAATAGAGCCTCTTTGTGATCGCATGCAACTCACTAAACGGTTTTGTAGGACGTTCAAAACGTATCTTGGTACACACAATAATAACAAGGAAGCGGTGATGGCTCAATATACTGCAAATTTGGATCCTCGTTTATGAGTTCAGTTTCTAATCAAGATGAATTGAATTAAAAGGATGTTATAAGTTCTAATCTTACGCTCTCCCACAACTGATCATGGTCATCTATTTTTCTTTAACGATTTTATTTATTTAGTTGTCGGATCTTAACGTGTTTTTTTCTTTTCTTTTTTTAAAACCTAGTCGTTACAGGTTTCTCTATATAAGATAACTCCCTTATTAGATATCTTTAATTTTCAATGATTTCTTCTTCATCCAAATTCATTATAGTCGGAAAATATCATTCATAGTAGCGGATGATATTTTTCTTATTAATTTGACCTTCTTAAAACGACTTAATGAACGTCATTCGATGTTTCCGATGAGAGCAAAAAAAAATCTTAGTCTTATTAAAAGGGAATCATAAACACCATAAATGGGCAGACTTAGCTGAAAGATTCATCAGTTACCGATATATATATGATGCGGGAATACATCAAAGTACTGAAATTGTTAACCAATATCATCGTGAAGAGAAAGTGAGTATTTTGACATGTTTATCCATATTTCACCATAAAATCTAAGTCATTTAGTTTTACATACTAACTTATCATTTATGTAATTTCATAAAAGTAAAGCTCAATGCATGTGGGATATATGAACCATACATCTATTCTTGATCTTGAGGATATATGCTCCGCAATTCATTAAAAGGGTATGGTATGTGATTCATTGAAGAGTTGGACTGAATTAAAATGATGTGATGTGGTTTATTTATGGAATGCGGTACATTTATGAATGAAAAAGATGTTATGTGTTTTTATTTCACACTCCTCTTATACCTGGTTGTGGCTATCTATTTTCTTAGAATACGATTCTATTTTTTTTAGCCCTTGGATCTCAACAGCTAGTTTTTAAAAAAACTAAGCGAAAGGGGTTACTCAATATATTAAAATCAATTTTTCAAATTTTTTTTTCATCTGAATCTATTAATATAATTTCATTCACAATCATTGTCATTCATGTACAACATAAAAATGGTTCGTTTTACCTATGAAGAAGATGTTGATTTTATTCGAGAGTGGATATCGGCTACTACTGATGGAGTTATATACTATAAATACTTAAAATAAAACCAGTGGCACTTTTTGGAACCATGTGTTTCAAATCTTTGTGTCGGTAATCGGTAATCAAAATGCAAGAACTAAGTGTGGTGTTGAAAATAGATTCAATATTCTCAATAGTAAGGCAAAAAATTATATTAATCATCTGTGTAAAGTTATTCAAGTTTATCTTGGACTGTCTATTGAAGAACGAATGAGGATCTAAATATATTTTAGATTATTTTCACCATATATTTTAATTGATTTCCTAGTCATACTTACTTATTGTTCATTTGTATTTTCAAAAAACTAGTGCTTGTTCACGGCATTTTGAAGTCGAATGGTTGAACAATTTTATCATGATGAATGTCATTAAATCTTAAAACAAAGTATCATAGGATACAATTTTAAATGACTATTTCACTATAATGTGTGTGGATACAAAATAACTAGCTTGCTTTAAAAGAAAAATTAGCTTAGGAATTTAGTCATCTGTAGCCATATGACCAGATACGGTAAGTTCTGTTTAGGGGTTCCGACTATAACTAGATATACACATGTAATAGGCTCCAAAGGGCGTGGCACCAGAGGAGTACAATTGTAACTGACTGTGTCGACCAGCCTTGTAATACCATATCACCTAAAGAATCTGTCTTCAGGATCCCTATAAATAGGGTACTTAACCTTCAAGTCAAGGGTCCATGCCTTTGAACTTTATACGAAATCACCTCTTATATAGTTATTGTCTTTTTGCTTAGATTTTAGCTTAGTTGTGATTTTATCTATATTTAGGTGTGGTTGTTAGATTTTTAGCAACTATATTTTGGCGTCGATTAAGGGGATCCTTCGACTCAACCTTAGAGATCGAGAAAAATCTTTTGATTTCTCCTTTGGTCAAGACGTGAAGTAGAAGCGCTCATACAAGATTAGCACAATGAAAAGTCACGTAGGATTTCTCAAACCTTAGTAAACTGATTCGAGTTTAGAGATAGCGTAAAGTCACGACTGCAAGCAAAAACCAACTTACAAGGGTTGGTATTCAGAATCATTAAACCAGCGTGCCTCATCCATCAAATCCTAACAAACTTTAATCTCACGATTAAAGCGTATATTGTCGCCAAGCACCCGTGTGGAGATGGAGAAAACAGGGAAACAAAAAGAAAAAACTAAGCAAGTGTGGATTCTGATAGACATATATAAACCCACTAGTATGCAACATTCAGCAGAAGAACGAATAAAAGGGATAAAACTAGACGACATTCTCTATAAAATGGATAAATTAGTGGGGATCGTTAAAACTCAAGAATCCTTCATTACAGAGCAAACCGCGACCATACGAGTCTTAGGCATACCAATACTTATGAACCAGAAAGATGTTTTGTTGTACACACACAACATCTGAATAAAGCAGTCAGAGCAACCAATCTAATATACACATGGATAATGCTACCAGAGCCCAGAGATGCACCATCAACGGGGAAGGAAATACCAAATATGAACTGGCAACAACACTTGGTAACCAACCATACGACTAAAGATATTCAACATGCAAACTTCCAGCAAACGACAAATCAACAGTATGCAACAGATTTTATAAAGGAGTGGTTACACATTGTTGATGGTAGATTTTTGACAAAGACGAAAATCATAAAATTACCCTATGCGCGACAGCAGGAACATATAAATATTCGTGCATATTAATGACTTTATGTAAATATACGAATTTTATACTTCTACACATGTTGCACAAAAGAGTTAAAAATGATGTTCTCTACAGGCACTTTATAGAACTAGAGTCGGGATCTATAGTCAAAAGGTTTTGTCACAATACTTAACGAATGTTTAGTTTATAAATTTTCATAAAACTATTGATAACTTTAAACCATAATTTAATTTTTAATTTTTTTATAATAAATAATTTATATTTTTCTTAGTTTGATTGATTTTGTAGAAAAATAATACTTATTGAATGTTTGGATTACAAATTTTCATAAAAACTCTTGATAACTTTAAACCCGAATTTAATTTTTATTTTTTTATAATAAATAATCTATATTTTTCTTAGTTTGATTGATTATGTAGAAAAATCTAACTGAAAATATAGAATATGTTTTGATCCAGATCTGGCTCTAGTGTTAGTGAAAGACGAGGCAAGGTGAGGGACATCCCGCGCCTAGTGAGTAGCAGATCTTGGTGGCCTCAGCTGAATATGAAATCTCCATATAGGTTGACTTGTGTGCTTCATAGCCCAGCGTTTATTCCTTATAATCAGGCTAGTTATGAAGCGGCTTCCTCTATCCTACTCTAAAAAATGTTGGATTTCATCTGTACTGGTTGGTCTTGATTAACCGTTATTTCGTCTTTGGATTTTTATTCGCATCTTCTCTATCCTTTGAACACCTGAGTTTGCAGACCGCTGCCTCTCTGGTTTGAAACGAAGAGCTTGTTATATCGATTCTTGAACTCAACGGATTGCCGCCACTGCTGCCCAATGATTAGTCGAGTCTTCTAGTATGAGCCGCTGGGCGTTTCGAAAACTATTCCAAAGTCACCGGTTAAAGCCTTCTTAATGGCTGAACGAGTCGTTGGTCATGGATATAAGAATCGTTACAAGCTTAAATGAAGTTGTTGTTTTTCAGTCTTACTTACCATTCAAAATCGTTGATATAAGTGTGAGTTTAAAGTCTTAGACTCAATATGTTTACCCAGCTAAAATTATCCATCAAAACACACCTTTTTAGTCATCAACGTCTAAGATATATCAAGAGAATCATGATCATAACATATACATAAATACATATTTACATCTGGTACAAAATTTTGGGTTATATATAACTGAATTTTTTTTGTTATGTTCTTACGGTTAATAAATTTGTTCATAGGTTTCGTTAAAGCTTTTTGTTCATCAATCTCGACCCTATTGTAAAATATATAGTTATTTCATGGACAAGAATGACCAAACTTTAAGAGATACTCCTTCTCCGATGTGGATTGAGCGTCTGTTTTTGGAAAATTGTTGTTTGTTATCTCCTGTAAGGGTAGGTCTGTAGTCACTGACTATAATATCGCTTTTGTAATTTTCTTCTTAATATATTTGTCATTTTATTGCTCTTTTTACTGCTCATTCTAGTTAAGGATATCTTCGAGAGCTTTCGTCTGATTCAAAATTTTCGTTTTGGTAAAGTTAAGACATTGAAAGAAGATGAATCCATGTTACCAAAATTTATGTATGTGTTGATGTGGATCACTATATTAGGATTAAAGGGCTCATTTTTCGTTTTTGGAACTCCGATTCTTATGATAAAATCTTCTACGTAATGATCCGACCCTCCACTAATATTGTTCTCACTTAGTTACTATGATCATCCAGCAGTGTGGGATTTTTTATCGGCCACCGCCACGATCATCTAGCAACAGCTTCCTAGGAGGTCATTCATCCCTGAATTACTTCTTTCCGAGCATGCATAACTAAAGAGATTTTTTCCAACTCTTTAACGATTTGTGCTGAAAAACCTCAGTGTATTATAGGCATTCCCTACCTCTTGTGAGACCAGTATCTAGCACAACCATAATACCCCAATTCATAAGGTAGGGTTCCTTGAATGAAATACAAGTAATGGTTTGACCTTTGAAAACATTGAGCCCTTTTTAACACAATTGGCTCCATATTCATAAAAATCTCTACACTTAAGGACGGAGTAATCCAGGGATGCATATATGACCTCCTGGGAAGTTGCTGCTGGATGACCACAACGGTGCATGTTACAAAATTCCACACCGCTGGGCGACCATAATGGCTAAGTGAGGACAATATCAGTGGAGGATCTGGTAATTACATATGGTATCAAAGTCGACGGCGGGTCACCTTTCAAGATGAGAAAGCACATTGGATAGGTTGCGCCAGGTACCGGTCTCGTGAGGGGAAGGAAACGTCGAAGATCTAGAATATATATATATATTTCGGAGCCGAGGGCGACTCCAATTTAAGGTGGTGGTATTTTAATATCCAATTCGGTATGTAGAGTTCGCATAATGGAATATAAACAATGTTTGACATTTATAAATACCGAGGCCTTTTCACCACAGTTGGCTTCAGAGTTGGCAAATATTTCAGCAATTAAGCATGCTCGGATGGAAATAATCCAGGGATCGGTGACCTCTTTGGAAGTCGTTGCTGGATGACCGCAACGGTGCCCGTGGAAAACCCTACACCGCCGGATAACCGCAATGGCTGAGTGTCAGTGGAGGGTCGGGTCATAAAAAAAATGCCTAGCATACTCTCTCACCCGATCATAGGTGAACCGTCCCTAGTTGTAATATGATGTGGTTGTAGACAGTGGTAAAAATAAGATTCGTTCAAGACTTGTGAAGATTTGGTTTTAAGCCTAATTTATAAGACTAAAAATAGCAAAAACTCAAACAAAGTTGATATCAAGATTAAGAGAATATTGAGGCTAAGATTCCACCATTTACCAATTTTCAAAGTGACTTAATTCAATAATTATAATATGCAATTCATATGTTCAGTTTGATTATAAGATATTGTCAATATTAGGTTTTCAAAATATCAATTGTAAATCGCAAGTATGAAGCATCAAAAGTCCTAGACTAAGCATGCACCATCAAGAGAAAACACAACTAATTAACAAAAATCATTTAATCAATTTCAATTCAATGCAAATAATCATAAAATAAAAGAATTACACAAATTAAATAAATAAGAAATACCACTTTTTCATTGTAAAAATAGCTTCCTTTATCGCCTCGGCAATGGGGTTTAGCTCCTCATGTTGGAAACACTCTCAAAATATTGATTCAGGGCTCAAAAAGTGTATACAAATATGAAAAAAAAGATAAAATAATAAAAACAGGGAATTTACAACGGTTTATGGCCGCTACAAACTCACTGTTACAAGTCAAACATTTCATATTCAAAATATATGTTGCAGAAGCAGCTGTTAGAAATAAGACTGTCTCAAAGTGACAGTTCTCGAAAGAGAAAAGACCACAAAAAAGAATGACGGACTTGAGAAGCCTAGTGTTCTTCATGTTCTTCATGTTTTTCCTGCTGGTGAAGAAACTCTTTCCAACTCTCTGGCTCGATCGGATTTTCAATTATGAGTTTTCCCCAACTCCCGATCCCCACTACAGCAACACCTTTACAAACCCCAAGACATTCTTAAATCTTATACTTTTAACAATAATCTTCTCGGCAATATTTTCTTTCACTCTCGGTGATTTTTCTTTTTTTTTAACTTAATCTCGATGATTCTGTTCCTTCTCTTTGTCTTCTGAGTTATCCAGACATTAGAAAGGAATAAAAGTCATGCGAGAATAGGCAAGAAAAATCCCAAGTTTCCAGATTTATCTTCTTCTTTCTATTTTTGCGAGAATATTAGTTTGATACGAATTTTGTTTTGATTTCCAAGTCTTTAAACCGTGTACAACTTATTATTAATTCAGGTAAGAATATATTGTCGTCTTAAAACCTTAATATCTTCTAAAAATATTCAAACCAAAATCACAGATTCGAGAAGAAAAATTTCCCGTCTTATTCAATTTCGAATTTGAGTTGGGTGCCTTTAATACTCTTTTTGGGTGCCTTTATCAATTCACTTAGGGTGCTTTTAGTAATTTTCTTTGGGGGTGCAAATATCAATTTTCGAGCCAATTTTTCCATAAAATTTTATCTCTTCAACACATAAAATACCACAATAAGTAAAAAATAAGTACTAACAAAATAAATAATTGAAATCAAATCAGACACAAAAATGTGTCTATCAAATACCCCCAAACTTATTATTTGGTAGTCCTCGAGCAAATCTAATCTAGAAAATAAAACTTCTAACTCATTGTCACAGGCATCGCGACTACACTTGGCGTGTTCAACAAGCCTTTGAACCCCTAGGTGGCCCTAGTGGACGAGTTTTGTCTCGTGAGGGTTTACAAGAGATATACCCACAAAACCTTTACTCCAAACTCTAGCTACTTGTGAATTATTGGGGGTAGACACTAAACATGCTCTTTAGTTGGCTACAAAATTCTTTGGCTATGGAAGGAATTACTTTGTTTTGAATCCAATTGTTGAACACGAGTTTACACTCAAGCGTACTTAAATTCATATATAAGAAAACAAAGCACTACTCAGAAAGTCATACTATGGACCACGATACTCGGAATTTAACAAACCATAATCACATGAATAGGTTAAGAAGATGGATATGGTGATAAAAGTGTGTGCATGCTGACTAAGGTGAACGGTGTTTCCCAGAATATTTGTATGAACATCATGCCAACATTAACCCTAATAGATTGAGATACTTGATGATTTTGTAAATAGTGGTAAGAAAAGTATCGTTCGCTCGAACTTGTGAAGATTGAATTTAGATTTAATAAATTAATTTTAAACTAAAAATATATACAAAATATGAAAATAATATTAACAAAATATTGAGGTTATGGATTCATCATTAACCAATTAAAGTGATTCAATTCAATAATTATAATTATGTAATTCTTACATTTATTTTGATTCTAATATTTTGCAATAATAGATTCTCAAAATAACAATTGTATAACAAAAGCATGGAACATCTAAAACCTAGGATAAGCATGTACCATCTAACGAAATCACAACTGTTTAATAAAAATCATTAAATCAAATTTCAACCAAGGCAAATAATCATAAAAGAAATTACAAAAAATTAATTAAAATAAAAATATACCACTTTTATTGAAACAATGGCTTCCTCCGTCACCTCAGCATACGGGGTTTACTCATCTTGCTCAAAACACCCTCAAAAGTTTGGTACATAGCTCAAAGTGTTTGAAAATAATGAAAAAGAGTGAAAATAATGAAAACAGTGAGTTTGCAACGTTTATAAACATTACAGACTCACTGTTTCAGAGAGATAACTGTTTCCTGAAGCTAAACGTTGCAAATGAAGATATCCGTTGCAAAGTTAAAAGCTTTAGCAACAAAATCTTCAAACTTTTCGTCACGAAATCTTCAACCTTTTT
>JAJJMC010012064.1:231272-347265 GCA_023531435.1 Papaver californicum
CTTTTGAAATGGCAAGAATATTCTTGTCTTTAAAGCCTAAAAATCTCTCCCAAATACTCTTCACTAATTCATGGCAGTTGAAATATTTTGTGATAATCATTTTCCCGCCAACTTTTGAATTCAAATTCAAAGAAGTGGGTGCCTTTAACAAATGAGTTGGTGTCTTTATCCAAGCCTGGGGTTGCCTTTATCAATCTTTCGGGTGCATTTAACACTTTTGTTGGGGGTGTTTTTAGCACTTTTTAGCCAATTTTCCCATGATTATTTATTCTTCCTACAAATACATAAAATCACAATATAAGTACACAAATGAGTTCTAACAATATACAAATTGAGATCAAATAAGACACGAGAACGTGTCTATCAAATACCCCCAAACTTATTATTTGTTAGTCCTCGAGCAAATCTAATATAGAAAATAAAAATAAATCCTAACTCACTTTCGCAGGTATCGCGATTGCACTTAGCGTGTGCAATAAACCTTTAAACCCCTAGGTGTCCCTAGTGGACGAGTTTTGTCTCGTGAGAGTTTACAAGAGGTGTACCCACAAAACCTTTACTCCATATTTTAGCTACTTGTGAACGATTAAGGGTAAACACTAAACAAGTTATTTAGTTGGCATACTAAATTCTTCGGCTATGGGAATCATTACCTTATATGAGTCCAATTATTGCACACGAGTTTTCACCCAACGTACCAAAATTCATACAAGAATTCAAAACTCTACTTAGATAGTCGTTCAACCACGATACTCAAAATCTATCAAAGTACAATCACATGGAAAGATTTAGAAGATGGATATAGACAAAATGAAGTTTGCGCGTGTTGACTAAGGTGAACGGTGTTTCCCATATCTGTCTGAAGGTCAGTGCCAGGATGAATGGTTTGAGATATGCTCCCACTAGTCTTATTCCTTAAACTAATATCGACTCAGCTGGTATGTATAAGGGTCCCAGCGGTCGATTTATTGAAAGTATTTTAAATACACTGACAACATGATTGGATCAAATGAATCCAAGCGCATGCTCCTTATCATCATCTTACATGATAGTTCTCATGGATCCTGCATTCCACGCTTGCTTGGGCGACGGAGACAGGGAGAACACACATATATTGCTATCAAAGTGTCAATACTCGATTTTTTATATTTTTTTAATAATAATAATCTAAATAATACAATAATGGGGATTTATCTCAAAGACTCAACTTCATCCTGACAGCGTAACAATTCGATATTGATGCCCCACCAAATCACTTAGAGAAACACAAAAATTACAAAAATAAAAACAGAAGGTGACATGGTCGAGATAGACTCCGAGATATGGTGACAACTATCATGTTATTTCTAACACCTGAGCTAGGCATCCTTTTATGAATAGACCATCTAACTAGGCACACCAATTCCTATAGAAAAAAAGCTAAGTTTCTATCTACCTAGAATGGTTAGTGTCATCCTGAATTGTTCACAAGTTTTTAGACTTTGGAGTTTCATGTTTCATTAAAAGTTTCTCCCTTACCCCCAAAATTAAATCTAACATTGTCCTCAATGTTCTAAATATGAATGATTAAATATATGAACAAGGAGAAATTGTTACCAATTGAAGGAAAGGAGTTAAGGAAAGATATTACTGTGTCGCATGAGCATGGGTTACCTCCCAAGAAGTGCTAAGTTTAAAGTCTTCATCCAGTCTAAGAAAGAATTAGTCACCTCATAAAATCATATAGCAATAGTCGGAACAACTGTGGGTCATCTGAATAACATAATATTATCCAAAATAGAAGGAAACTACAGCGGACCCAGAAAGTGAACAAAAAAAGTACACCCTTATCCCTATCTAGTGTCTTGTTTAAGACAACTACATTTAATTGAGGTTCAGGTTCGGGCTCTATGAAAAGTTCCAGAAAAAATATTTTCATGGGTTGGATTTCCTTATAGGAATGATCAACATGATCAGGTTGTAAAGTCTGGAGTAACTCAACTAATAAATTTGAAGCACATAATAATAACCTGAATAATTGTGGATCCTCAAAGTCAATCAAATTTGACCCACACAGTTGACTATGATAAAGGTGGTCATTCTTAAGCAAATGTGTCGATTCTAATTTCCTAAAGTAATTAGGCTTAGTCTCAAAACTTATAACTGACGCATTTGAAATTCAAACGTTCCCACATATGGAAGAAAATGTTTTGGTGGGAAAACAAAGTCAATCTTGGTATTATTTCCTAGGTAAACCACATCGACCATAGGATGGGTTTCTAACAACTGAACTTCTTTCTGGACATCAACATGCTCAGAGAATTTAGTTTGAAGATGATCTTGGAAAATTGTAGAGGTGCATATGTCAAGTCCCAAGTGAGGGACTTTAATCAGGGATACTTGACAATCACAAGAATCATCGGTACCCCCAAACTTAGGGTTGACATTACTCTCAAATGAACTAAAATTTGTTGGTTGGATTCTAGGGTCCTTAAGGTCCTGAAAAGGTTGGGTGTCTAGGACAACAAAATCCACTGGGAAACTATTCAATCAACCTGAATCAAATCATCCTATATCACATTAGAATTCTCTAAGAGTCTATCATCTTCTTCAGAGACTATAACTTCGAATCGTCAGACTCTAAATCACTAGTCTCAGGACAAACTCGTTCCTCTAAACCATTATCGGCTTCAAAACAAGAAAATTCTACACCGTCTAAATTAGTGGTATCTCTAGTCAAATCCTCTTCCTTTTGAATAGGTGAATAATCATTAAAATTATTTGGATTAGAAACAGAAATAACACTATCATCATGAAGCACAATTGGAGTGACAATTTCTTGATCACTCTGCCTGTATATTTCAAGTTCTTCACCAATACTATCCTCATCATCATAATAAAATGAAGATGTTTGAACCTCTTCAAAATAAGTAGTGTTACCAATTCTATCCTCGTCCTCTTGACTAGGTGAATAATTATCAAGGGTATCACTATATTGGAAATTAAGATCATTTTGAGCAATATTATTCTTTGCAGAACTTTCGTTCACACTTAATACAAACCTATTTCTATCCTCAGTCATTTGCTTTATAATTCTTCTTGTATCCTCAGTCATCTGCTTTGTATCCTCATTCAACTCCTTGACGGGATTCTCTATAGAAACAACTAGATCATAAATATTGCTAGGTTGTAACTGCTAGTGTTGTTCTTCTAGAGGCATAATAGGTTCATTATAAGTACTAGATTGCACATGCTTTAGGGAATCTCTCCAAGACAAAGAATTCGAATTTTGCTCATTTTCATGTTCATAAGACGGGTGTATCTATGAATAGTAATTGGGATCACCTTGGTATGAGCAATAACCTCCAAAAGGTAGGTGGTGGTCCCGACTACTATCCACACCATGTTCATAGTACGGATAATGTCTATTTTGAAATTCAGTCGGATATTCATTGTATTGGTCCTCATAATACCAGTTCGACGTTTTCTAAAAACTTTCTATTATATTTACAAAAAATCTAAGAAAATAAATCATAACATGAAGGAGTTCTAAACATACACAAACAAGGCCGACTCAACCAAATCAAACCTAGTGAATCTAACAAACAAAAAGCATGATGACTCCACTTAGATTGTTTATAGACAAGCTTCTATTCTTCCAAAAGGAAACTAGTTACAATTTTAACAAATCTCTTAGAACGATCTGAATTAAATTAAGTCGAATAGAAACAGGATAAGCTCTAAGGAACTTTGATAACCCTGCCCCTTTTGCAACTTTCCCTTGGGTTACAAAGCGGCTCTAATCAACTTAAAATAATCATCCTGAACTTTAAGTTATGCTAACAAAGTAACCAATACAGTCCTTTTGAATGATTTTCCAATAAGCTCGTTACCCTATAGATCTATTTCTAGTCAAATTTTAGGCTTGGGTTCGTGTTGGTAACGTGTTCCTAAGGCGGGCAAGAAGGAAACGGTGATGAAATCCGAGTCCTTATCTTATATGGCCAGTCCTTGCCCTTTACTAGAAAATAAATCCGTACAATTATTCAAAATATATGCATATGAAGGAATACAGTAAATCCACTTGCAGAGGATTCGTGGGTTGATCGAGTCTTACCTCCCATACCAGACGGGCGATGAACCGTTGAAGTCGACTCGGGCCACCAACTCCTGTGTCAGTGTACGAACCCGAGGGGCCGAGACAATATCGTAATTGCCGTCCTTCCATGTTGCATTTTATATTTAAATACCCTTCCGTAGGGTTTAAAAATTAATAATAAAGTTCAATAGTCCAAAGTCTAAAGTCCAAAAATAAGAGAAAACAGAAAAAATACCTAAAATAATTACAAAAATAATATGAATTTCGTAATAAAGTTTTCTAAAAAGAAAAATAAAAATCCTAAAAAAAAATTAAAAAAAATTATCTAAATAAAATAAAATCTTGTCTTCTTTTTCCGTTCTTTTCGCTTTGTCTTTGACTCCAAGTCTTAATCAATCAATATAATCTTTAACTCCAATTTCTTTTTGATCAAAAACCTGTAATACAAAGAAAAATACCCAAAAACGTAAAATAGAACAAATAAAAATAAAAAACCTAAAAAAATTCTAAAAACAAGTCCGCGTCGGCAGTGCCAAAAATTGATGATTTTGTAAATAGTGGTAAGAAAAGTATCGTTCGCTTGAACTTGTGAAGATTGAATTTAGATTTAATAAATTAATTTTAAACTAAAAATATATACAAAATATGAAAATAATATTAACAAAATACTTAGGTTATGGATTTCACCATTAACCAATTAAAGTTATTCAATTCAATAATTATAATTACGCAATTCTTACATTTAATTTGATTCTAATATTTGGCAATAGTAGATTCTCAAAATAACAATTGTATAACAAAAGCATGGAACATCTAAAACCTAGGCTAAGCATGTACCATCTAACGAAATCACAATCAAATTTCAACCAAGGCAAATAATCATAAAAGAAATTGCAAAAAATTAATTAAAATAAAAATATACCACTTTTATTGAAACAATGGCTTCCTCCGTCTCCTCAGCATACGGGGTTTAGCTCATCTTGCTCAAAACACCCTCAAAAGTTTGGTACTTATCTCAAAGTGTTTGAAAATAATGAAAAAGAGTGAAAAATAATGAAAACAGTGAGTTTGCAACGTTTATAAACGTTACAGACTCACTGTTACAGAGAGATAACTGTTTCCTGAAGCTAAACGTTGCAAATGAAGATATCCGTTGCAAAGTTAAAAGCTTTAGCAACAAAATCTTCAAACTTTTCGTCACGAAATCTTCAACCTTTTTGCAACGGAATCTTCATCTTCTTCATCATGATCACGAGCAGATTTTTCTGGAATTCTTGATTTTGATCTCTTGCCTCTCCGGCCCCCCCCCCCCCCCTAGAGCTTCATTTGACCTTCTTTTTATAATAAAACACTCCCAAAACTTCAAATCTCGTGAAAATCTTCTTGTTAATGAGAATCAATTCTTGGCAGTAAAGAGAAAAATCTCGGGTCTGATTTTCTTCCTTGATTTAACTTGATCCTGATTTTATTTTAATTTTATTTCCTCTTCAAACTCGAGCAAAATCTTCTTTCATAAACCCACACTTATTGCGTAGAACTTTATTAACCAACAAAATCCGAGAGAAAACATTTCCCCCTTTTTTACGTGGTTGTGAGAGATATGGTTTGAGTGTTCAAACCGTGTACACATCCTTTTGAAATGGCAAGAATATTCTTGTCTTTAAAGCCTAAAAATCTCCATAAAAATCTCTCTCAAATACTCTTCACTAATTCACGCAGTTGAAATATTTTGTGATAATCATTTCCCGCCAACTTTTGAATTCAAATTCAAAGAAGTTGGTGCCTTTAACAAATGAGTGGGTGCCTTTATCCAAGTCTGGGGGTGCCTTTATCAATCTTTCGGGTGCTTTTAACACTTTTGTTGGGGGTATTTTTAGCACTTTTTAGCCAATTTTCCCATGATTATTTATTCTTCCTACAAATACTTAAAATCACAATATAAGTACACAAATGAATTCTAACAATATACAAATTGAGATCAAATAAGAAACGAAAACGTGTCTATCAATACTCACCCACTGGTCTAAATCTTAATTCTAGTATCAACTCAGCTGGTATATACAAGGGCCCCAATGGTCGATTCATTGAATATATACAATTATTATTATTTATTTTTATTATTATTATTTTTGTCGACAACATGATTAGATCTTTTGAATCTAAGTGCATGCTCCTTGTCAGCAGAGTACATGATAGTTCAAATGGATCATGTGTTCCACGCTTTCTTAGGCGACGAAGACAGTGAGAGCACACACATATTTCTACCCAGGTGTCAGTTATTTTCTTTATTTTTTTTGGGTCAATTTTAATTAAAATAATGGGGCTTGATCTCAATCATTATTCTTCATCCTAGTGGCGACAACAAGGCGATACTAGTGCCCCACCAAATCACTTAGAGAAACACGAAAAGTTGTAAAAATAAAAACAGAACATGATATGGTGACGACTCCGAGATATGGTGACCATTATCATGTTATTTCTAACACCTGAGCTTTGTCCTTTTATGAATATACCGTTTAGGTTGGTCCCTCAACTCTTACGGCCAAGAAGTTTGCTTCTATCTACTTAGAATGGTCAGTGTCATTCTGAATTGTTAACAAGTTTCTAAATTTTGGAGTCTTATTATTGCACTAAAAGTTTCTCTCTTACCCCCAAACTTAAATCTAACATTGTCCTCAATGTTTCAAATTAAAGTGCAATACCAAAAATATAAGTAACAAGAGGGATAAAGAGGTAAGTCAGAAAGATAGTACTTGGGTGAAGCGTAACAATCCTTCTCCGGAGAATAAAACAAAAAGTAAAAACAAAAAAAGAAGAAAAAAACACTACTAATTTACAACAACCTTGATGGTCAATCAAGGTAAGTAGGGTCCTCCAGAGGGACCTCCTCAACATCATATGTAGGAAAAGGCTCTAAAAATAGTTTCAATCTCAGACCATTAACCTGGAAAGGATTTTCACCATCTTGAGTCTCAATTTCAATTGCACCATGAGGAAAAACAGTACGAACAACAAAAGGATCGGTCCACCGAGAGCGTAACTACCCAGGGAAGAGATGCAAATAAGTATCATACAGAAGAGCTTTCTGACCTGGAGAAAATGACTTTCTTAAAATATTTATACCATGCACAAGTTTCATTTTGTTCTTATACTTCTTAACATTATCGTATGCATCTCTACGAATCTCTTCCAACTCATTGAGCTGGATTTTTCTGTGAGCTTCTGCTTTGTCAAGCAAAAAATTATATTGTTTTACAGCCAAATATGCTTTATGTTCTAATCAACGGGTAGATGACATGTTTTGCCAAAAACTAGACGATAAGGTGACATTCCAATGGGGGTCTTAAACGTAGTACGATAAGCCTATTAAGGCATCAGTAAGCCTCAAAAACCAGTCTTTCTTATTATGATTAATTGTTTTCTCTAAAATATATTTTATCTGCCTGTGGAAACCTCTACTTGACTACTATTCTGTGGGTGATATGGTGTAGCAAATTTGTGGGTAATACCATATTTCTTCATCAAAAACTTAAACGGTCAATTACAAAAGTGACCCTTCATCACTAATTATAGCTCACGGTGTAGCAAAACGTGAAAATATGTTATCATTCAAAAACTGGACCACAACCTTGTGGTCATTTGTTGTACACGAAACCGCCTCAACCCATTTAGACACACAATCAACAGCGACAAAGATGTAAAAATAACCAAAAAAGAAAAAGACCCATAAAATCAATGCCCCACCCGTCAAAGACCTCAATAACTAAAATAGGGTTCAAATGCATCATTATCCTAGGGGAAATGGTTCATAACTTCTGGCAACGCTCACAAGCAACACAATAACTATGGGTATCCTTAAATAATGAAAGCCAATAGAATCCACACTGCAATATCTTAGCAGCAGTCTTCTTAGCACTAAAGTGACCTCCACAAGCATGATCATGAGAAAAAGAAATAATACTGGTCTGGTCACTCTCAGGTATACATTCTAGTATTCTGATCTGGACAATAGTTAAGCAAATAAGGATCGTCCCAAAAGAAATATTTTACCTCGGCTAAAAGCCTATAACGATCTTGTTTACCCCAATGTTGAGGCATTCGCGCAGTAACAAGATAATTCAATATATTCGTAAACCAAGATAGTTGGGAAACAAAGAAAAGTTGTTCATCAGGAAAACTATCTCTCACATGAGGGGAATCATCAGGGGCCACAACAATCATATACAAGTGGTCTACTACTACATTTTCTGCACCCTTTTTGTCTCTGATTTCTAGAGAAAATTCTTGTAACAAAAGGATTCATCTAATCAGTCTAGGTTTAGTATCCTTCTTAGACAAAAGGTACTTCAAAGCAGCATGATCAGTAAAGACTATAAACTTAGAACCTAAAAGGTAGAATCTAAACTTATCCAGGGAAAAAACAATGGCTAATAGTTCCTTCTTTGGTGTAGTTCAGTTGGGCATCATTTATAGTTTTGCTGGCATAGTAAATCACATGAAATAATTTGTTTTCTCGTTGTCCTAACACAACACCAATAGCATAATCTGAAGCATCACACATGATCTCAAAGGGTAGGTTATAGTCAGGTGCCTGGACTATTGGGGAGGGAGTGAGTAAAGTCTTAAGCTTCTCGAAAGCCTATAAACAAGCATCATCAAAGACAAACTTAACATCTTTTGCAAGCAAATTGCAAAGAGATCTAGAAATCAAGTTAAAATCCTTAATGAATCGACGATAAAAACCCGCATTCCCTAAGAATGACATAATATCTCTTACGGTTTTGGGAACCTGTAAATTCTTAATAAGGTCAATTTGGCTTTTTTTACCTATATACCCTTAGAAGATAAGATATTCCCTAAAACATTTCCTGATCGAACCATGAGATGATTGTTCTCCCAATTAAGCACTAAATTCTTTTCCTTATACCTAGTCAACACTAATGTCAAATGATGCAAGCACTCATCAAATATGAAACTGAAAAATCATCTATAAAGACCTCTTAAAACCGTTTTATCGTGTCAAAAAATATGTTCATCATGCAACGCTGAAAAGCAGCGGGCGCATTACACAACCCTAGAGGCATGCGTCTATAAACAAAGGTACCAAAGGGACAAGTAAAAGTGGTTTTCTCTTGGTCTTCTGGGGGCAATAACAATCTGATTATAACCAGAGTAGCCATCTAACAAGTAATAATGACTATGTCCAGATAATTGATAGATATATATTTGTGTCTGAATTTTATCTATTTTGTTAGTGCTTAATTTGGTACTTATTGTGTTATTTTATGTGTTTGTAGGTATTTGTGGGAAATAAACTTTTGTGAAAAAATTTGCTCAAAAAATGATAAAGGTACCCTAACTTTGGATAAGGGCACTCCCAGTGTTAAAGGCACCCAACAGATAACTAAAATCACTCACCTTCTTTAGTTCAAAATTGAAAATGGCGGGAAGATTCTTTTCTACGCGTGAAGAGTTTTGAGTCAATCTGGACGCGAATTTTATGGGATTTCAAAGGTTGTTTCGATATCCCAAAAAGAAGAAACTTTATATATATGTTTAATCACGTCACAGATAGAGTTAAATGCCGTAAAAATTGGTTGGAATTCGAAGTTGTGCCTGGAAAAAGGAAATATTCTCTGTTTTGGATTAACGAGAATTAAAGTTTGTTTTGGATTGATCTTTGAGTCCTTATCGATCCAGAAGGACTAGTTAGGGTTTGTTAAGCCTATATAAAGCAAAAGGAAGGAAGAAAAAAATCAGACAGGGGGAGGTCGGGAAAAATCCAGGGAGAAAACTCACCTGCTCGTTTGGAAGAAGAAGAAACCAGAAAACACCATACAAAAACAGTCGCAGTTTGCGTTACCTTTTCTTATTCTTTTGTTGCGTCTAAGGACAGTTCTTTATAACTGTTTCTTTTTTTTTCTATTAGCGACAGGGAAAACACTATCTGTAACGATTATAAACGTCTCAAATTCCCTGTTTTAATTATTTTTGATTCTTTTCTTCTTCTCAAGCACTTTTGAGCCATATTTTTGTCTTTTGAGGGTGTTTTGAGCAAGATGAGCTAAACCCAACCACTGGGACAATAGAGGAAGCCACATTTCATGAATGAATGGTAACTATTTTTGATTCTTAATGACTTTTGTATTGATTTTTAATTGATTTATTATTTTTCTTAATTAGTTGTGATTTTGTTTGATGGTGTATGCTGGGACTTAAGAGCTTTTGATGCGCCATGCTTGTGATTTACAATTAATGTTTTAGAAATTTACTTTTGGCAAAGAAACAGAGTCAATAAAAGAGCTATAATTGTTAAAGAATCATTGTAGAAATCAATCAGAAGTGATTTTGGTGGAATCCTGAGTTCCAGTTTCTCCAAATATTGTAAAAATCTTTTACTTATTTTCTATTTTAAATCAAAATTAGGTCTAAAACGAATCTTCACAAGTCTCAACGAACGAACGCATTTTTACCACTATTCTGAATTGATCAATAATCGCTCTAGCATTTGGTCGATGAAAGGAAGGGGAAAGTGGTCCTTCCTTGTGACCTTGTTCAATTTTCTATAATCAATACAAACATGCCACTTCGTGGTCACGCGGGTTGGGATTAACTCATTGTTATCATTCTGGACTATAGTGATACTTGATTTCTTGGGAACAGCCTGAACAGGGTTGAACCACTTACTGTCTGAAATATGGTAGATAATACCCGCATCCAAAAACTTAAGCACCTCAGTTCGAACTACTTCTTTCATGTGAGGGTTTAGTCAACGTTACATCTCCCTAGAAGGTTTGGTATCATCCTTTAAATGAATTTGATGCATACAAACAGTAAGACTTATACCCTTAATGTATGCTAAGGTCCACCATAAAGCTTCCTTATTGTCTTGAAGTACGGTCAATAGTCTACTTCTTGACCATTATCCAAGTCGGATGCTACAATTACAGGCAAAGTCTCAGGTAGACCTAAAAAAACACATATTTCAGAGTATCTGGTAATGGTTTGAGGTCCAACTTAGGAGGCTCTTCTAAAGAAGTAATTAAGGTAGAATTAGAAACTGGTAGCAGTTCGAACTTAGATTTCCATCTATTAGTATCTAACACGGGAGTAGAGTCTAACAGAGCATTCACTTGATCAATGATGCCATCATCGTTAAAGTTTAAGCTAAAATGGGATAGACAACTCTCTAATGGATCTTCGGATAAGATGTTTGGTAATGACTCATGAACTAATGTTCCTATCATGTTCACCTCTTCGATGCACATGTCAACTAGCTCAAGGGTTGCTTACTGATATTGAAAATATTCAGCTCAATAGTCATATTACCTAAACATAAATTCATAATATCATTTCGACAGTTAATGATCGCATTAGATGTAGCTAAAAACGGGCTACCTAATATCACAGGTATTTGGTTTTCTGGGTCAGGGACAAGTTGGGTATCTAGGATAACAAAATATACTGGATAAATAAACTTGTCAACCTCAATAAGAACATCCTTTATAATACCACGAGGAATTTTCACAGACCTATCAGCTAACTGCAATGTTATCTGGGTAGCTTTTAACTCACCAAGTCCTAGCTGGAGGTACACATAGTACGGAAGTAATTTGACATTGTCTCCTAAGTCAGGTAACGTTTTCTCAACACGGTAATTACTTATTATGCAAGAAATAGTAGGGGAACCTGGTTTTTTGTACTTAAAAGTTGTGATATTCTGGATAATCCAACTTACATGTATGGTTAAAAAGGATTTCTTTTGTACACTAAAGCTTTCACTTTCGCGTACAAAGATCCTTAAGGAACTTGCCACAAGTAGGAATCTGCCTAATTGCATCTAATAAAGGAAGATTGATGTTGACTTGCTTAAAAATCTCCAATATATCATTAAAGTTGCATTCCTTCTTAGTCGGTGCTTGAAGTTGTGGGAATAGGGCTCTGGGTACAAAATCGGACTTCCTTGGAACCGCATCGGACTCTTTAAAGACTTTATCAGTCTCCTCAGTTACTGGCTCAGAAGGGTGAACTACAACATGTTCACTATCGGGCATGGTCACCTTATTGTCTACAACTCGACCACTCCTAAGGGTTGTAACAGAATTCACATGATTGAACGGTTTCTCTCCAGAAGATACTTCATGAACTTCTCTAGGATTGGGTTGTGTCTGACTAGGAAACTTACCTTTTTTTCTCAAAGACCCATTCAACTGACTAACCTGGTTTGTAAATCGAAAATAGCCTAAAGTTATCTTGATACATGTTTTTATTGTCTTCTAAACTTTTTTCAACCGATTGTTGAAATTTTGCAGTGCTCAGAGATAACATGAAGAGAGACTCTTCCAAACTCATGATTTTCTTATTTGACGGGTTCTGAAACTGGGTTGGACCTGAAGGATTCTTAGTATAGCCAAAACCTGGGGGAGCCTGAGAATTACTAGACTGGACTTGATTCTGGCCCCTGGACCAGGAAAATTTAGGATGGTTTCTCCAAACAGGGTTATAGGTTTCAGAATATGGGTCATATTTCTGACGGTTTTCAAACCTAAAGTTGTTATAAAGAGCATGTGCTTGCTCTTCGTATCTAGCATGGTTTGACCCTTGATTCATCTGTAAGGCCTCTAGACGCCTAAAGATATCTGACCCATTATCAACTTTATCGATCCTGTGGATATGATTCCTAGATATTACTGGTTCACTCATTAAAGCCCATTGCCTAGTTTTCTCAGCTAACTCGATGAACGGGTCATAACATTTATCCGGCTCTTGATGGGTAAACTCTCTACCACTCATTGTTTCTACTTGCATACAAGTTTCAATATCTAGGCCCTCATACAAAATTTGGTCCATGTGGGCTTTCTCAAAACCGCTATGCGGACACTGGTATAACAATTCATTAAACCTTTCTACATAATCGTGTAGGTTTTCACCTAATTTTTGCTTATAGGTTTGAATAGACTGACAACAACAACAGTCTTATGGTGTAAGTAGAACTTCTCAACAAAAACCTCTACAAGACCATCCCGGGTGGTGATTTTTTTAGAAGGAATAAAATGATACCACTTTTTGGCTTTCTCATCAATAGAGAAGGGAAACAAACGTAACCTAAACACATCTTTGGAGACATTCGAATAACTCACTGTGTCACAAATCATTTCAAAGTCTCTTTTGTGGGTATACGAGTTTTCATTCTCTAATCCCCTAGATGTACGAAGCATGCCAATTGTTCATAATATTAAATTTCACAGAAGTGGCTAGTAAAACTACCTCTGGGTCATGTACTACTCTAGATGGGTTCATACGATCTCTAAGGGTCTTGTTCACCCGAATCTCATTCTCATTATTACCATCCATTTCAGCAAAAATGGATGTACTACCTAAATCCGTGTAACGGGTTGGACTCAAACAAAAAAGATCGTTTTCTTCAAGTCTATTTCCTACACGAATCCAAAGACGCATACACAAGCAAGAATACTAGTGTTTAGCAAGAATTTGTGCACATGCAGGGTTCATTATTTTAGGTAAGCTTGGTTTACCTTAATAAAATATACCTACAGTCAAAGACTGGTCAAAAGTACAAGGTTAAGGCTTGTGGACTTTCAGCTGGTAACTCCCATAAGGCCCAAGGCACTGGTTCAAGTTACTTATCCATGGGTTTTACTAAAAGTCGGTGATATGACGATGCAAAATGGTGTGTGCAAACTAGGGCTGGCATTGGGTACCCATTACCAGGAATCAAATGAATTGGGTCCGGGTCTTAAAATTGGAACCGTTAGCAACTTAGGACCCGATGGACATTACCCGATTGGACCCGAAATCTTAACGGGTCCTAACGGGTATTACCCAGCGGGTACCCGCGGATATTGTGTACCCAAATATTCGTCATTTGTTTGTTAATTTTACCTGAAATTCAAAGACTTCGTCTAGTTTTGCTTGTTTTTTTTTTATTTTTTTTTTATTTTTCTTATATTTAATCTTTAATTAAAACATTTACATATATGTAACAATAACTTTGTATGAAAAATTATTCGTTTAAAGCCAATTCAAAGAATTTTAAAAAAAATATTGTTGATTTGAAGACTCATTAAATACCCGGACCCGACAGGTATTTAGGTTTTTAATCGGGTCTGGTTCCGTGTCCACAAAATTAGGAACCGGACCCGGAACCGTTAGGAATCAGACCTGACTTTTATAAGTAGGTTCCAGGTCTGGATCCAGTGGTAACCAGGAGGACCCAGACCCATTGACAGCCCTAGTGCAAACGCGTTTTTTTTTTTTAACAAATAAAATACTAAAAATAAACAAGTAAGCAACAAGAAATAAATGTTCAAAAAGGAAACAAGAAAAATAATTAAAAAAAAAACTTTGTCCTCCGTTCTTTTCGATTTGTATTTAGCCTTAATCACAAATTTGAACCTTTATTTGGCACCAATTTCTTTTTGATCCAAAACCTGCAACAAAAAGACAAATACCCAAATAAAAGTAAAATATAATAAAAGAATAAAAATCTAAAATAAAACTATTAAAAACTAAACCTAAAACAAGTCCGCTTCGGCGGCACCAAAAATTTGATGTGGTTGTAGACAGTGGTAAAAATAAGATTCGTTCAAGATTTGTGAAGATTTAGTTTTAAACTGAACTTATAAGACTAAAAATAGCAAAACTCAAATAAAGTTGATATCAAGATTAAGATAATACTGAGGCTAAGATTCCACTATTTACCGATTTTCAATAAGTGATTTAATTCAATAATTATAATTATGCAATTCATACATTCAGTTCGATTCTAAGATATTTTCAATATTAGATTTTCAAAATCTCAATTGTAAATCGCAAGTATGAAGTATCAAAAGTCCTAGACTAAGCATGCATTATCAAGAGAAAACACAACTAATTAACAAAACAATTTAATCAATTTCAATTCAATGCAAATAACCATAAAAAAAAGAATTGCACAAATTAAATAAATAAGAAATACCACTTTTTTATTGGAAGAATAGCTTCCTCTGTCGCCTCAGCAATGGGGTTTAGCTCCTCACGTTGGAAACACTCTCAAAATATTGATTCATGGCTCAAAAAATATTTACAAATATGAAAAAGATAGAAAATAATAAAAACAGGAAATTTACAACGGTTATATAACCGTTACAAACTCACTGTTACAAATTAAATGTTTTAGATTCACAATATACGTTGCAGAAGCAGCTGTTATAAATAAGACCGTCTCAAAGTGACAGTTCTCGAAAGAGAAAAGACCACAAAAAAGAACGACGGACTTGAGAAGCCTACTGTTCTTCGTGTTCTTCCTGCTGGTGAAGAAACTCTCTGCAACTCTCTGGCTCGGTCTGATTTTCAATTTTGAGCTTTCCCCAACTCTCGATCCACTTCCAAGCACTCCCAACCTCTGTATTTATGCAACAACACCTATACAACCCCCAATATCTTCTTAAATCTTTCCTTGTAATAAGAATCTTCTCGGCAATATTTTCTTTCACTCTCGGTGATTTTTCTTCTCTTTTTAACAGAATCTCGATAATGCCGTTTCTTCTCTTTGTCTTCTGAGTTGTCCAAACAATAGAAAGGAATAAAAATCATGCAAGAATAAGCAAGAAAAATCCCAAGTTTCCAAATTTATCTTCTTCTTTCTATTTTTGCGAGAATATTTGTTTTATACGAATTCTGTTTAGATATCCAAGTCTTTAAACCGTGTACAACTTCTTATTAATTCAGGTAAGAATATATTATCGTCTTAAAACCTTAATATCTTCTCAAAATATTCAAACCATATCGAGAAGAAAAACTTCCCGCCTTATTCAATTTCGAATTTGAGATAGATACCTTTAATACTCCTCCTGGGTGCCTTTATCAATTCAATTGGGGTGTTTTTAGTAATTTTTAGGGTGCAAATATCACTTTTCGAGCCAATGTTTCCACAAAAATTTATTTCTCCAAAAACACCTACAAACACATAAAATACCATAAATAAGTACAAAATAGAGAATTGAGATCAAATCAGACATAAAAACGTGTATATCATAATAATCCCAACTATCACTGATTTTTTCTTTTTACCAACTATGGTTATTTAACGGCGTAGGATCTTTATTGGCACTACTGTAGTCATCCAACAACAACTTCTCAGGAGGTCATCCAACCCTGAATTACTCCTTCTCGAGCACGCTTAAATGCATATCGTTTTCTAACTTTGTTGCCAATTGTGCTGAAAAGACCTTGTTGTTAAGTCAAACCATTACTTATATTCCACTCCGCGAACTCTACCTCCTACATCAGAGTATTACAACAATAATTGGGGCTTCGTTCAAAAACTCCACATTTGTTCCTTAGAATCAAAGATTAATATTTGCAACATTAACGTGAAATACGACCTTGAAAACATTCCAGTAGTTGTTAAGTTCGAAGGAATTTGGATAAGTCTTAAAATTCAAGATCCTTCAAAGATTTCAAGTTCTTCGTCAGAAAATTTGAAGACGCTGGTGTTTGTGAGTAAAAATGAATTTAGGGATAAAAGGGGAAAATGGTGGAGTAAGTTGATGCTAGTCGGAGCAATTCGTCTAAACGCCAAATATTTGTACTGTATAAGTAATTTTAAGATTCGACAGATCAAGTTGTACGAAATTGGCCAAAATCAAGGAATGGTTGTTCCAATTTCGTTTTTGTCACAAAGAATATAAGGGTTGACCTGTAAGGAGCGAAAACAGAGAAGGTATTGAGATCAATGAAGTTGAACGTGAACAAAATGTTTTGAACTGCTATGAAGATGAAAATCAAAAGTATGAGTTTTATGAGAATGCTTTAAGATGATAACTCTGTGATCATATATCCTTGTTGTCTTCCTTGTCAATAGGTTGAAGAACTTATTTGTAGCAGTGGAAGTTAACAAATTGATCTCGTAAGTGGTGACAGTTGCAGAGAAATGGAAACCGTGGTGAAAACTAGTTTTGTCATGCTGGTGGGAATTGACGGTTGTACGACCACTATTCCACCCATTCCTTCATCTGCCGACACGATTTTTACTTTCTCGTCGTGGATGCGTTGCTATATCGCACGTGTTGTAGGCCGCCAGACCAAAACTGTAATACCCGATATTTTTTTATTTATTGTTTCTGATCGGGTTTTACCCGACTTAGTTAACCTTATTATTTAGGTTGTTGTCTTCTTTGCCTTAGCATAGTGGTTTCCTTGAACTAGGAAAGCTAGGTGAAAACATAGTCACCTAATTAATTTTGATATGTAAATAAAAGTTTAAAAAAGATAAATTTGAATACATAATATGAAATAATAAATATAAGTTTTAGTATTAATAGTAGTTTAATATAACATTTATAATAAACTAGGGAGAAAATAAAAAGCTATGGAGAGGAAGAAGACAAACTGGAGCTAGGGTTCTTGAGATGAAAGCTTTATTAGGGAAAAAACAGTAGAGGATCAACGAAATAGAGTTAGAATGCTAGATCTCTTTCTCATTGGTTGATGTATTTTTTATTTAAATTTCGTATGATTTTGTATTGCTAGGTTTATGTAATTTATTTGTATAGAACTATAATTCCGATCGATGATCAGATTTTTCCCATTGATAAATAACATTAATAGGTATCCCTGGTTAAGTTTTGATCATAATCCACCGTAAATTAACCGTTAAATGTTTGTTTTAGTTTAGAAAAAAAATTCTAAAATTCTGGACACTTTATCTTTATGACGAATTTGATTGACTTAAGCAACCCTAATTATGTTAAAATGATTTGGGATATGAACAAAAGTTATAGATTTGTGTCTTATATTTCAGTGTGAGTTGGATTTGTTCAATTTAAGAATAGTATGAATTTACTATGAATATTTTGGTAACATAAGTTAATCTGCCCAATAATTACATTTATCTTGTAAAATCAATATCTTAAGTTTGAGCCACTAGTTTGCTGTGAAATTTGAATATGTTATATTTAATTTTATCAGTAATGTTTACTAAAAATTGAAGGGCGATCAGACAAATTTATCACCATTATATAATTAGTGTAAAATGTCTATAGTTGTAAATGTATTCTTGTTTGCATATATGCTTAAGTGAAATGCATGATTACTTGTTTGTCAAATGATTGATAGTATTTTTGTAAAAATGATTTACAATAGAAAATGATTTCATGTTTTCCGTTAGATGGAACTTGATTCCATGCTAACGGAGGGTAATGATTCCCGAGAGAGAATGGGTAATGATTCCCAATAACGTATAGGGTAATGATCCCCTAATCCATCAATGACGGTTGTCCGTGCCGAGGTAAACGATAGATGGGCATATGGACCAAAGAAACTCGTACCGTGTGAACTCATGAGTTGAAATCTGAATTAGATGATTTGTTGAAAATATTATTGGTATTATGAACTCGTGCATTGATATCTAAATTGGATGATTTTCTGTAAACGTTGTTTGCGTTGTGAGATTATTTGTTGAATATGCTATTGATTCCTCGAAGTTATGTTGTATTCCCTTGTTGTATGTTTCCTTTGATATATTAATTATTTTACCGCATCTTTTGAGGAATGCATTCTACTGAGTTGTCATCTCACCCCAATTGACATCCTTGCGGATTTCTCGGAAGTTGGAAGTGGAAGTTAGAAATGTGTAGCTTAATAATATCATTGCTTGAAATGTAATTTGAAGTAATATGTTTGGTTGAAAATGTCGTGAACGATGATCAGTGGATTCATATGCTTGAATTCATCTTATTTAAAGTTCATTTGTTTTTGGTGAAATAATTATAGATAATAAACTTTATGCATCTTTCTCGTTCTGACACGTAACGTCCTGAGTTCGGATCTCCATATGGGTTTGACCCATGGTGAACTTGGAGTGTTACAAAAACCCTAGTGAAGATCCTCCCATGTGATACTATTGATGTCTCGAGCATGATTAAGTCCATTTTATAAACGTGTGTTATCTGGTCAGTTGTTGACCTAGCTAGACTGTTAATATTAGCATGACGAAGCAAAGGTGTATGCTAAGACAAGCAGTGATGCTTAATAGATTATAGACGTAGAGAGTCTGATTTATATTGACATTGGTAGTCGTGGCATATCATTGTGTCAGCTGAGGCAACAATGGTACTCGGATGATCTTGTTGGATTAGTAAGCACAGGTCTAATGAGATTGTTGGATCGATCATAGACCAATATATATGTGCATGTATATATATGTATATTTTACAATATTTGATATGTCAAGCGAATTTGTATGAGTATCAAGTCGTATAAGCATTAACTCGTGTGAGTAGCAACTCGCGTGAGGACTAACTTTTACTAGTAATTGTAGAATATTTAGTTTCGTCCTACAAATGGGTTGAGTATCAAAGTAGAGAAACTAATGTATTTACCTTGGCGGAAAAACCAATAAAATATTAATGGTCAGGTTATTTTAAATATTAGTAGAGGACCAATTGGTAACATGACCATTTGAATTATACTATTTAATTGATATAACCCTAATATGGCGAATGGAAAAATCATATAATGGTAGAAGGACCAACCAATTTGGTGAGAGGGACTGACCGTTGGTGGCAAAGGGAAGGACCGACCAATTGGTGTGAAGAGGACGACCAGGTTGGTGGTAGGACAAATTGAAGTATTAAGTAGTAAACCATAATTGAGGACGACCAGGTTGGTGGTAGGACCAATTGGTGTGAACATGATCGACCAGGTGGTAGAGCATGAGTTAATGGTTGTGGGATCCTTCCTCGTTGCTTCGTAGGTCAATATTTCAATATATTTGGTAAAAAAATTAGGAAAGAGAATTTTAATGTAATGACAATTGGTGTAGGGACCAACTGGTGTGAAGACCAAAATTTAGGAAATATTAGAATAATAGTATTTTAATATATTAAATGGTAGTGCTACTATTTTATATAGTTCTGCAGAGCATATGATTTTTGAAGCAAAAGGGAGTTAGGCTTTTGGTAGAAATATCAAAATAGTTTTAATAGAAAGACCGTTTGATGGTTGGTGATGAATGTCGTAGGTGCATAAATTAATTCACTTATCTTCTACTTTACTAATGAGTAATATAGTAATAAATGGAGTTTGTTCCCACGAGGAGCGAGGTATTTCAGTTGTTTGAAGTGTCACAACGGGGGGTTTGTTTTAAGTTTTAATCAAAGTAAATAAGACATTGATTAAAAGATTAAGTTGTAAACAATTGAGAGAGATACGATCGAGGAATCTTTCTTCGTTACTAAACAATCATTGAATTAGTACATTCATTCATCAAAGATATCACCAACCGTAGAATAACAGGTACACTTAGTTATCCCCAGAACTCATTATATCACTAAATAACAGGTACGCTTAGTCACCGGATTTTATCCAACTGAGCTACCTTGAGGTTCGCTTACAAGATGTTGTAACTCAATCGAACGCTTTAAGGTTTGTGATTTTAGGTTTGATCCTAGTAGTTAAACTCAGTACGCTCGGTCCACTTTCTAGTGTTGTTTTACACATGATTGTTCCACATAATCCCTCTGCAAGGTCTCACGTTCTCTAATTGTGTAAGGTGTTATGATAAAATTAAGGATACCCCAACTCTTAGTAGATTTAGATTAATTAACAAATCAATTTAGTTGCCCACCTAAACAATCTATCAATCAAGCATGAACATTCATATTTTGTAAACACAAACAATAATCATGTGAAGAACTTCAAAATAGATTAATATATATAATAACTCAAATCATGTATAGAACTTAGAATTCATCCTCAATCAATTAGGTGTTTAGATACTCATGGATGTAGAAGCATCCATGTTATACATAAGAGTAAGAGAATTCGTTACGATGATCGAAACGCTCCAGACCCTAGATTTTTCTCCTTGTGAATGATTTTCCTCTCCAAAATCTACAAAATAATGTTAAAAAACATATTTTTAATGTCTTGGGAGTCTTCTTATATAGTATCCACAAAATCTAGGGTTTAGAATCCTCCCGGGACCGGGTTTCCTCCTTATAAAAGTCAAAATGCATCAAAATAAACCTCATATATAGGTTTACCACAGTCGGCATGGTTGAGTTATATGAATCGTGCCAACTCTAAGACCAAAATAGCTCCAATTCTCTGTTCCAAAACTTGATCCAGTCGACATGGTCGATTCCCAATGAATCATTCCGATTTTAGAGCTTAAAAATCCAAGTTTTCTATCCAAAAAAGTATTCCAGTCAGCATAGTTGGAACCGTGCCGATTGTTGTGTTGTAGATTACTTTTTTTTTTGCTTCAGCTGTTTTGTCCATAACCTCTTCCTCTGAACTCGGAATGACCTCATTTTTTTTTGCATTCACTTTGTATTCTCGTTCTCTTCAAAATGGTATTAAGAACTTTTGGATTTGAATGAGTTGATTTTGGTCTTTGGCCCTTCTTCACTTGTAAAACTCAACTTCCTTGTTCATTTCATATCGCAATGAACTTCTTTCTTCTTCTTTGGCTTTGGACACTTGAATACTTGGAGTAATTCACTTCTTAGCTTTTTTGTAGCCATTTTCACTCTTATTGAGATGATTCACCTAATGAAAAGAAAACTAAAAAAACAAGAGTAATAATGAATAATATGCAAGAATTATAACAAATATTAGTATGGATTTGATACTATAATTATATAAATTATGCATTTATCAGCTGGCCGGCGGGCGCCGGTCCTATTACTCCTTAAAAAAATCCTTTATTCCTTATTCCTCTTTTTACCTATTGCTCTTCAGAGCATTGTTGTTATGTACACCTGGGCCATTTTCTCGAGGCAGAAAATTCAGAGATAAGACCCTTTAGCAAAAACGTTGTATATTCTTCATACGATGTCCGTTTTCGATGGTTAACCCCAATCCGGAATTGAAAATTGTCAGCTATCTACTAGAAATTGAAGGATTTATGTTTAGAGGTCGTTTTGGTAGTCAAATGGAGCAAACATAAACCTTCAATGAATATTTTAGGTAAAATTCTGACAGTTTTCAGATTGTACTTCGTCTAGGCTATATCTCCTAGATCGTTACTCGGAATAAAACGCCAATTTAGTATGTTGTAGTAGACATATAGAATAACATATGTTGTTTAAAATATTTATCTCTATTCTCCACCCATTGGTACGTTTTTCCAAGTTGATTATGACAGTAGGTCAGAAATCAGGGTTTCAACCAAGTATACCCGTGTGCAGCTTGCTGCAAAATTTCATACAGGCTTGTATGAACACTGTGATAAAATAATATTATTCAATTAGGGTTTGAATATTGATGTAAACCAATTATAGGAATTCAGCCGGGGAATATAACACTATAATTTTTTTTATGGTTCGCTCTATACTAGTAGGCAATCTATCTAGGAACATTAATATTCATTTTGGAGCAATGATGTGTTCTGGATGTTTATTTTGTATATCCAGAGATCATCTGGGAAGAAATTGCAATCAACACAATGATATTTTAAGGACAATGTTGCTCTATACTAGTGATTAATCCATCTAGGAGTTGTCCAATCATTATAAAGGAGTAAGCACTGAGTCGTACAATACCAATATTTTGTATATATAAAATATTGAAAGCTCAACCATGTGAGGCTCTAATATTATATATTTTTTTTCCAGAGAGGGTAAAGGATCAGTGTGAGATGCTTGTAGCAAAAGATTTATATTTTAACTCTCTTGCAGGATAAAAAATACGGATTTTATGCTTCTGATGTCGGGTCATAATATATAAAAATTATATTACTTATACACTTATAATGCCACGCAGAGGCGATTTTACTATTTTACACTTTGTTGAAAATCCACCATCTACAGCTGGAAACTCATGAAAATTGCTGGAAAGTGGTTCTGGTGGTTGGTGACAAACCGAAACTTAGACCAACCATCATGACTCCTGAAAAACCCAAAATCATGTATGCCATTGTATTTCCTCAAAATGACGAAAGAAATAATTTTTCTTAGCAAATAGTTTTTGCAAGAGCTGAACGTGTTGATTATTTGTCTCATTTGACTTTTCTCTTGTATAATATTGGCGTGCACTTGCCTCCAATTTCAAATTCTAAAGGGGAAGGTAAGGATCATTACTTGGATTAGACAAAGGTGGAGTATACAAAATCCAGTAAGAAATAAAGGAAAACAGGTCGGGTTTCTACCTTCAAAGTGGGTATCATTTATCTGCGACGAGTATGATATAATCAGGACTAATTTGGACCAGACTCATTCTCGGGTCTCGAATTTGGATAAACCTAAATTTAATTTTAGGGTTGATAATTCCCCTAATTCTACCTTTCCTACTTATTTCTTCTCGTCGTTTATCTCCTCAATATTTTACTCAGAAGTTCCAGACTGATGACGAGGAGCTTGCGGAAAAAATTGAACTCCACGTATCCTTTAATAAATGATTGGATATTAGATATGATGAAGTCAACTCAAGAGATGATTTTATGTACATGCTTTTGAGATTGAAGAAAGGTGAAGATAATAAATATAAATATAGATGATGATGGGATTAAAAGCTATGACTCTGATCTTTTGGAAGAGGGATAATGGACCAGTTTAAGAATTTAATGAACATATCGATGTTGTTAAATACTCACGAGATAAATCTTTTATGGGAATTGTGGGGCCACAAATTTCTTCTTAAGCATATCAATGTACTAATGGATTTTAACATTTTATCTTAGAATATTAGGGGTATTAGAGAGGATGTAAAGGTAACTACAATTCTTAATGCCGTTAGGAGGAATAAAGTTTCAGTTAGTGACATATAAGAAACTAATAAGGAGTTGGTGAATGACTATTTAATCCGTGAGTTGTGAGGTAATAATCATAAAAACTACATAACTTTACCTTTTGGGAGCCTTCTCAATCACCATTAAATTTAGGAATGTGAATTATCGATGAGTTTATTTAGAGGATTAAACTTAATATCACGTTTTATTAGGTTGTTCTCTGGGTAGTTTTGCATATTCATCGATATGGTATATGAAGACACAAGGAATTCACTTGCAATTTATGTTCTCAATTAGGTACTTTAGGGATATGGGTACGAGAAAGATTGAAAGTTAACTTTAATCTATTGATGAACATATTTGGTGGCGAAAGATAAAACCCTTAATTAGTATTGCCAATTTACTGCTTGCCCGTAAATATTTATGTTTTAATTTAAACAAATTAACAAATCCCCTTAGTTACCAATGAGTTTGACAACAAATAATAATTCCTGGATCTCTGCGGGAAAGACCCCTTACTTGATACCTTATTGTAGAAAGTGTAGGAAAATTTTACGGTCCGACAGACCCAATCAACGGGTTACGCGGCATGTTTCGACATGCTTCGTAGTCGCTATCAGAGCTTGCAAAAATATCTTCTAGTGTTAGTGCATATTTTCCCACATCTGTGATAGACACATTTTTATGTCTTAATTGGTCTCACATTTATATTGTTATTACTCAATTTTTATATTAATAGTGTTCTTTTGTAGGTATTTTTAAAGAATAATTATGGAAAGATGGTTTGAAAGTGTTAAAAGGACCCAAGAAAGTGTTAGAGGCATCCAAGAATTGATAAAGGCATCTAACTATGGATAAAGGCATCCACCTCCTATTGATGTTCAAAAATATAAAATGGGGGGGGGGGGGGGGGGGGGTGGGGGGGAGAAAACTACTCATTTGTGTGAATTTATGTACGTGAATTGGGAGAATTTTTGAAATCTTTAGGACAAGGATCATCTTCTTACCATTTGTACAAGAATTGTACACGATTTAAAGACCCAAATCTCGTGAGATACTCTTATCTATCTAAATCAGGGAGAAGAAAATATATTCACATGAAATATGGAATTAAGTTTCGTATTTTACTAATTTTGTTTCCAACTAACCATTCTATTCGAGCAAAACAACAAAAGAGGAAACAATATCAAGGATTTTTTTCGTGTTGGCAACAACAGATCGAAAACATTGTATGAAAATGAAAGAAAATATCACCGACGTGATGAAAAAGATCATATCTTGATCTGCCGAGATATTTGTGCATTAAAGGGAAGATTTGAACGAGATTTGAAGTTGGAGTATAAATAGAAGAGGCTGGGAAAGCATTGGGTGGAGTTACAGAGAGATTGGAGAGAGCAAAGATCAATAAAAAAAACCATCTCTGCAAATTAGGGTTCATAAGCCAAAGAGAGGAGGAAGAAGAAGAGATAACAAAGAAAAAGAGTCGCAGAAAACCGTTGTGGTAACTTTTATATTCAACAGTTATCGCAACGGTTTCTTCAATAGTAACAACAACATTTATGAGTTTAATACACCAAAGAGAAGTCTTATCCGGTTGCACTTATGAGTCGTTCTTCATTCCACTACGCCTCAAACCAGACGTTAAATCGACTACAAATTAACAACAATTGTAAGCTTCTTTTTATTAATAAAATCCATGATTTCTCAATTTTGTTTTATTTCTTTCTCCATGAATAACTAATTATCTTTTCTAGGGTGTATGAGGAAACTATTTTTGATGTCTAATAATTAATATTATTTTTTTCTTTGACATACTACTACATAATTTATGTTTTAATGATTAATAAGTTCTCTTCTAAATTTCATCATTTTAATTTATGAATAGTTTAGGCTATTAATGTTTAATAAGCGAAGGAAATTATAATTTTGCATAACGACAAAAGTCGTAATAGTATTTTTAAAGCGATAAATCTTCCAAAACATGAGATTGGTTTGATATGGTTTTAAGTATTTTAAGAGTAATTGTTTGAGATAATAAATTGTTAATTTTACAAATATCATGAGTAGTGGAACCCGAAATCCTAGATTTTTCTCTTCCTGGTTAATTAATTTGTATAGTTATTTTATCCTTTTATTTAATTCATAAAAATCATTCCATTTTTTTTTGTTTTAGCATATTAGTTAATTTAAAACTAGGAATTGCAATTCTGAAATCCCTGTGGAACGAACCGTGCTTGCATACTGTCTCAGCGACAACCGTGCTCTTGCGATGTAATTAAAATCCCATCAATCTTTCATGTGTGCTAGTTTCCCATTAGTTTTTCTAATGCACTTACAAGTTAGTCATTTACTTTTTCTCGTCATGAAACACTAGTTATGGCCTTACGATTGTCTTTTTACGTAAGTTTTTGAGATTTTTACCACATGTAACTCTCCTCTTTTGTTAGATTTATTGGAACATCTCTTAGTAAGCATGCAACAACTGGTTTTGCCTATGAATTTACTATTTTTATAACTGCAAACTATATACCCAAAAGGAATATTCACCACTTAACTTCAGGTCTCAAACAAAAAGTATCACAAACCTTGTTTTGTGTTTCAAACCGAGACCTCGTGAATTAGTTCCTCCCCAGTAGTTTAAAATCATTGATACAATTTTTATGTGATTTTGTTATGTGGAAAGTTGAAGTTGAAACCTTTTTATCGACGCTAAAGTATAGTTGTTATTGATCCCTTAGCTTGTCTTTATTTACAAGGATTATGAAGACAAACACTTCATGACCTGGTGGTAATTAAGGAGTATGCAAGTCAAGTTACATACATTCTAGATTTATTCTATCAGGTATACTTGGGCCTAGCTCCTTACGATTGTCCTTGGGCTAATATAAATAATGATATCCATGGAAACGATTCGCTTCAATGTCTTTAAAACATGTGATATATCCTAGTAATTATCATTATTTTTATCGAACAATTTAACGATAAAAATATTGAAAGAACACTCTTATTGTTGTTTTTTTTTTTGATAGTTATTTAGGTTATAATCATATTGTAATCGCGCATAAAGATCAAGAGAAAACTAATTTTAGTTGCCCTTTCCGAATATTCGCTTATAGAAGGATCCCTTTAGGTTTGTATTATGCTCCAGATACTTTTCAAAGGTGCATGTTAAGTATCTTTTCAGATTATGTTGAAAGCATCACAAATTTATTTACATACAACTTTTGTGTGTTTCGTGATTATTTTGATCACTGCTTAAATAAGCTTGAACTTATTCTTGAACGATATATTGAAAATTATATTGTGCTTAATTGAGGATAAACACCACTTCATGGTGGATTATGATATGTATAGTTTTATGCCACGAATAAGTGCATATTTTATATGCATTTAGTGTCAGTTTCAAGTATTTGATATATTTCTTATAAATTATTGTATATTATCCTTGTTTTTTTATTTTATTAGGTGGATTGATGTGTCTTATTTGAGCTTAATTTTTATATTGCTATTACTCAATTTTTGTATTAATAATATTATTTTATTATATTTAGAGAATTAATATAAATGTGGAAGAAATTGGCTTTAAAAGTTATAAAGGCACCCCATAATTGATAAAGGTACCCAAGATATGGATAAAGGCACCCACTCTCTGCCAAATTCATGAATCATTCAAAAAAAAATAAAATGACACTTAATTGTGCAAGAAAAGAAGATAGATGCAAGTGAGAAGTGATCCTAAAGCATTTGAAGCAAATTAAAATGATTAACGTTGTCGAAAACTGTAGAAAGTAAAAAATTACTATGGGCAGCCATGTTTAGTTCAAAATAAGTTATGTGGCCAACCGATATTATAAAGGAATTAGTGGAATTACTAAAGGAAAACGATTACTACGATTACTAAGGGCGCCTACATTATTACTTGAGCCAGCCTCGATTGTTAACAACACCAGCAGTTTCGATCAGGGCATCACCTTCTTCATCATTTCTCCACGCGGCCAGCAGGGAGTCTTTCTCTTGTTCTTCAATTGAACGATAAAAAAAGTAGAACAATGGTATAACGAGGTATCCATGGAATGGTGGTTATACTCAATGGGCTTTGAATGTGGTTACTATTGAAGATGGTCTTATGGGAGCCTTCTCAGTCACCATTAAATTTAGGAATGTAAATGATCGATGACTTCATTTGTCTTTTTGCTGCGGTTTATGATGCTAGTGATTCAAGAGACTATGGCCAATTCTGGACTGAAATTAGTGATGTTCGAACTATCATGGATGATTCTTAGATGGCAGGGGGAGATTGGAATGCAATATTGTTCCAAATAGAGAAAAACAAAGTTGCTGATTGAACTCGTAACATAAAGCATTTCAGAATTTTTTAAACTTCGATAACCTAACTGGTTGACTTGCTAATTGCTGGAGGTAAATACACTTATTAATCAATTTTCAATCTTTTTTTAGAGAAGACTTGATGGATTTGTCTTCACTACCCTCAATTTTGAGCAGATTTGTCTTCACTCCTGATTGGGAAGAAAAACGCCTTGATGTTATTCAAACTACATCTGATTATGCAACCGTTTTAATCAGTTGTAAAATAGCATTGTTATTAAGCCTCCATTCAGATTTGGAAACTTCTAAATTTGGCACCCTACTTTCATTGATAACATGAAACTGTTGGTAAACCTAGTTTTGTGATTGCTAAAATATTATAGGGTCTTTTTTTTTTATATAAAAAATAGAAAAGAAAAACTTTTGGTTATTTACAAGTTAAAGTGGATTAGGTTGAGAACCTTATTAATGTAATGGATAATCTGAAGAAATTTTTGATTTGCAACCTGATGAATCTTTTGAAAGATAGTTATTCAGACTAAACAAAATATGATACCCTCAATCTGGCTAAATAATGGCATTTAAGAGAGAGAATAACCAGTGGTTTATGAATGGTGAAAGGAATTTAAAATTTTTCCAACTTGTTGTAGCTACAAATCCAATAACATTAATTCTCCAATGATTGACACGAAGAGGATACAAGACAGGTGTCAAATTGCTGATGAAATTGTCAGATTGTACTTTGAATTATTCTCTGAAGATGCTAAAGTCAGATCTTCTTTTGATGATCTGGATATGCCTACTCTCATAACTCAACAAAAATTTTTCTTGAAAAAACTTTCACCGAAGATGAAGTCAACAGTGTCATTTGACACTTTGAAGCTAATAAATATCTAGGGCTAGGATGTAATCATAATGATGGTGGTTGTCAAAAAATTTAAAGCAACTGCTAAACTGGATTAGAAGCTCAATTGTACCATCATAACTCTTATTCCAAAGTGTGAAGGAGCAACAAATATACATGAATTTAGACCCATATGTCTTGTTATAGGAATTTATAATATTATTTTGAAGTTGTTGGCTGACATAATGAAAGTAATATTTCTTCCCATAAGTTGAGTTTCAAGGCATTTTTATGGACGATAAACATATACCGTGTGAAATTTTAATTATATCACAACTCACTGACACAATGGAGAGGGAGAAAACCCCTGAGGTCGTATAAAAAATAGACCTTGAAAAAGCTTTTGATAACTTGCACTGAAGCTGCATTGATAATACTCTGGCAAAGTTTGACTTTGGTTGTATTTAGATAAGGTGGATAAGATGATGCAGTTCAAATGTTAGACTCTCGAAAAACACTCATGGTACTATCTCCAAGCTATTTAGAAGTGATAAAGGTATTCATCAGGGGGATCCCATCCCACCTTTCATCTTCATAATGATAAATGAGGTCTTATCTACTTTAATCAAGAAGACTATATCTCTAGGTCATAATAATGGGTTCCAATCTCCACACCGTAGTACTTAAATAATTCATTTTCAATTTGTATATGATATAATAGTTTTTATTTATGGTAATGAAAAACATTCTTCTTTCGTTTGAGATAAATTCTGGCCTTAAGGTTAATTCAAGAATAGTGTTTTGGTGGCAGTTGGCAATTTAACTAATGGTGATATTTGTGCTAACTTTTTGGGTTGTAAGTTGGTAACTTTCCGCTTTTCTCATCTTAGTGTACCGTTGGGAAGTAAGTCAAAATTATGGATCATTGTGATTCAATAGTTTACGAGTTCAGTAAAAGGCTACTCTGTTGGAAAAGAAGTATTTTTTTAAAGGAAAATGACTAATGTTTATTAAAACGTTGTTGGATAGTCTGCTAATATTACCACCCTCTTTCTTTTTCAAATGCATGCTTTTATGGAAAAGCAGATTGAGAAGATCATAAAAGATTTTTTGTGGGGTTCTTTCGTGAATGTTAAAAAGAATAACCGAGTTAAAAGAAAGACAATGTGCACAACTATGAAAAAAGAAATAAATGATATCAAGAAAATGAGGCTGATGAACATGGCTCTTTGTTGCAAATGAATTGGAGGTATGAGAGATAAAGAGAAAAACGCTCTTTGACGAATGGTTATTTATGAAAAATTTGGGGAACCCGTATTACTATTCTTCAAATGAAAACTTCAAATCAGTAGGTAAAAGCTCCTTAGCTAACATTCATAAAAGTAAGAAGTATGTGGAAAAAAGTCTGTTTTGGAAGGGACATTTGAGTTGAAACAATAACTTGCAGACCATGTTTCCCTCTATTTTCCAGACTTTGTAAATCCAAAGACGCTACTGCTAGAGAAGGTGACTGCATATGATGGCGCCTTGGGGTAGAATTTGAATCTCGTCAAAAATTTAAAGCATGAATAGGTGCAACAGATGACTCAACTTCTGACCACCATCAATGACCCAGTTATCAACAACAAAGGTAAAGATTTTCAAATTTGGAATCCTTGGAAAAGGTTATTTCTCCATGGCTTTTTGCTATAATTCGCTCGACCTTGATGGACGCATCTCCTTCCCTCATAAGAAAATCTGGAATGCCAGAATATCCCAAAAGGTTAGGTTTTTTGTTTGTTCTTTATGCTACAACATTGTGCCAACGATAAACATAATTAAGCCTCAAATCATTGTGAATGAGTGTCTCAGTTGTAAACAAACTCTGAGTCGAACACACATATTTTCTTGCACTGCATTATGACTAGAAAATTCTAGAATTTTTTTCTTTTTTAATCTCAGAATGAATTGAGTTATGTAAGGTTTTGTTTGAAACTCCCTGTGGGAATGAAACAATAAGAAAGGGAAGAGGATACATGTTGCCTTTATCCATTTGGTGGGCTATTTGGAGAAAGCGAAACAACATGATTTTCTTTGGCAAGTACAAGCACGTAAATCTTATTATTAATGATGTTAGATGCTTAATGTACAATTGGGCTACTGATTCTGTCATATTCAGTGGCTATTCTTTGAGTATTGTGCTTTGTGATTGGCACACTATTACTATATGAAATTCTATTTTCTTTTCTTCAACTGTTTTTACTGCTTTTGTAATATGTACTTTTCTTTTACTTTTTGTTGGGAGTTATCTTTTCTTTAATATACTTATATTTTTCATGTAAAAAGAAAGTTTGTCATTTTTTTACAAATAAAAAATAGAAAAGTATAGGGCTCCTTGTAATAACGATTGCTCAATAATAACAAAAGTTTTGTGACTAAGGCCAAGTCCTATTCACTTGTCAAATAACTAGATTTGTCTATTTTGAGCTACTATGGACATGCCAAATGGGCAAATTGGCTTGGAAAATTGGCATATTTACCGTCTGCACATCACGATAGTCTTTTTGTCACCGATTTCTTATCTCAGCCTTTGATTTTTCTTTAATCCAAAGGTCCCTATATATTTATAATTCTGATCAAAACCTTTCATATAGGTTTAATCCAACAATTATTTTTGTTTTTAACAATAACCTCTTCTAATGATTATTAATCTAATTAAATATAATTTGATTTCAAAAAGGATAAACAAGCTTAATAATTTGATTGAATTAATTATAATTATATTAAAACACTAATCGCCATTATATTTATTTACTATACAATGTTCTTTCACATGATATAAACTAGGGCAGTAAAAACTTAAATAAACACTTCAATAAAAATTTCAGACAATCTTTGGCCTCATTTTTATCTGTATTTGACGGACCTTCCAATCCATGTGCTCTTGATAAGATTTTTTTTTGGTTTTTGTGAGCAGTACTAGGGTTAACTATCAAATTTTCTTTGCCTTGAACTCTTCTTTTTCTTTTAGCTGTAGATTTGACTTGGTTAACATCCAAAATTTGAAGAACTCTTTGCTTTTTATCATTCTCTACTTTTTTTTATAACAATCACATATCTTACTAATAACAGCTTCAAGTATGACTCCCGAGAAATTAAGTTGGGTTGCAAATTTTGCCATTCAAAAACTTTTTTGCAAAAAATTAAGTTTGAAAATTTTAGTAAAAATAATTGAGTAGAAAAATTCTAGTGAAATTTTTTTGATATAAAAAATAATTTGAAAATTAGGAATTTATAAACGGTGGAGAGTTAGCCATTGGCAATATAGTTTTTGTCCATCGATAAAATATTGGTAGCCAGCGACAAAGACTCTATCGCTCAACAAACTCTTATTAGCTTACTCCATTTACCATAGTCACACAACTAGTTTACCCTGCCACTTGATTTAGCAAACTAACCATTTTACCTATGCACTGCATAGTACTTGGCCTAACGGGGATTTTTAGATGCGGCGGCATGCTACAGTTTTTCAAAGAAGTACCAAGCCAGGAAATAACTTTCCCGGCTTTTTTGTCGAGCAGCGAAAAATTGGGTGGGGAATTTAAGATTTCTAAAGTAGGCGCCAAATCACAAGATTCACAACATTGCCGCCAACCTTGGCACATATGATCACGAGCATACATCTGCAGCACCCACGTCACTGGATCTGAATAATCTAGTCCGATTATTTTCTGACCCTCCGTTTCTCACAGATCTCTCCATAGAAAAGTATCCTTTTCAGTTTTCAATTTTCACTTTTCGATTTTAAAATTTTAAAATATTCGATAATCAATATTCAATTTTCATCTCCCGGGCTCTGAAAATAGAGTTCATTAATAAAACCCGTGTTTATCAGAGAAACCCATCAAAGGCCTACTCTTCTTCATTTTTCCTCCGTTTCTCTAAACTGTTACTCTGCAACCACAAAGGACGTCAATGGCAGATTCTGCAAGTGGAAATCTCAATCGGTTTCTAAATCCATGGGTTCTTCACTTCCAAAAACTGGGTTTAGAACTAAAATGCCCCTTATGGTATAAATACGTTTCCTTTTCTCTAGGGTTTTCTGATCTACCTCTCTCTCTTTGTCATCTTACTGTTATTGTTATGATTGCAGCTTAGATCTCCTCAACAAACCAATTTTACTACCATGCCAGCATATTTTCTGCAGGTTTAGTTGTTTTACTTTTTCTTATTTGAATATTCTGCTTGATCTCCTGGTGTGGGTTTTCAATATTTTTGTTCTATATGTTGTTTCTAATTTAGGTCTTTCAACAAACATGTTTTATGCAGTTCTTGTATTTCGAACTCTTCGCGGTTCAGACAAAATTGTTTTGTCTGCCAATCGCCTTACCAGATCTAGGTAAACTTTAAGTTCCAAACTTTGATTTTATCCAGAACATTTGAAATTTTCAAACTGAGCAATCTTCCACTTCAATGTATTAATGGGAATTAAGTGATCTGTTTCCTTCCTTTTTGATACGATTAAGTGATTTGGTTTCATGGGTTAATTTTAGATCTAAGGTCAGCTTCTCACATGGAAAACATTGTCAGCATCTACAAAAATATGGATGCGGCGTTTAACACAAGTCTCAACCCTGCTCTCAGTCTCATACTTCTGGTAGTCACTCATAGTCATTGGTTTGATTTTAGAAGCCCTAGTGTAGAAGTATTATACTTACCAAATTTGTACAAGTATTAAATTTTGTAGAATTTTATGAATCAATTGTCATCTATGATTTGTAGATGGAAAGGTTCCTATGACCCAAAGCATTGATTCAGCTAATACAGATGCTAAGTTGCAGAAGGGTGTAAAGGAAACATTTCCAAACATACAAGTTAAGAATCCTTTATGCCAAACTGAAAATGTTAAACCATTGGTTTCTGGATTTGAAAGGAAAAATCGTGTAACCAAAATCGGTTAAGATACGTTACCTGATAGCCCTCTATCCTTTGGTGTTTCTAAGGATTCTGATGACGATAGTAGTGGTCATGGTGGTCAAGACTCAAAATGTAAGTTTACTTTTCCATGTGATTTTAGTTATCTTATACCGCTACAATTGTTTGATAATAGGTTAACTGGTGAATCGTTTTCTGCTTGACACATGCCAACCTGCATTTTGAATTTTTTTTTTCCACTTGTTGTCCACCAATGGGCATGGCATTATTTCCAATACTCATTTTTGTTTAGTTTCTTTTCATGTTGGGATTAACCTAAATATTTCTGCAGGGTGCTGAGAGATTACAAACAATGGACAAAACAACGAAAGAAATAGAAAATCAAGCAAATTGTGACAGAGAAACAAAGAGGCAAAAGTTGGAGTTCAAGTCTTATAATGTGTCTGCTAACGGGATGAATCCTAAGTCAGGGTACTCTGATTCAGATGGTGGATGTAAATCAGAAGGAACCCTTTTTGGTGCACAACAAGCTAGTACTTCAGTCTGTCTGGATGGCAACTCAGCTTTTATCTGTGCATTTTGCCAAACCTTAAAAATATCAGAGGTAAATCTCTTTTTGCTGATATTGAATTTAATACACACATATGTTCTATATATTTGTCTAAGTTGTCTAAAGTAGAGTAGCACAGGAAGCTTTGAATCTCTTAAGCACAATGTTTCATCTTTACCTTGTCAATGTGGAAAAATTATATTTCTTTGTCTTGTTAGGTGATTTATTGCTATGATATATTATCTCTTTAATTAATTGATTTTCAATGTGTGTGGGCACACTTAGGGTTCTGGATCCATGCTACATATTGCCAGTGGAGAAGAAGTAGTAGGGGATGAGGCATCGGGATCAGATGTGATACATGTTCACCGGAAATGCATTGAGTGGTAGTTATTTCTGTTCTTGATTTCTTGTTTATTTTTTCTTTAGTTTCATCTTATTTGAACCCTAATGGATTAAATTTGGGGATGTAGGGCGCCTCAAGTGTATTATGTTGGTGAGACTGTTAAGAACTTGGAACTGGAGCTTGCAAGAGGTTCAAAGCTCAAATGTAGCTGTTGTGGGCTGAAGGGTGCAGCTCTTGGCTGCTTTATATGTTCCTGCAGGAATACATATCATGTTCCTTGTGCATTTGCCACTTCAGGTTGCTGGTGGGATGACATATGTTACAGATATAAACTTTGATGTCAAATACAGCAACTGGCTACTCTATACTTTCTGTAAAGTGTGAAGCGAACTGAGTACATGTGACATTGTCTTGTAACAGGAAGGCCATCAAATGCTATGTCCCAGTCATTCTCATCAGAAGTTTCCAGATGAGAAAACCAAGAAGGGAAAGAAGCTAGCAAAAAACAATACTTCAATTGTTCAAAGGTATATATTCATACTGCTACTGGCTTCCACTAATATACAGTATTTATTAAATTGATGTATTAGTAAATAAAATTTGTATGCTATAAATGTTGTGATGACCATGTATTGGTGAATAATCAACACGATTCCTGTTTCCTGGATATCAAGTGATGCTGGTTGAAGGTTGAAATGAATAAATATCCCTAGCTTTACAGCACTATTTTAGAAAGACATTATTGCTAACCATAACTATAATGCTAGGAGATTTAATCACTTGTGGGTGAAATGTACCATCACAGCTGGACTATACTTGTTGGAATAAGCTCGGCACATTGTATTTATGATGGAATAATTTATCTACAAAAATATTAGAATGCAACAAGTCTGAAGGAGAAAGTGTTTTCCTAATTCAGAAGCATAACCTTTACTACTTTCTTGGACCCATGTTGGACAGTAAATTTCATAAAACTGTAGGACCTATGTTGTAATAAGTTATTAGTTGAAGCATGTTAAATTAGGAAAATATGTGAATTGAGTTGAAAGGAGTTGATAAATGCTTGCACATTGGATGTGGTAACTTGCGCTATATAATGAGTATATTAATAGGCGGAGAGAAGACATATGCTGTTCCAAGTACTTGAGATGTTATGCATAATATCTATTCGCAAAGCTTTGATATCCATGCAAAAACCTCAACTCACTTGCTTTTACTCTTATTAATTCCTTTTACAACTTTTCTATTGTTTTCTGAAACTCACAGGGAGAATGGGCAAACAAAGGTTTGGGCAGCATCAGCTGGTGCTACTAGTAAATTGACTCTCTGCGGGTCTTCCCTATCAGTTGAAGAGCAGGTACGGTACTTCAAGATTTGGCAATTTATAACCATCCAGGTTTCACCATGGTTGACATCCTGAAAATTGGTTTTGATATTCTTTTAATGGTTCCTATGCAGCACCTATTGGCCAACTTTGCTAGAATATCTGGTGTAACCATTTCCAAAAATTGGACGCCAAATGTGACCGCATCCACTGATGAGAGGGGTGCTTGCAGCCGCACTTAAAATTCCTCATGGCCATTTAGATGGAAAATGGGTTCTCAAAATGGATTGTAAGTTCTCCTAGTTTAATTCTTACCCTTACTTACATAACACCAGTTTACCAATGAAAACTTAAAATTTGATCTAAGTGGTTTTATATGCTTTTCATATGCTCCAGCTGCACATGTCATTCAGCTTTTCATATTTTTCTTTATTTTGTTGTGTTGATGCGATTTGTATTGCTAAACATGGATCAAAGCATGTATAGAAGCAATGGATTTTGTTGACGAAGAACCTTATGAAGTTGGACTTGATATTCATGGATGCCTGGATGGGCCCCGAAATGGTAGATTGCGAGTTAGTGAAGGGGTAACATTTTTTCTTAGCCTTTTGCCTTCTTTTGATTTTTTTTTCCTTCTAATAATTATAGGTTAAATATTATTATGACATTGGAATGTTATGGTTATATACAATCCTGCCATGCTATATGCAGCTCAAGAAAATGACTTTTGATATTAGCTTGTTATATATTGACTAAAATGAAGATATATTTTCTGTAGGCGGCAAAACTCTTCAGTGGCCTGCACTTCTTTTTCAGTGTGACTTTGTTCCTTCGTATAAAGAATCCCTTGAAGAACTGGTTTTAGCTGCGGGTGCTACAGTATTGACAAAGAACTCTTTAGTTTCAGGGATTAGTGATGAAGGAGAATGTTCTTCGAAGACTTTGGTCGTTTATAGCCTTGATCTCCCTCCAAACCTTGAATCAGAGGAAGCATCTTTTTTGGTTATTGAGGAAAGGCTCAGATAAGCAGAAGCTCTCGCTGAACAGTATGGAGCCTTGGTTATAGGGCATACATGGATATTAGAATCAATAGCAGCTTCTAAGTTGGAGGAGGCAGTTGCTTAACGACATGGGGACTTGAGATGATAGTGTAGAGAGGTTAACGGTTAGAAATCGAAATCTCATGTTTTTTACTTTTATTATCTATGCATTAAAAATAGAAGAAATCGAAATCTCATGTTTTTTACTTTTATTATCTATGCATTAAAAATAGAAGGTTGATATAGGGGCGGGCTCTTCTAATAAGACGAAATAAAGATATTTTGAAGTAAAACTTAAAAACCCTTTATCCATAATATTTTCATAATGTCTAAACCACCCTTCATTAGTTAATCTTAATTACATTAATTAATTAATAAATTAAGCTAATCATGATTAATTAAACATGATTTTTTACTTAATCAAATGATTTGATTTTTTTTTTTTTTTGAATTTGTGTTTGGTGGGGAGAAAAACTAGATGAAATTTAAGAAAATTTTGTCATTTTTTTTTAAACCCTAGATTTTGATTCAATCAACCATAGTAGCATTGAGAATACTTCTAGCTTAAACTCTTGGTGTTTTTATAGCTTAAATTTGATCAAATCACGATTTGAAAGATTGATTTTTGTTATTCAGAGAAATTTACGGTTGAGTTTTTATGTCAAATCCAACCGTAACACGAAGAACACCGATGAACACCATTTTTGCCCAGATTTACGGTTGGGTTTTCAACGAAACCCAACCGTAAATCAAAGAACAATGATAAACACCATCTTTTTCCCAGTTTTACGGTTGGGTTTGAGGCTCGAACCTAACCGTAAAATCCAAAAAAAAATTCTCCTTTCTAGGGGATTATGTACAGTTGGGTTTTGGCTTAAACCCAATCGTAAAATCCGAATTAAGTTTACAATTTCAACTTGCACTTAGGTTGGGTTTTCCCATAAAACTCAACCGTAATCCATCCCTTAGAGCATTGAGTTTTAAGGTCAAATTTGGGTTTTAAAATCAAAATTTTGAACTTATTCAATCATTTTAACTAGATTAAAGGTAAATTGGGTCATTCAAACAAAGAAAAACCGAAAAACACATAAATTAGAGAATCCAATTTTAAGTTATCCAGTAAAATTTAAACCCAACCGTAAGTTCTAGTGTTAGTTTTACTGCAAATTTCATCATATAGTTACGGTTGGGTTTGGCTTGAAACCCAACCGTAAATAAGTTGTGGTGTTAGTGCAAATTATATTACGGTTGAGTTTAGTAATCGGATCCGACCGTAAAACTTACACTAAGCATTTCAGCATGATTTACGGTTGAGTTTGAGTCCAAACCCAACAGTAAATGCTCCTGTTAACTTTTTTTTTTTGATTTTCAATACACTCCAAATTGGATTTAAAACACACCTTTTTAACTTATTCATTCTATTGTAATAGATTTAAAGTAGTACATCAAAGGAAAAACAAAGGAAACGAAATATAATAGATCATTGGATGATTACACTTAAACACTTAAAGATAATGACGATAATCAAGCACCCGACTTGTTTCCATAATACGATAGCAATCTGTATGCTTGAACTCCTCCCCATGTTTGATTATATATTGCTCCATAGCCAACACATGCTGAAAAAAACAAATCAATTATAAGTTTGAATTTTTGAAATCTCTTTTTAGTGAACGATTTATTAATCGACAAACTTACTCTTGCCACACCGTTCTCGTCGGGACGTGCTTCGAATCTCATTTTCATTTCCAGTTTTAAGTTTTCCATTTCTTCATACAACACCGCATAGCGTCTCTTGATGGTTCTCCACGTCCTCCGATATCCATTCCCCTTTAATGCCACAAACATTTCAAACACACGCTCCTACCAAGAATCGTCCTCCTGATCGTCCATCCAATTTTCAGATCTAACAACGTTGTTATTGTTGTTATAGAAGGCTCTCTCGTAAGCGTGCTCTATCATCGTAAGCCACCCTCGAACAATTGCAACATCTTCATCATTCATGTATCAAACCATTTTTAGTGGTTGAAAGCGTATGGTGAAAATGAGTTGGAAAGTCTAGAATTATAATGAGAATGAAAGGGATAGAGAATAATGAGAAAGTGACAAGGAAATGTTTCCTTTTATAGCGAAAAAATACCCAACGCTAGATTTTCAAATAAAAATCCGTTGGAATTGTCTACTTTAAGGAGACACAAATAAAGAAGTCACAACAATTTTTATCACTATTCAGGGATTATTTACGGTTGGGTTATCCAGAAAACTCAACAGTAAAATCCAAATTAAGTTTACAATTTCAACTTGCACTTACGGTTGGGTTTTGCCATAAAACCCAACCGTAATCCATCCCTTGGAGCATTGAGTTTTAAGGTCAAATTTGGGTTTCAAAATTGAAATTTTGAACTTACAATCATTTTAACTAGATTGAAGGTAAATTGGGTCATTCAAACAAAGAAAAACCAAAAAACACACAAATTGGAGAATCCAATTTTAAGTTATCCAGTAGGATTTACGGTTGAGTTTTGGCTTAATTAGAACCCAACCGTAAATTATAGTGTTAGTTTTAGTGCATCCTCTTTTACGTTTGGGTTTTGTAATGAAACCCAACCGTAACAAATATGTGGTTTTGGTGCAAATTATATTACGGTTGGGTTTAATAATCGAACCCAACTGTTAATATGAGTTTTTTAGTTGAAATGTAGTTACAGTTGGTTTGAGTCATCGAACCCAACCGTAAATGATCATCTTCATCTCCTATATCCTTCATTTTCTATGCATAAATCAGTCTTGTATTTGTTTTTTGTTGGTGGGAAAAGTAGAAGAAAGATAAGAGAGTTTTAACCCAAAATTTTGAAAAACCCAAAATAAGTGATTCTAGTGGCAAATTTGTGGAGGGTGAATCCTTGTATGATTGCCAAACTAAATTCTACATACCCATTGATGGAGACCCAACTATGTATGATTATTTAGATGGTAGAGAGGTTTTAAGTGAAGGTTGTGATGGTGAAACTCAACCAAATGGAGAAAGTAGTCGTCAAAGTGAAGATTCAACTGCCGAGAGTAGTCAGGTATACCTCTAACTTAAACTCTTTGTCTTTTTTTTTGCTGATATTTGATGAAATGAGGTACATAATAGTGAGTTTTGTTTGTGACTTCGCCATGTTTACGGTTGGGTGTTTACCACAAACCCAACCGTAACTCATTATGTGCATGAGTATTTATTGCACTAGTTACGGTTGGGTTTGACTCTTTAACCCAACCGTAAAATTATTTGAGATTTTTTTTTGTTGGTTTACGGTTGGGTCTGACGCTTCTAACCCAACCTTAAACTTATTGGTTTTAGTGTTTTGTTGCCTAATGCCTTGATCTTTTTTGTTCAGCTCGCGGTTGTACCTCAACCAATGTATGATCAGCCTCCTCCAAATGATATTCAAACTAGAGATACTACGGATCACTATTTGAATGACCTGGTAGGTTATAGATAACTTGTTAATCCCTTTCGACAATATAGCTAATGCAATTTTTTTCTCCTAACTTTCTGTTCTTGGACCATGTAGACATGGGATAAAAAAGATGATGCAAAGAAATGAGCTAGAGAACATGGGAAACTCATCATGTGTGTGATTGTTTGTAACAACCAACAAAAACACAACCGCTTTCAAATGGTTTGTGAGTGTAGTGGATAATACACAAGACATGCGAAGAATGGTACTGAGTATGTACCAAAGACGAAGATCAAGCGAAAAACTTTCACTAAGAAGAAGAGATGTCCTTTCAAGCTTCAATTTTGTAGCAACAACAAGAATAAGTGGTTCTTGTCTACAATTGTATGCGGTCGTCACAACCAACTACCACCAGAGACTTTGTTAACGCATCCTTCTACGGCACGGCTCACCGAGGAAGAAAAGCTCATCGTAAACGATACGACGGAAAAGCGTTTGAAACCCAGTGATATACTCGGGCACTTGAAGAAAATAAACTCAAACAATATGTCTACGTTGGAGACAATCTACAACGCCAAATCCAAGTTGAAGCGTGAGAAATGGGAAAAAGGGACCCGATCCAACAACTTTTGTAGTTAGGGGAGACGAAAAACTACGCCATGTTTCACGAAGAAGATGAGAATAAAGAAATTAAGCATATTATATTGGCTCATCCCGAGTTTATAAAGTTAACACGGTGCTCCCATCAAGTGCTTATGATGGATTGCACGTACAAAACTAACAAGTATGAGCTCCCGGTTTTGAATGTTGTAGGCCAAACTTCTACCAAGTTCCCGTTTACTGTTGCCTTTTGCTTCTTGAGAAACGAGCTCGAAGAAAGCTATGTGTGGGTATTGGAACAAATTAAATTATTCTACGTTGAAGGATATACCCCTAGGTAATTATCACCGACAAAGAACAAGACTTGATGAATGCCATTGCAAGGGTATTCCCAGATGCTCATCATCTTCTTTGCACGTTCCACTTGTGGAACAATATTCAAACCAAGTGCAAAACGATTACTCGGCCAACAAAGAAAAGCGAGATGGACAGATTTAAGAAATTGCCGGATGCTGAACAAGAAACGACCAAAGAAAAATTCGAGGAGGACGACAAGTTGGTGGAACTAAAATGGGCTAGTTTCCAAAGTGAATGAGACGCTTTGACATGGTCTATCACCAAGGAAGATTATGAAGAAAATGTTCGTATGTTATGCTGGCATTGGAGTAATTATCCAAGAGTTGTGAAGTATTTGCTAGACCATTGGTTGAATCCGCACAAAGAGAAATTTGTAGCGGCGTTCACAAACCAATATAAGCACTTTGACAACCAAGCTACAAGTACCATGGAGTCATCTCACAACCGAATGAAGAAGAAGCTTCATAATTGTGATGGTGGGTTTGTTACGGTCTTCGAAGCGATGCACGATTATTTTCTCCGTGACCTTGATAGAGTTAAGGAATCTTTTGAAAAAAGCCTTTCTAGAAAACACGTCAGCTATAAAGACGAACCACTGCTCCAAAATATTTCTTATAAGGTGTCGCATTGTGCAATTGAGAAGATAATGTACGAAGTAAAGCACTATAGATTGGGCAACTTACACGGAGAACAAGAGTGTGTTTGTCATAACATGTCAAGTTTGGGACTTCCCTGCCGGCATATGATGCCCAAGTACGAAGAAGACGGTGTGATCCCAATTCAAGATATTGATCCGTTTTGGCAACAATTGTCTTTTGATGAACCCATCGTCGAGCAAGATTTTGGTGCATTGTTTGCCGACACCCACTTTGGAAAGGCTCTAGCCAAGAAATACGAAATATTAAATCAGGCGCAAAGGCAAATTTGGTTGACTAAGTTGAGTTAATTCGTGTTTCCGCACACAAGGTACGCTGTCAAGGAACCAATTAGAGGGAAGAGAAAAGGTAGGCCTTCTACCAAAGAATCGAGGGCCGTGTGATGCAAAAAAGCTAGGGAATTGCATGACGAATCAAAGAAAAGAAACTCTTCTGCACTTGAGCATTTGCAAAAGGAATATGAAGCAGAGGATGAGAAAGAGGATGATGCTTAATGAAAAAGAAGTCAAACGGAACAAGGGAGACCAAGTCTAGTAGAAAAGGTCCCGCGGTTCCCACTCAAGAAAGTTCAACAATTGAAGTTGGTGCCAAGGGAAAAGTTCCTGCACACCAAAACTCAAGAAGAGTAAGTATGAAGGAATTAGCAAGAAAAAAAAAAGACTTAGTATGAAAGAATTAGTAAGAAGAAAAGAAAAAGTTAAAGTAAATACATTAGTGGTTGAAGACATACGATCCGGATTGCAAGAGGATTGATGCAATTTCCATCTAACTTTTCAAGAATTGAGAATGACAAAATCGTCCGAACCGAGCACATTATTTTTGAAAATTATATGTCATCGTTTCCGGCTTTTTTTCGTCCATACATAAAGGGCACCGACGATGTTGCCGTTGATGGTAATTGTGGATACCATGTATTCATCGAACAAGTTGGACCATTTAGCGGAGCAGTAGGTTGGATATGGATGAAGTAACTTATGTAAGACATAAGTCAGCGGTTGAATTACGCTCTTACCCGGATTTATACAAGCCAATGATGTGTGCATATAGAGATGAAGAGTCGTTGTTAAACGAGGAGTTCATTGCGTTCGAAAGACGTTTAATAGGCAACAAGAATTGCACTAGCGAGTATTGGATGAGAATGCCAATATGTGGCCAAATCCTCGCCAACGCTTTCAATTGCGTCATCCATTATATCTCAAATGGATATTGTTTTACATTTGCACCAACAAGATCAACATATGTCAAACAATTGGCTAATGGAAGATGTGTGATTGGGATGGTGCAGAACTGCCATTTTGTCGGTCTCAAGTTGAAAGAAGGAAGCCCATTACCCCCGTTACAGGATGGATACGACGGTGACATCGCCAAGTGTTGGTGTCACCGGTTCGAGCAAAATTTCGAACTCTGGAAGGCATTAAAACCCTCCCGACCTTTCAATTCATATCATTTGTTTCTGACTCGGAGTCGGAATGATAATATAATAATATTCACTAAATGTAATATTGGTAGTAACAATATCATATGTATGTTGGAGGAATCATAATATAAAATATAGTTTTTTTGAAATGAAAAATTTGTAATATCATATGTAAACATGTCACTACAAAATTTACCCAGGTTTACGGTTGGGTTTTCAGTCAAAACCCAACCGTAAACCTGCCAGAATTTTTTCTCTCCAGTTTTACGGTTGGGTTTTGAGTCCAAACCCAACCGTAAAACTGTCACACAAATTTTAATCCAGTTTTACTGTTGGGTTTGGAGTCCAAACCCAACCGTAAAAATGATGTTAAAAAAATTCAGCCAGTTTTACGGTTGCGTTTGGACTCAAAACCCAACCGTAAATGTTCTTGTTAACCTTTTTTTGGAATTTCAATTCACTCAAAATTGGGTTCAAAACACAAAATTTATGTAAACGTCATTACTTTGTCCACATTACAACCCATGAAATCATTAAAGTAACCTGGGATACAATTGAAATTACCACTAACAAACCCAAATTGCATTACAAAAGAACTAATAAATAGGTTTGTGAGTGAGCAAAAAGTCCTTTGAAGATGTGATAATGAGGTAGGTATAAAAAGGGCCATATTTTCCATCTCCCCCATTCCTGAAGAGATCTCTGTAACACCTCATCTTCGGTTTCACCCCTAAGTCGTAGTTGACCAATAATACGAACTAATGCCATAAATTCTTCTACGTATCGGTCTATTGTGTTATATCGACAAATCAACTTGACGTGATCACGGTTATAAGGGTTGCCGGTTTCAGAACAAAAGTTTTCATGGATTGTTTGCCAATAACTCGGACTCGTTATACCACCTTGCCTTCGTTCTTCTCCTCTTTTTGGAAAACATAATACATAGTTGCGGCAAATACATAAATCTTCATCCAAAGAAAAATCTGGATTTTTAATCCCAGGTTGACCCGTATTCCACTATGTTAGAGTACTAGTTTTGTTGGAGATGATTGTTGTAAAAGAAAGGTTCAATTTTTTTTTAAAAAATGGATGGGTTGGATATGTACTCAACTATTTCACTTATAAACCAGAAGTGTAACGGCTCTATTTTGAAAAATGGGTCGTACAAGGTTTCAACGGCTCTATTTGCAAACCCAAAAAAACTTCAAAAACGACCCAAAAGATTCCTCAAATGGATTTTACGGTTGGGTATTGACTCAAAACCCAACCGTAAAATCCTTGGGAATTGATGTGTTAGTTTTAATTACAATTTCATCATATATTTACAGTTGGGTTTTGCCTTAAAACCCAACCGTAAACCATCCTTTGGAGCATTGAGTTTTAAGGTCAAATTTGGGTTTCAAAATCAAAAATTTGAACTTATTCAATCATTTTAACTAGACTGAAGGTAAATTGGGTCATTCAAACAAAGAAAAACCGAAAAATACACAAGTTAGAGAATCCAATTTTGAGTGATCCAGTAGAATTTACGGTTGGATTTTGGGTTAAAACCCAACCGTAAAATTAATGTGTTAGTTTAAGGTTGGGTTTTGGCTGAAAACCCAACCGTAAACCTTCAACATTTTTCATTTTGCCAGTTTTACGGTTGGGTTTTGCCTGGAAACCCGACCGTAACACTGATTTTTTGGGGTATTTTGACTTGCTTTTCCTATTGCATGGTTTCCAACTTCAAATAACTGGAAATAAAACAGGTAATACACAAATTTTAAGTTAAATTTTTATAATTCACTTGCAAATTAAATTCAAACTTCAAATCCAACTTCACATTAAAGGTACAATTAATTCACCCACACAAGAGAAAACCATAGACATAGAGTTAGGGAGAAGGAGGAGGGGTAGGTCGATGACTTTGACGAGCTCTTTTTTTGCTCATAACATTACGATGACCAGCACCGCCACGAGTACGAGCTCCAGCACGACCGCCTCGAGTACGAGCACCACGTTGCGCATCCCCGGCTTCATCATGTGTCTCTTCATCCGATGCTTGGGGCTCTCTTCTAGTAGTACTCGCATCTCTAGTCGCGCCTCTTGTACCGGGTCTACTCCTCTTTAAAGTCCGCTGCACATCCTCAACTTCATGATGAAGCTCCCTAACCAAAGCTTGGAGATGGTCAGGCGTCCTCACATCAATTGTGCTTAGGCATGGATTTATAGAGTCCGCCAATGTAACGACTTTCTTTTTCTATTCACATATGAAAATAAAAGTTGGATGAGTGTTTAGTAATAAATCTTAAAAACATTAATAACAATAATAATGTACGTACCAAATTGAAATATGCCTTCTTCCAGAAACCATCTTCTGTGTTGTTTGGCATAGTCTTAGGACCATTGTTGATGATAGTTGGATGACCAAAATGGCGATACCAATCCAAGTAATCTTCTGCAGCGTCTTTTGTGTCCGGAGATGGAGTTAACTCATTCCTTTGGACTTGGTATTTCGGATCATTGCGGTTATATCCAAACCGCGACCGAAGGCGTTGACTCGTAGTTTAACACGATGTTTGAGCCTTCGATCATCGACCCATTCACACACAATTTAAACATTTCGCGTGTCACCGTTGTTTGGACATATCCATATTGGCGGAGAGTTCGGCGGGGGTTGCACATCACGTACCCAAACGGATGGTATAAAGGGCCGTTGTAGCCTGCCACGTCCGACATTACGTAAATCCTCAACATGTCCATCACCCTCTATGCTAATCTTCACATGAGGATCAAAAATAACATCTTCAACCGTGAAAGCATCAATTTCAGTTCTCATCTTTGCTATGAGAACTTCTTTATATTTTGCCTGGGTCCCAATGAAGATGAATTTCTTTCCCGTAGGTCCAGTACCATCAGCGCTCGTTTTAGGAGCCAGTCTGGGAAAGTGATCATATACCCATGCCTATGAAGATAATAAATATTAATATAAGATAATGCGAAAAAAATAAATTAAAGTTAAACATTGAAATTCAAACAATAAATTACCTGAAGAAGACCGGTATTCCCGACAATCTCAGTTCCCCTAACCCTCGAAGCTTTTCGAAGGTTAGCAAGTAGGTAAGCCAGGGTGGCAGTTCCCCACGAGTACTGATGCGTCATCCCGAGATCACCCTGAAACCACTATAGATAGTGAACGTTGAACCTGTTGCCCGAGTTTTCAGCAAAGAAGATAGTGCCGAGCATATATAGCAGATACGCTCTGGCTGTTCGAATAGCTCTGGTGTCATCTATGACGACCCCATCCTTTTCCAACTTTGCGGTTCCTCCAAACTTCTCCCTTAGTGAACGCATAAATATTTTCTTGCTCATACCTTGACCTTTCTTCGTTGGCATCCCCGGTTTATCTCCACTTACCAATTTAAACTCAGATTCGGCTTCGCTCTTCTCCCATCCAAGTGTATCTTTCACATGTGCATAAAGATCACTCCATGACATGTTGTTGTTAAAACCCCCAGACACTGATTTACCATCCACCTCTAGGCCAAGAATTGATTGGACATCATCCGGCGTTATTGTCATCTCGACGAATGGGAGATGAAACGTATCGGTTTCAGGCCAATAACGTTCCCTGAAGGCTGCGCAGACGACACCGTCATACTCCCACATCGAATTGGTAATTCCGGGAGCTAACCCGGTACCATTTACGAGAAGTTGTACGACCGTACATTCATCAATTAAGGGCCAATGTTGATCCCTTTGACGAACCAATTTCTTGATCGCCTGTGTATGATCCTACAAAGAATAAAAACAAATTTGTTTTACTTACAAAAGTTAACAAACAAAAATTTAACAGAACAAATAAATGTTTAGATTAACACCTTGGTCGCAGCAACTTTGGCATCCCATGAATGGGGATAACCAAATAATATTGCAGATTTGTCTGGGGCCTCACCCCAAAGTCCTCCATTCCTCCTCTTAGGCCACAATTGAGGTTCGGCCTTTTCTTTGGAAACCCTTTTCCTTGCCTTTTCTTTGGGAATTTCTTTATCTTTGGCTTGAGGGACATGTTGTTCTCTGTCCCTCTCTTCTTCCTCGTGTTGTTGCTCTTGTGGTGGTTCTCTAATCACAAGAGAACCTCTAGGTGTTGTAGATCACCCAAGCCTTGGAACACACTATATTCCTCTTGTGCAATTTGAGGAACACTACCACCCCCTACCTCAAAAGATGGATTATGGGTCTTACTCACGCCTCTCTTCTGAACCTTAAATGCTTTCCGTGGCGAGGGGTTGGAGTGTGAGAAATTGGTGTTAAATTGTTACCCCTCTTATTCTTCCTACGACACACAAGCAATACAAGTTAGATAATTTCCAAGCAATTCAACTTCAACTAATTTTTTTTTGACTACACAGGATTAATTACGGTTGGGTTTTTCTCAAAAGCCAACCGTAAATTTCCAGTTGAAAATTTTGTCTACATGTAAAAAAATGTGCACACTTTTCTTATGGTTGGGTTTTGAGAAAAACCCAACCGTATTTTTTTTTTAAAAATAGCGCAAATTGTTTACGGTTGGGTTCAAGTTTGAACCCCAACCGTAATATCCTTAACTCTTCATCTTCTTCCCTTTGATTTACAGTTGGGTATTGAAAAAAACCCAACCGTAATATGAAGAACATGATATATTACGGTTGGGTTTTCACATGAACCCAACCGTAACATCAACTGTGTCCAATTTTTTTAAACAAAAAACACAATCAAACATGCGAATCAATCAATTAGAAGTTCTAAGAATAACATGGGTTTTGTTCAATATCTTAGATACACCATTGTTGGATTTTGCGGTGATTGATTTTGCTTTTCACTATCGATTTCTTCTTGAATCTCTTGATTAGGTTGATAGGAGCAGGGTTGATTGCCATCACTACTACCTTTAACGCCTTTAGTATGCTTCTTTATCTCGAATTGTTGAGTTTAATCGATGAAGAATTTTGCGAATCGACGATGAATTCCAATGGATTACGGTTGGGTTTTTGTTTGGTTTTTGAAAGTTATGAAAATGAATAATGTTAAGGATGTTTAGGTTTTAATTGACATAAGGGTAAAATCGACATTTAACCAAACCCCTAGAACATCCCTTAACGAAAAATTGGGTCACCTCGCCTCCACTTGGAGCCCCTCCAAGATTTTGGAGCCCCTATATCAAGCTTCTAAAAATATGATAGTTATATGCATTCTTTATGTTTTTGTAACGTGTTGTAATGATAAAAAAAATAATCCAAAGTAACAAGCTCTCGTTTTGTCAATCAAAATGTTCTAACCATTTAATACTAATATATCTAGTCGAAACGTCGTAACTATTTAGTACGAATATATTTTGTGTATGGTTTTCAATCATTCGTATGATTTTGGATGCAAAATTTTAATGATAGAATTCATAAGGCTAGATGATTTGGTGGAATTATGAATCTTTTGGTACGTTTGGTTGTCCAAATACTGATTTGGTGGAATTATGAATCCTTTGGTACGTTTGGTCGTCCAAATATTTTCGATTCATGTTTTCTTCGGTATTTATAATTCCACCAAATCCTTATTTTGAATACCACCTCCCCTCTAAGATTTGGTGGGTAAAAGGAAAATTTACCAGAAGTGTTGCTCTGTATCAAGATTGAAATTCAGAAGTATTGATGGGATTCCAAGAAAATAAATTTACAAATCTAAAGCATGATGTTTTCTGTCATGTACCTGATTGTACACTGACAAGATTTTGGGGTAACCTCTCTGATTTTGAAGAATCAAAGCCTATCTGGTTCACAAGGAACACAGCCTAATCGAATGAAGCGATAATTTTGGATTAATATTTGGATAACTTTTTCATTACAGACTCCCTCTTCTTAAATAGCTAGGTTTAGACCATCACTTCTATTTAGGCACCCTTACAACTGATAAAATACTACTAGTAAGATAACTACTACTAACAAGCGACTCGAATACAATATGGTCACCCCCTTCCAATACCGGGTACCTGACATTCCACTCTCCTTAAAAACATCCTTGTCCTCGAGGATGAGAATCACGAAAATCAGCTTGAGGGGCAATGCAGAAGTAACAAGTGACGATTGTGATCTGTAAGCAAAATATTCCTTCAAACTGGTTGAGGACATAGTAGGGGTAGCTCCTTCTAATACGCATGAGAAGACTCGTAGCCCTAACGCTAATGAATAACCTTGTAAGACTCTTACACACTTCAAAACCAGGCCCAACAACCAATTGTCGCCAATGAATACCCTTAACAGCCATTGGACATGATTTTTTTGTGCCATTTCCCAAAAGACAAGCGACTCTAATGTCTGCACAACTGCTGGCTGGGTATGCACTCTTAGCAACAGCCCTAAAGACCTCAGCGTTGGCATTGCTTACGTTGTAATCAAAAAGAACTTCCATAACAGAATTGCTATGTATTCCACACATCCACCCACTTGTCGCATCAAAATTAGAGGCGTCCTGTAGCTTCACAGCAACTGCAGTAATGATCCAGACAGACATGCTCACATGTACACAAGCAAGCTCAGCATCACCATTTGCTGCCAAGTCCCACCTCAAGAAAACCCACATCAAGGATACCATCAACATTAACACAGTTGGATTTTGAATTATCATCAGGCCTGAATTGAATTCTCTACAACCCTCCAGAAAACTCCAACTGGATACAACTCTTTCTTGGTGGATACACCAACGACAATAGTCGATAGCAGCACCAGGATACATGTTGGGCATAACACAAAGACAAAAAACCGGCAGAATTTTCATTTTTATGTGCACCTGCACTACCCCTCAACCATTCATAAATTAGACTTACATAAGCATTAGGGAAACCATGTTCAAGAATTTTATCTTCACCGCTGCTCCGAGCAATTTCTATGTAAACAGGAACAGCCCCAAAGCTCTTAGAATGAAAAGTCCATAATACGGAGTCTAGCCATTTTCCTGTAGTAAACCGCAAACGACCACAATCCATAGTACCAGTACAATTTCCTATACTGAAAAGTCTTGTTGCAGCAGCGAAGTGCCAACATGGTAATCTCGTGAGAACGGCTTTCAGCAATGCAGAACACATTATTTTGAGAAGTCCGTTTTTTATCAAAGCTGAAAACTGAGAAATGAACTGTCATTTTAACAATTCTCACATTTGTGGAAACCGAGAGAAGAAGCAGCAGCAGATAGTGAAACTCCTTCAAAAGAATCTGTAGCTCATGAGTTTCATCAAGACCACCTGTAATCCTTAATAACTTAACCCCCAAAACTTCTGTAGCAGTAGGCAAGTGTGTATTCCCTTTACCACCATTCAAATTCCACACTACCTTACTCTTAAGTTGTAACGATAAGTGGTTCCTACCCCAGCTAGTACCAAAAACAATAGAGACAGGAAACCCCAATAATGCCATGAAAAGCAACGTACAACCACAATCATTACCTTGCTGCACCATTTTTTCAAACCACTTGCAAGCCGCACGACCGTCATCATTTTCAACAAACAAAAACGTATTTGAATATCCAAGCTCTATAGTTAGCTTACTTACATATTTTTTTTACAGAATCACCATTGTATGCATCCATCAAAACTGACCCAATAAGAATAATCACACAAGAAGTATTTGTATCAACCCCAAATTCGTAAGCATCAACAAAATTAAAACACCCTTTAATAACATCTAACACTTTGCCACGATCATATACCCAGCGAGGAGAATTCATGACAATTAAGAGACATTCATCTATTATTAACTTGTAACTCACCTTACCCCTTTGAAGTTGCAAGAGAAAATCATCTCTGCTACTGCCCAATTTACAAGCTACACTCTCAGGCATTTTAACAAGCAGTTTCTGTGCCTCCCCATGTTTAACCATCCATGCCAAAAAAAATGTAAAAATTCTATTTCTATCTGGCATTTTAACAAACAGCTTCCCATCAACATGAATTTCAGCATCATTGACAAACAATGGAATTATCGAATCTGTAAACCCAAAATCTGATTTAGACCCAAAACTAATAATCAATTTTCCAAAACAATTGGGTGGTACAACAACATACTTACCACGATCATATATGCTACGAGAATCATCCAGTTTACCATAAAAACGACCCTGGCAATTTAATTTGTAGTTGATAACGCTTAACTCTGAGGAGTTTTCAGGTTTCTCACAACTAACCTTCACCATCTGGACATGATTCTTGTTGTTGAAATCATTCATTTCCGCTTTACCCATTGCTTTAAACTGAAAAGTCATGACATCAGTTGAATCATCATTTTCTTTATCAACATCAGAAGAAATTGATTCAACCCCAATTTTTGTAACCTATTTAATTTGAGAATTCAACCCATTATTTGTGTCATCCTTTTCATTAAACAAAAACGAAGGAATCACTTCAAAATCGTTGGGTTCATACTTCTCTATTGTCTTCAATTGTTTAACCACAAATTGAAGTAATTTGAGACTTTCTACTGAATGCTCAGCAAATAGCCGATGCTCCATCTCTAGTATTGTTTTGATTTCTACTGATAAGAAGCTCTTGAATCGACTAATAAGCTCAGTCGGCCAATTACTCTCCATCTTCTCGGCTATTCTAGCTTGAAATCTTCCTAAGCCATAAATCTTCTGTGATAGTAATTCAATTTCTGTGAATCTGTTGGATAAAACTCGTCCAATCTGCAACCTCCATTAAAGAAACTAGCAGAATCGAAACGGCTCTAGATACCAATTGTCATGTACCTGATTGTACACTGACAAGATTTGGGGGTAACCTCTTTGATTCTGAAGAATCAAAGCCTATCTGGTTCACAAGGAACGCAGCCTAACCGATTGAATCGATAATTTTGGATTAATATTTGGATAACTATTTCGTTACAAACTCCCTCTTCTTAAATAGCTAGGTTTAGACCATCACTTCTATTTAGGCACTCTTTGCAACTGATAAAAGACTACTAATAAGATAACTACTACTAACACGCGACTCGAATACAATATGGTCACCACCTTCCAATACCGGGTACCTGACATTTTGCTACCAACAATGCATCATGCATGAGAGTTTCTGAAATCTTGAGGTTGTACACGAGCTTTTTAATGTCAAAGCACTTATTACAAGTAACAACCTAATATCCAGAAGTACCTGACAGACATCAATTTAACACCGTTCTGGATTCACTTCTAATCATGCAGTAAACTGGGGAAGCTCCTAGTTTATGGACCCTGAAAATCCAGACTTTTCAAATTATCACTTAACTATTAACTAAAGAGAGGAGAGATCATGATGAAGTATTTAGGAATGGAATTAAAAGTGACAAACTCTCATGTGGATTAACGAATATCAGAACTACAATCAACATAAGTAAAAGTGGGTAAGACTTCATGCTACATCTTTTAACTCCAAAAAACTTAAAAATCCGAGGAAATGTTATAAACTGGTTTAAGATCCGAGTGGGTCATTTCTTAAGCTAGAAATCTCCAAGTTGCATTCCACCGTGAAGAGGTCCTATCCCACAAACATGTGCAATTGTGCAATAAGTATTTATTACAGTTGCTATGATGCCTAGCTAATTAGAATTCTATGGTGTAGACATCCTTTCTTAGAGTGTTACACCATTAAATAAGACTATAATTTGCATTTCTCCTGCTGGCTCGGTAATCAGCAAGAAAACAAGTTGAAAACAAAAAGACATTGTGATCCTGAAATAATACTCCGTATAATATTTAATCCCTAGACAAAATAAAACAAGAAAAACCAAACCAGGAAATATTGAATAGAACTGAAAATGTAAGTTCAGTAGAATATATCCATTTTATTCCTCACTTCAACGTCATTTTACACATTTGGTTGTTTTTGGACATTGTCGTAATGCATTCGCAGGAGGCAACCGCCTTCTAACGTCCTCAAAGATGGGAGTAACATGTCGGATTGCATACCTTCCATCCTTTACACCAATCCACACTAATCCAGCCATTAAAGACTGTGGTGTCCTAAAAACAATATACCGATCATTCAACATTAAAAGCCTTTAAATCATAATGAAAAGAAATTAAACCAGATTTAATAAAAACGAGAAAAAGAAAAACATAAAAAGCTACCATAAAGTCACTTTTAAATTTGGGCACCTTCCCTGAGAAAAACCTCTGAATGTGCTTCAAAACCCTAATAAATCAATTAAAAAAGAAAGAAACACAGATCTAAAACCTAAAAGTAAAAATCGAAATCTAACTAAACCTAAAAACGAAAATCGAAATCAAGAGAAAATCTCAGTTGCAAGGAAAATTAACAATTTCTCTCCCGCCTTTCTCTGTTTTCTCGGAGAAAAGGATAGTTGGGCCATTAAAAGAAAATGAAATCACGGGAAAAATATATCGGGATCATGCACATATAACCCCACATTTAGGACCGATTAGCATTTGTACCCTTTTCTTTTTCAAAATTATAAAAACAGCTTCCTATATTAACTTACCATCCATTTTACCGTTAAATATTTTATACGTTGAGGTGGTAAAATGATGATTTTCCTTCTTTGTCCATTTTTTATATTTTTTAACCCTAAAAGATTACTCTAGAAATTTATCTACGTCGAACGGTCATGATTTGTTTGATTTGGAATAGATGTAGATGAAGGGTCGAGATTAATAGAGATAAATTTGTTGTAGGAAAATCTTTTAAGTTAGGTTTTCACTCTCATTTATTTCTCTCTTCACTCTCAGAAGACGACGCTGCTGTAAACACTCTTCCTTCAATGGTGTGAGGAGAAACGGTAAACCATAGTTTCTCCTCTCTTCATCGTTTCTTCTTTCATCCTCATTTCTTCTTTTATCATCGTTTCTTCTTTCAGAAGTGTTTTTTCTCATTGTTTTTTGTCATCATCACCGAGTATTTGAAGTTCTGATTCTGAAGGTTTTTAACTTATCGAGATGGAAATACTAATGGACATGTATGGAAGGTAATGAAACCCTAACTTTTGTTTTCTTCTTTACTGCTGTTTTTTACTCGAATTGATTGATCCCGAGTTTTTGCTTTCTTCTTTAATCGAATATGTAGTTATTGATTTTCTGTAAATCTGATGTATGTTTTTTTTTCTTCCGGTTTATCTTGTTTTTATGAAGCCCTAGTATACTGAAAATTCTCTTCTGTTATTATTAATGATTTATGTTTTTAATGTTTCTATGAAACCCTTGTTTTTATTGTTTACTTAAATGTTCCAGAAGTTTATCCCATGAATGTTCTCTTAAGTTGTTTTGTTTTTGTATTGTTTATTCTTTGCAGGGATCTTAGTAATGTAAAAATGAAATACACTCATAGAGATGTTAGAGTCACAGTGATTAATACTGGATAGAGGATAAATTTTCCTAATCTAGATATTGATATTATTAGTGTTTTACGGTTTAGGAATAAAATACATGATACGTTGAATCTTAAAGAGAGTGAATATGTGGACCTTCTTTGGTGGATTAATGTATCTTTCCCATATAGTTTGACAAATGACTCTGACTTTCTAGCTATGTGGAATGGTGAAAAAGTGAATGAATTCGATGGTTTTGTAGAGTTGGGTTTGAATATTTGATAGGATTTTAGAATACCCTATATAAATAACCGCAATCGTACGACGTCTAATAACTAGTAGACATCGGTAAATACGGGTCGAACCCACATGGAGCCGGGCAAATACTGCAATCAATATCTCAATTAAACTAATCAGAAACAATATTTTTGGATTTTTAGAATTATGAATGAAATAATAAAACAACTAAACTAATAAAACAACTAAACAAAGAGAGTCGATAACCAGGGTTTTTAGTATCCACCAATATTTCTATTTAATTACTGAAATGAAACATAACTCCTTAATATTCATGTATTGTTCGTTCTATCAACATCACATATTATATGTATTAGAGTCGCAAATATCACTGGGACACCCTAAGCATAGTGCATCAAAAGCTCTAAGTCTCAGCATACACCATCTAATTGCGTTAGCGAGAAAATTATAAGAAACTAATTATAGGTTCACAAATAATACCTGGCCATTCTAAGCATACCCCATCTAAGGATTTAACCCAAACATGAAATATCAAATAAGTAGACAAATATATTTGCTATCCTATTAATTCTGCGCATAGGTTACTGTATCATACAGAACCGGTGAAGCAACAACTAATTTTTTCATTAAATCAATAAATCAAAATCTGGAATTAATCTTATTCAAATCATAATAGTCTGTATCAAATAATTCAATTTAATTGATCTAAAACTTTTAAGTAGTTTCAACATAAACCCGAGCTACAATCAAATCAAAACATGGCCATGGGTTTCTTAAAACCCATTAAAACAAATAAAAGAGAAGAAAAGATTAAACCCAGTAAGCAATATGCATTTCCCCCTTTCCCTTATTCAACTTCACAACCACTACTCTTAATTTCTTCCCGTCCAGAACTCTGTCAGAGTCTGTCCTCGGTCTCTTCACACCGCCAGCCAGAACCAGAAGATTCAGAACCTCTTCCCAATCGACCTACAACCAAACCCCCCGTATCTTTTCTTTTCTGGTCTCTTTTATACCCCCCAAAACAATTCAGTCTGACAACCTAATTGATACCCTCTAGTCTTATGCCACGTCAACTTATTTTTAATAGTTGTCAGATCTTGTTCCTTTTCTATTCGGTCCTCTTCAGCAACTCCAATTGACTAGCCATTTTTTTCTATTTCTTTCCACCAAAAACAGACTGCCTCTCTTCAATCACCTTCTAATCTCTCTCCTTAGCCTATTTCTCTTTTCTCTCCCTAGGCTTCTCTCTACCACGCCGTCCTCTCTCCGCCTCTAGCCTTTTCCCCTTATCTTTCTAACTCCTCTCAGATTCTGTCCCCCACTTAGCTAAAAGAACAGAACCCCCTCCAATAGATGCCCCCACCTACTATTTATCCCACCTGCTAGTCATCCACGTCAAACCACAATACCAATTCAACCTTATTCTTTTATGTCCCCAACTTACTTCAATCATCCAATCCTCTCTTTTCCTGTGCGTCATAGCAACTCCACATATTTCTCTCTTTGTTTTAATTTTCATCTTCGAACTGAAATAGCACCTGACACCATTGTTGGCTCTATTCTTTCATGTCCCACCTTATGACATCACCGACCAGTAATACCATTAGCACCATCTGATCCATAACATCCATCCCACAATTAGCACCATCTTTTATGTCGTTAGTAGCAATATTGCATACTTTAGCCTCAAATGTCATTTTAGCTCTTATTTAGCCGTTTATTTGTAACGCTGGGTTTTAAATATATAACCTATAAAAATATAATAATAATAAAATTAGTACAAAAATAAGTACCAACAAATATAAATTAGACGGTAAAAATGTATAAATTAAGTGCCTATTAATATTATTATCGATGATGATATGGGAACAACTTCTGGGGTTTCAAACCCAGCTTCACTTAGGTATTCAACACCTAAAAAGGTTGTTTCCAAATCACCAAACACACTAAGGAGAAGCCCTATAATTGCTGGACAATCCAAGACCAAGGAAAGAGTTGAGTTGGCTAGTTCAAAGAGGTTATTTGCTGATGTGGATGGAAGTGTTGATGGTCTAGTTGGTACCCAAGCTAGTTTTGGTAATAATAAGGTTAAGGGTAAAGGTGTAGCTTTTGAATATGGCATTGAAGATGATGTTTTCTGCGGTCAAGCTTGTACTCAAGCAAGTGCCATAGAAGAGGCTGTTATGCTTTGTCCGGTGGAGAATGTCCAGTTGGCTAATGAGTGTGAAGATGAATGTCATCCTATAGATGACCCAAGTACTCATATGGCTAATGAAAAAGAAGATGACGTGGATCTGACTTTTGCTGAGTTTATGTAGAGTTTCCGACATGGTGAATCATATACTACTAGGAAAAGTGGTGGTGTTACTACTCATGTAGCTGGAAAAAGTGGTGGTGTTACTACTCATGCAGCTGGACAATGTAATGGTGATGAATTATTTGACTATTTTTCCAAAGGATTTATGAAGAAGTACCGAGAAGGTGAGGCATACAAGGATAATGATGAAGAGTTATAAGGTAACTGATTGTACTTAGATTCTTTGATTATTTCTTTGTTGTTCATTTGTGTTTTTACTTGTAGTTAATTTGGTTTTAACTTGCTGTGCAAATGAAGGAAATGATGGTTATGATACTCTGTTGGTATCATATAGTGAAGATGAAATTAATAGCTATCGTTGCAGTGTACTATATTTTGTTGTCTGCAGCCGTTTTATAATATTTTTTAACATTTCTTTTGTCCAAGTTATGCTTATTTTGGTACTTGTTCACATTGGTCTACACTTGCACCAATTATAAGATTTTACTAACATTCACAAGTTCACTTCATTTCAGTTCACAATCTGTTAATTCAGTCACAACAATGATGGCACAAAGTTCATTCTGTGCATGCGTATTTTGTTAATTCAGTTCCGTGCTTATTAGTTTTTAACCACAAAGTTCTTATTAGTTCAATTTATTCTTATCAGTTCTGTTCTAATTCCATTTTCTTATTAGGGAGTAGAGATTAAAAGCCTTTGGGTAAATTTGAATTCAGTGGATAAATAATATAAACTGAATAGGAATAGCAGTAAAATTCGCTTTAGACTAATTAGAATTTGAAATTCATATAGAGATCAAATAAGTTTGCTCCAGACCAATTAGCTAGTTTGTTTCTCAAGTTATTTATGATTCGGGAGAGGAAAAAAAAGTATTTCATGAATTTGAAGAGGTTGAGGACATACCAGATGGTGAAGTAAGAGTTGGACTACAGTTTAGTGAAAACTTAGCTTTCAAGAGGTTTTTGAGACACTATGCTGTGAGAAATCAAATGCAGTACAAGTTTCTGAAGAGTGACAGTTTAAGGATTAGAGTAGTGTGCAAGTTCAAAGAGGCACACAACTGTGGTTTTTTAATTTATGCAAGAAAGCTGCCTAGAGTGAAGACCTTCAATATTAGGGGATTCAGTGAGCATCATAACTGTGTAGGTGATGAATCTGGGAGGAATGAGAGTGAAAATCCTAGGTTTGTTGCAGCACATGTACTTGAGAAGATGAGAATTCCTACTACAACTGAAATACCTAAAGCAAGACAGATTAAAGATGAGTTATGAACCAGCCACAACACCTGCATCTCATATAATGTTGCTTGGAGAGCAAGGAAAATTGTACTAGAAATGAGAAATTGAAGGTATGATGACAGCTATAGACTAGTTCCAAGTATGGTTGAGATGATAAATAGGACTAATCCTGGGTCTGTGGCAAACTTTACTTATGGAAGATAATGTCTGTACCTTCTTTTTGCTTGGTATTCTCTGATTTTGGTGCTTCAAAGAACTAACAAGTTGTTTATTATCTTTTTGCAAGAAAGATAATTGTTTTGAGTCAGTCACTATATCTTTTGCCGAAACATTGCAAGGATTCATTAGTGGGTGCAGGCCCGTGGTTGGGTTGGATGCCTGTCATTTGAAAGGCAAGTTTGGTAGCTTCCTTCTAGATGCAACATGACTCAATGCACAAAATGGTTTGGACCCCTTGGGAATCATGGTGTGTAGAAATGAATGCGAAGAGGTTGGAAAATATTTCTCAATGACCTGAAGCCAAAGTTTACTAACCATGAGTACACCATTAACTTTATCTCCGACAGACAGAAGGGATTGGGAAAAGCTGTTGAGGAATTGTTTCCTACTTCACCTCACAGATTTTGTTTCAGGTAACTAACTAACTAACTAACACTTGTATGTTACTTCATTATTGACCTACATTAGTTACTTTATTTCTAACCAAGTGGTTGTTATAATTCATATGCAGGCATATGTTTCAAGAACTTTAAAATGTATTACAAGGGGATGAACTTGCACAGAAGTGTATGGAATGCCGCCAAGTGTTATAAAGTGAAACACATTAAGGTAATCTGTATGAACCTTACATGTCAGTATATGTAATAAGTGTGGATTGAAACTTCTAGTAAATTAAAACTGTAATTTAAGTGAGTTATCTATGAATCCTATAGAAGTGTACTTAATGCTAAGATAGATCATTATGTTTGTCATGATGAATTCAATAGTAATTGTTAGTCAATTACAATATACTATTGAATAATTATGGTAGTGATTTTCCCAACAGTCACTAAACTTATATTTTATGAAACTCCCTTGGAAGTTGGTTATCTACTGATTGTGTATGCCAGTAATCTGCTACTAGAAAACACTATCCTGGATCAATCTCCTTTAATATTTTATTTTCTTCTTTTTGTGCAGATGCCAATTCCTCTTATCAAGCCTCCAATACTGATGAGGAAACCAGGCAGGCCATCAAAGAAAATGAAGAGATCTTATGATGAGTCACACTCTGAGACAAAAGTGAGAACTTGTAGCAAATGTAAGCTCACTGGTCATAACAAGGCAACATGTGGTTATGCTTCAGTGGGTCTAATCCCAAAACTAAGGGGCTAAGTACTGTTGTAGATGGAGCAAATTTTATTGCCACCAATTCTTCATAGGGAGAATCAAGTTCAACTACATGAAAAGTAAGAGGTAGAGGAGGGAAATCTAGAGGATCCAAAGATGTTAAAGGAAGAGGAGCAAGCTTCTTCAGGTCTTGTTTCCAGGCTACATCTGATGCTGGCACCAGTTCAACTGCTAGAGGAGGCAATAGTGCGAGAGGAGGCAGGACAAGAGGTGGTAGAGGAACGAGTGGTATGGGAAGAAGTGGTTGTGAAGGAAGAAGTTAAGATGTGCACCATCAAGACTAGTGGGTTTTTAGTTTGATCTTGTACATAAACGAGGGGCGTTAATATTTATGAGGGATGTTGGGATTTGAAGTTTTGCGGCATCAGTTCTGCACTTTTGTGATTCAGAACTCACATAAGTCTGATTTTGAGTTCTAAGTTTATTATGGTTATTTACTTTAAGTTGGGGTATGATCAGTTTTGGATGATGAATAATTTTGGATGATGAACTTCTATTGCATCAGTGTATATATAAAATAATGGATGTTAAGATTTGAACTTTTTTGTTACTGTGTTGCACTTTTAGTTATTGGTGTAAATTATTTGCACGTGTATATGTAATCAGTTAATTAGACTTAAGTTAACTAGGGTTAGTTTTTGAGTTGGGTAAAGTTTATAAGGTAAATGAGTATTTTTCTCAGAGAGAGAAGTGGCAGATAACAACCAGTTAATGGTGTTAAAAAAAATGGAATAAATTTGCAACACGAGTTATAAAATGGGGTTATATCAATAAAATTCCCAAATATATTTTCAAAAAATGGGTTTCTCAATGAATTTCTTATAAAAGTAGGGCGTGCCCATAAATTCTGAAGACGTGGGTTTGAGAAGGAAAAAAACTAAATAAATGAGTCTGGTAGTGGTTTACAGTAGGACTGTAAATGGGTACCTGTTACCCGGAACAAGATGAATCGGGTCTGGGTTATAATATTAGACCAATTGGAAATAACGGTACCCGACAGGTAGAACTGTTAGAAACCGATAAACTTTCAGGTCCTAACGTGTATTACCCGGCAGGTACCTACGGGTATCGGGTATCCAAATACTTGTTATTTGTTTGTTAATTTTATCCAAAATTTAAAGACTTCGTCTACTTTTACTTGGATTTTTTTATTTTTTTTTTATTTTCTTAGATTTAATCTTCAGTTAGAATATTTAGATAAATATAACAATAATTTCATATGAAAAATTATTCGATTCAAGTCGATGTAAAGGATTAAGAAAATATACTTGATTTTAAAAGACCGTTGAATACCGGACCCGGACCCGACTGGTATTTAGGTTTTTAATTGGGTCCTTTTCCGGGTCCACTAAATTAGGAATTAGACCTTGAACTGTTATGACCCGGACCCACATTTTGAATCGGTTCTGGATCCGGGTTCAGTGTATCCGTGAGGAACCAGACCCATTGACAACCCTAGTTTCTAGGGGTGAGCAACGGGTGGAACCCGTGGATTTGGTACCACCCAAGTCCAATCCCTAAAAATAACGGGTGCTAGATTTGTATTCGTGTCCAATCCATCACCCGCGGATTTAGCACTCATGGATGACTGGGTGGATGGACTGGATGCGCATAAATCTACATATTTCATGTTTTTTATTAAGAAAATAGAAATAGTTAACATGTTGACAAAAAAACTAATTAAAACATTAGATTACTAAAATTTAAAGAATATATTAAGTTATTACAACATAACAATGGTAAAATTATAATATTATCATCCCAACAACCAAAAGTAAAACTTAAAGAATATATCCAGTGCTGCTTGTTTGCAAATTTAATTCATCGGCACAACTAGGTTAGAATGAAAATCTTAAAAGTTATATAATACATTCAAAATACACATATATCCCTTTATATTTTATAAATTTTCTGTTTACCTTTAAATATAGCAGGTGTGAGTGTCAAATGGATTTTTAGACTTACATCCGCACCAATTCATTATTTAGTAGATATTAAAAATACATCCATTTCAACCCATCCATAAACAGGTTGGGCGTCCACCCGCCAAACTACAAATGGATTGGACGGATTGACGATGTTCACCCTGCTGGTTTCCACTTATATTAATAACTTGATTTCGGGCCCAAAAACTAGATTTCAGTCGATTTGAGTGTTAAATAGCTCACATGTGTGTTACACCCTCTAACTGTTGTGCAAGTACTTTTAACTCCTTTAAATCTCTGCTTTACTTCACCGAACCCAAATTCATCATCTCTAGTTCACGAAAAATGGGTCTTACTAGTTGTTGTATCTCGAGATTGAGAAATAATTTAGTAAAAAGAAATAAGTCGGTGATGATATTGTTCAAATTGTTAATCTTCCATTTGATAAGTGTGATTGTTCGATTGTAATAATAAATACCATATTTAAAAAAACCCAGAAATTTTAATCGGAAATAAAAGAAATTTAATCGATTTTTCCTTTTTCTTCTCCTCCTCATTTTAGTTATTTTTTTTTGGATCTTGATGGCGATCCTTTTTCTTCGTCATCTTTCTTTTTCTTGCTTAATTTTTGTAAATATTGTGTTTCAATGATGTATTTTGAGTATTTGTGGGTTTCTTTTACTGATGAGAAATTTATAGCACGTTCGGTTCAAGAAATTGAAGGCTAGATAATCCAATTTCTAGGGAATGCGTCCAATTACTTGAACCGAACGGGATAAATCAACTCTATGTAATTAAGATTTTTGATTCTTAGGAATCCGATTTTCTCCAAAATAATAAATTTTCATTGCACTAGTCCAATTGTGCAATGGAATTGGATTCCGCGGTAAAAAAAATATAATTGAATTACCTCAACCAAGCGCTAAATTTTTGGATTTAAATTCAATTCCAAGAATTCGATTACCACATAATTGAATTCCTAGGATTCCAATTCTTCCAACTGAATGGGGTGTTAAGGTGCAAATTTCACACTACTGAATGAGAATATTGTTTGTGTTTATTGACTGATCAACAAAGGTTGGGTTAGGTTAGGTTATGTTAGAGAACGTGCGCGACCCACATATGTCATTTAACACTCAAATGGACGGAAATCTAATTTTTTATGCTGGAAATCAAATTATTAATATATTGGGGTCCGGCTAGAGTTTATGTGGGGGCGCAGATAAAAAATCCCAATTTTTAATAAGTATTAAACCGAAGTTAATATTTAAACGAGTTAATACGGATCAATGTTATTTTCAAATACTAATTCCTAAGTTGGATAAAAATTAGATCAAATGTTATTTTTAGATAAAATGCAAATGCTAAAAGTCAATTAATCAAGAAATTTAACACGTAAGTGTTGGAAATTTTAATGTGTTTGAAGTTAAAAGAATCTAAGGTTCAAACAGACTTATGTACGATGTATTATCACAATAGGTTTATTGTAAAATAAAATATAATAAAATAAAATTGAATGTTGGATATGAATAATTAGTCGATTGAACTAGTACATAAATAAACTCTCTCCGTTATACTTTAGATATTGGTCTATGGTTATTTTTTGTTCCATGATATTTGATATTTTTTATATTTTTCTATAAAACTATCAATAATATCCTAATATTTTATTTTATAAATGCACTAATAACAGTTAATGTTTGAAGACTTTTTTCAAAGGCATAGATGAAATTTTTTCATATTTCTCTCCAATTCTTAATCTACATTAAAACTTACAAACAATCATATAAAGTGAAACAAAGGGAATACCTAACTCTCCATGGTTACGGTCCGATTTCTGATTCCGATTCCGATTCCGATTCAGTCCAATATCAGACGGAAGAAGATTATGTGCAGCCTTACGTATACCCTATATATACCTTGCATGGCCTTATAATAGTTGTTTTTTATAATCCTGCTAGAAAACGGCCTGATAATTCTTTCTCCCGTTATTAAAGAAAATCAAACCACGTGCAGCCCAATATATAACGGCAAGGACAGATGACCTAATTATGCATTTACCTAGTGAGAAGTCTTTAGAAAAATTTGTCCAAAACCCCAGAAATTAGAGGATATTTGCTGCAAGTTGAAAAAAGGTGTAGATCCAGGAAATGAATTCCACGACTTTGATGAAACAAGATCCTTATTTATCAGAAAGTAATAACCTACCATTCATCCAAGAAGTCAGAGACTCAGAGGAAAGTGCCAACCAATGTTCAAGACATCCTGGAAACATCCCTTGAGTTTCTTCCCAGATGTTATTGATAATTGCAGTTGTTTTTCCTTACAAAACTGTATAGAAGAATTCCCAACCATCATATTTGCCATAAGCCCCTAGACATTAAACCAGTAGGAATATATTGTGCAGTTATGTTTGGATTCATAATTGCCAACCATGCAGGCCTGCACTGCATATACGAACCAGCAGGCCATCAATCTTGCATATAAATACAATTAGCTCTCCCTCCCTCTCTGTTCTCTCTTGTGGAGCAGCTAAATACAACATCTAAAAGCTCTAGCTAATAACTTGTTAATTAGGTTTTACTTTTTGGCAATCCGTTCGTAATATTTGTTTCGATCAGAGAGCTTAGTTTCTATATATATATATATATATATATATCATGCATGTGTATCTAATATATTAGAGATTCCTGAAGTGTCATTGAATCAAGTAGGCCTTTCGAATGAAAAGAAATCTATGAATGGTACCACTTCGCTGTAGGTTGCTGCTTGGTCTCTCACTTCTTTGTTCCACCTCTTCCTCGTCTCTATAGTTTTTTGCAGTATTATTTATCACTTCACTGCGATTTGAATCAGTATTTACGCAAAGAAAATCGTAAAACTCAATCTGGTTACTATTATCTGCAGTAATTTAAATATGCAATTAATAAAAGTAGAAGCGAGTTTCAAAAGAAATTAATGAACGAATCATATATAGAACTAAGTAGCTAGCTAGGACTATCTGCGTCACCTACCTTCAAGGGTTTTGGACCTAGGATAGCCTGGATAGGTAGGAGTTTGATAATATAGATGTCTTAAATTTTGATTGCGAGAAGTGGTACTATGCATCATTATCATTTGATTCTGATATCTTCTGTAGTATTCTTCTAAGGAAGTCAGGTTTCCCGGTTCGCTGTTCACTCTAATCATAGGATTAATGCTAGTATGTTTAGTTGTGTATTTGTTCCTTTCGTTAATCAAGTTTTGAGCAGCTCTTTTTGCATAGAACCTTCATCTCTCTCTGCATCGTCTTGCCATTATCACATGCCAATGATTCTTTACTGCGTTGTCAGTACGCCCTGGGAATAGCCTAGCTATAACTGCCCATCTATTGCCATGAATCCTATGAGATTGTAAAAGACGTTCTTCTTCCTCATCCGTAAAAGGGGTTCGATTAATCGTTGGATCCAACTGATTAAACCATCTCAACCTGCAGCTTTTCCCTGAATTATTTTCAATATTAAATCAGCAACTCGTATTTTGATTCACACATATGCATGAGTTCATCAAAAATAAATAAGATATAATTATAAATTCTAAGATTTCTGGTAATTATCCACATGTAGCATGTTGATATATAGTTAATCTATCATAACTAAGATAAAAGTATAAATTCTAAGATTTTTTCTTTGCTAAAAGTTCTTCTCTATTTTTTTTTTGTTTGAAAGAGGCAGGAGTTTGGCTGAAGTTCCTCATGCATGTTAATCATCTAAATACATGGGATGATCACCTGATCGTCCTTGTAGCTTTTCGGCGATGGTGTTCCAGTTATGAGGACCATATCGTTCTACGAGTTCCCTAAGTTTCTCATCTTCTGCCGGTCTCCAGTGACCTCTAGTACACATATCTTAAAATGATAAGATAAAAGATGAAAAGAGATTAAATCTCTAGTATAGACAGAAGAGACAGTTTAGGATGACAAGCGGTGTATATATATATATATGGCTAATTAAGACTGATCTTGAATGTAAAAGCAGAAGAAAAATAATTAAGATCAGTTACTTGATGAACCACAAACCCTGAAAAGACAAACATACAGATCTAGAGAGAGAGAGAGAGAGAGGGGAAGAATTAAGGTAGGGAGGATCTATATAATTGGAGAGAGCTAGGTTTGGTTATATCAAGTTTGGAACAACTGAATTAGGTAACCAAAACAAGTAGAAAAAGGAAGAAGAAGTAGATAAATTACAACAGAATATATTGGAGGAGGAGGATGAGAAGTGAAGTATTTCCGTTAGAGAGAGATAGAGTTTGGAAAGACCTATACCAGCGATTCATGCCAACATCTTGGCTAACACAAACAAAAGCTTGTTAATATTTATCTATCTCTAATGACTTATGACTTGTGTGTGTATCTATGTGTGAGAAAGAAATTAGAGAGAGACAGAGGTTGCTTGGTAGGGTGATTCTGGGTCTGCTTTCAGTTTCAATGTCTCTCCAAGTTTCTAACCTACAACGTCTACTTGTAACCCACCTCAAATTTTATTGATTATTTTATTTCTACTCAAATGTTATATGTTAACCGTACACATATAAAAAGGTGAGTTGATAAAACATTCTAAAGCAACTTCTCTTCTACGACAACACCAATAAATAAATATAGTATTCCCGGCTAATTAACCGCACATAGGGCTATGCATGCCACTACATGGGCTGTAGCTAGTGTTTGCACTAGCTACTACCGTACATAGAGTTATGCATGTCTCTACATGAACTGTAGCTGTTTGCACTAGTTACTAGGCTATATATATTTTTTTGAACTAATTAGTATTAGGTTCGTAGATTTTAGTAACTCTTTAAATTTAGATCGTAAATACATGTTTTAGTATTTGGATCGTCGACCAATTAGTCTATTATATATTTAGTTTTTTTATTTAACCGTTTGTCATTTGGTTAGATTAGTTTAAGTAAATTAAATTATCAGATTATCTAACCGTCCACTGTAAATCTCACTAAATGACCATAACCATTTATTGCATTAACATTTTATCACCAGAATCAAAATGGAATGAAATGAAGAAATCTTCTTCGTCTTGAAGTTCCAGAAGCATAAAACGTCGATCTATGACGCTCAGTTAGCATTACCATTATCAAAGATGTGAAAGTCTATAAATTATGATCCGAAGGACTTAAATGAATCTTTTCTAAAACCCAACTAATCCCCATTATCTTGCTCCACCTTCATAGTCTCTGATTCCTACAATTCAGATCTTTCAATCTCGACTAGGAACCAAACGAATTCGAACTCTAAGAACAAGTACAATCTGCATATATTCCCATTTTCATTTCACGGAAATCTTCAAACAACGGAATCCATTTCTATTTCCATAACCGTTACTGCCATTACTCAAACCAGTCCCCGATCATTATTAATAAGATAATGAACAATACTAATTAATTGATATTTAATAACAACATAGTAAATCTCAATTAAAATCGTTGAATTCTCTAACGAACAACCCCAATTTTATCCAAACATCAAATCACGAGTTTAAATCACCCCAATTTCAGTGCCCTAATTCTATTTGATTTTAATTTACCAGAATCAAAAATATAAATGGCTTGTATACCCCATCTAAGGAGTAATCTCTGACCGGCTAGTACAAGTTAAAGCGGATGAATTTTAAGCCTTTCCTTTGTTAACAATCTGTCACCGCTTAATCTCTGTCTGTTCATTACAATGACTAACTGACGATTAAGTAGCCTAACTGTTTGACCATATTATGTAGTTGACTAACGGGTCAACGATTCTGTAGATGGTGAGTTTTTGACAAGAGATAGAATTGTAAAATTGCCCTCTGCCAAGCAGCAGGAATATACAAGGATATGTGCGTATTTATGCACATATTCCTAACTCTATAACAAAATATGGAATATTGTATCTCTAGTTATATTCCGCAAGCGAATTAAGACTATAGATTCTCTCCAAACATTCTAAACTAGCGTTGCACCCTCCTTAATACTCATAATATTCATGCTATATCGAGCTAGTTTCAAGTCGCATAAATTCCACGACTGAATTCCTTGAACTTGCCTTGAATACACATTGATGTTCCAGCAACATCTATCAAATGCGTGAACAACTAATGCTTAATCCCCAGAATACACTCTAGCTTAACGCTTCTGAGCTCAACTGTGCTACTTTAGCACTTTGCTTAAATATAAACACAAATTATGCGCCACTCCTCTCGGACGCACCACAATCAAGAAGGAATGCCTCAAAAGACGCATCAAACCTTTGAGCTAGGCTAATCCTAGCCTTTTCTCCTATCAACGCCAAGTTAGCACCAACTATTTGGCTTAGCACCACATGGACGCTAGTTAGCCACTTTAGCGCTAAAAGCACTACTTTCCTGGCGCTAAGCCTAGCGCTTGAGAAACGCCAACTAACCTAACATGGTCTTAGCTAGCACATCTTGACCCGTTGAGGCCTTAGCTAGCGCGTCACTACCGTAGCACCTTAACCTTAGCGCTAAAAGTGCTAACCCTAACCTTAGCGCTAAAGACGCAAACTTCATTGGCCAGCGTGTTTTGGCCTAGCATCCTTGGCTAACACGACCTTACCTAATGCATCTCCATCTTGGCGCGTCCCTGGCTTAGAGCCATAGGCCTGACACGCCCCTTACCTGAGCGTCCCCAAGCACCAGCACGTCTCGGCCTGATGCGTCCCTTAAGCCTAGCGCGTCCCTAGCTCCTTAGAACTGATGTGTCCCTGCCGCAACGCTCCCTAGATTTGACGCGTCCCATACGCTATCACGCCTCTTGTTCCAACACGTCCAACCCGATGCACTCCTTAGCTTAGCACCCTAGCTAATGCGTCCTAGCTTGATGCGTCCATGACTTAGTACCACAAGCCTAGCACATCCCTAGCCTAATGCGCCCATGACCAATACGTCCTTGGCCTAGCACGTCCATACTTAACGACTTAGCCGCAAGTACATTGGCGCTAACAATATAGCACAAACTGTACTACCTAATTGAAGAGCTAACTTCGAACCTCCTTGACACTAGCTTCCTAGCCCTAGCATAATCGACATTTACTAGAAGCTACGCATGTTGGCCTTACTTCTGAGACGTTAGCACATTAGTCTTTTATACTAAAAGAGCTGTCACATTACTATTTGTGCTAAATAGCTAGTACTAGATTTGCTAGCTACTTCCCTCAGAAATACGCCTTTCTTCTCAACATTAGTCCAATACCAAATCTTATATGATTTTCTAATAGGTCTTCTTACTTAAGAAGCCTTTTACAATATTTGACCTCAAATGCCTCTCAGACTTATGATAAGTCACTTCTGAGCTAATGCTTAGCTATTAAATGTGTCATGTTACTCTTAAGTAAGTACATGACCACTGAACTTACCAGACTCGACACTAATCAATCTAACTATTAATTTAGTGAGTTACGCAACTTGCCTCACTAACTTAGCAAGTCTTTTGACTTGACTTAAATCAAAACAATGGTGGCTTATGACTCCACTATTTCCACGAGATATCAAATATAACACATGAGAGGGATTCTCATTGGGGTATTGGTATGACGGTCTACGACAATCGTACGTTGTGGCAACACATCTACAAACAAGAATGTAACAAGTAGTGGTATGGTTACAGAGCAGTTGAGATGATAAGGAGTAGTGGTCTGACAGGTCTTCCTTACTTTCCGGACACCACCCCACTACAATTTCCACAATCATTACTTCTCCACCTCTCCCTAACTTCCACGACTTATAAGGACCCAATGTATCTCCTTTGAACTATAAATAGAAGATTCTCATCTATTCGAAACAAGAACAAGACAACAAGTGAGGAGAAACAAAAACATAGTAATTAGCGATTCATCTAAGAGAATCCTTTCTTTTTCAAAAAATTACCTACCACACTGATGTTTCTCAACCTTCTTTGCTTCCCTCCCCTAAGACCTACCCAATATTCTCCACCTTTGTGATCGAAGCAGAACGTGAACGTCCATCTTCTTGGTTTAATTAGGCTTGTCCTGTTCGAGCTTGATCTCTCGAACCCACTTGAAAGTACGATTTTACCGTACACTTGTTTTCATCCTAAAACAATTGGAGACCACATCAGGAAATCAACCTCTCAATTAAAAAAAAATATCTAATTTTCAGTTATTCAAGATGGTGGATCTTAGGTCCGGAGCGGTTACAACTCCTATAGTCGGTTCAGGTAGTACTGGTGGTGGTGATTCTGAAAACACTCTTATTGCTACTGAACCTCTTCGTAATAATACTACTAATCCGCTTCCTCTCGGTGACAAGACCGCTAAAGACACCGAGAATACTGAAACTCCGTTCAACATAGTTGACCTGATGAAGAGACAAGAAGTCCTTGCCAGAACTCAGGTGGACGTGACCACTACTCAGAAGGAGGTACTTGCTTGTCTGAAGACCCTGACAGAGCAACTCTCCCCAGAACAACACCATCGCCTGACGGAGCAAACCAGGACCAACCTCACAGTGGTTATTGATGCTGGAACGTCAAAGGAGGTAGTACTTGATATGTGATCAGATGGATATCTTGAAATGATACAAAAAGTACAACATCTCAGATACTCCTATTTCCTATACACACTAAAGTCTGATTATTATTTTTTGCCACGTGTCTTGAACTTTTATTTTCTTTTTAACATGTATTACTATGTCTCGTGGACCTTGTGGTCACTTTTTCATACATGTAAGAGAGGCTGGATTTTTCTGTTTTTCCGGTTAGTTTTGGACTAATGTTTTAAGAACTGGAAAAATTACAAAGTCAGAGGCCACAACTGATTCAACCAGGATTACTGTGTCAATCATATAATAAGTTATTTGGCTTAACATAAGAGACCCAAAGCGTGACAAATAGACTATTATTAAGGGGATTGGCGTGACTAAAATAGTCTGTGAGATGCAACTTAAATTTATGGTCAAAATTTCCTATTTTATTACCTGTATGTTACTCCTTTTATGTTTTTTTTGATGAAAATATATTATATTAAATTAAAACCAAATAGTATATTAAGTTTGCAATCTCTTACTTATTGGAAACACTAGTAGATAATCCGTGTCATAATAGTACAATATTGTTGTAAATTTTTTGATTTATAATTTTGACTGGATATTTTTGTGGTGGCGGTGGCGATTGTGCTGCTGCTGGTGGAAGGCCAACATAAGTGCGCATTTGTTGTTCCATAAGGCAATGTTACTCTCTTGTTTTTTCCTCTTCATCATTAAAGGTATAAAATGCATACCTAAACTTTTAATGACTCATAATTATTTTTATAATAGTAGTGGACGATAAATGATGTTAGAACCAATTGAATAAGGGGTTAGTCTAATTCGTATATTTAACCATCTTCCACCGTAACATGATATCTGCCTCAATATGGTATGCTATGACTATTCGATAACTATAAGACATCTAATTTTGGTTTAGTCCCACGTGTTGCAGAAAAACTTACTATGGGATACAGGTGTATAATTTTCATAATAAAAATAAGGATACTGTAGTAATTTACATTAGTTAACTTTTTATAGATAAAAAAGTAAAAGAAAAACCTAAACCTGAACTTTTTCCTCCACCTTTCTTCCTCGTCTCATTTTTTTTTTTCTTCGGATAAACTTCCGCTTTGCATTGTTCTATCTAAAAGATTAAGGTTAGATAAGAAGGTTTTTATTGTTGTGTTGAATGTTAGGACGTCGGTGATTCTCATCTTCCATTTTTCGTTTTTCAAGTAATTTGGTTATTCTTCCATATTTCCATTATTAGGTGTTGCAAGAACTTTGCTACTGTAATCAATTAAACCCACTCAAACGGATGAAATTTATTAGAAACTGGGAACTTATGATTGATGTATTTGACATAAATTTATCATTAATTCGTTTTATTTGATTAAAGTTTATGGATTTGGAAAAAAGTGTTGGTAGGGGTGGGGGCGGTGGTGGTGGTGGTGGTGGTGGTGGCGACAGTGACTTGGGAACTAATGATGGTGTTAAATGTGGTTTTGTGTTAGTGGTGTAGAAGGCAGAGATCGAGGTTGGTAATGGTGGTGTTGGAGATGACGACGATAGCATTGTTGTGTTAATGGTGTATAAGCTACTAAGCTCGAAACGTGTTGGTGTTTTTTCTCTTGTGTGACAATAACAATCGTTGGTTTGACGTCGAAATTGGAATTATTTTCGAAATTGGCAGTGATGCTTAACAATTTCAATTTCAAATCCAATTAAATTGAAGGAATTATAATGGTGGTGCTGGTTATGGTAGTGTGGAAGAGAGTTGCAGAGGTAGTGGTGAAGGAAGAGTTTTTTTCTACTGAAAGTGAAAAACTGATCTGAATAATGTGAATTGGTGCGTTTATTACCCCTGGATTTGTTAAAATTACGTCACAAACCAAAGGAGAAACGAAGACATGGAGGGGTATTCACGTCATTTTCTCATGAATAAGTCTATTATGCCCGTGTTTGTTACAAATTACGCTATTCTTTCAGTGTCTATGTGTAAAACGTAAAATATAAAGGGGTACTTGGTCTTATAATGTACCAACCAAACACCGAACAACACTACTGTGCTTTATATTATAGATTACAAATGATAACAGACCTCTGAACTTGAATTTGTAAGTGAGTTGCCATTTGTTGGAGATTTCTAATTCGAGACGCCCTTTGCCATGGAATCTGCTGCTGTGTTATGTTTCCTGTTTATATGGTGAACACTTGCAAGTGGTAGATATTCCAGAATAGATAAGCTTTATAGACGGAGTTTTCCACTAGCCAAGGAACCAGCATTCAGTTACTATTGAGACTGATAATAGCGGATTGTTGTATAACCAGATGCTTGCAACATGTAAAGGTTGTGCTTCTGCATGAAGTATTGACGAAGCCCGACCTAATCCCGCTGTGATATATAGAAATTCTTCTTGTTCTACTGGGTAAAATAAAAAGGCATACCCTATTGACAAATCTTCTTCCTTAAAAAATGCATCAATAAAAATAATCCAATCCATGTTCAAATTAGACTATGAGGGTTAAAATAGTCTGTGAGTGGGAAATATTTGTTGTTATACTCTCAGTAGAAGCTAAAAGGTGGTTCTAATTTGCTTTAAAAGTAAGATTGAATTAGCAGATGTTTTTTCAAATATGACATAAGCACCTATGTTTCCAAATAAATCACAAATTGTTAAATTTTTGATTATCGAAGGTATGTTTTATGGGGAAAAGATCCAATTAAAAACTCATTCACTAATGGAAATGGTTGCGGAATCCGATGTTATTGAAGCTAAAGATAATGTAAATTATATTATTCTCGAAAATGGAACAATATACAAACAAGGGTTTCCATCTTCTAAGGATTGAGAGTCTGTTCGTAGTTGGTAAAGCTTTGCTCACTAATTTCCAAAGAAATGGTCTTATTCTCGGTAAAACGGGAATAAACCAGATCTTTTTCCAAGGAAATGGAATATATTTATCCGGGGTTTGAATCACAAAGAAATTATAGACTTTCTTAACAATGAAAAGGGACCGATTTGTGACGTTTTCCATTTTATTGTATCATTTAGGGAAGTTTGAGGGGTTATGGCTAGAACTTTGGATTTTGAATCCAGTGGAAAGAGGTTTTCTATTTTCGACGAGTCTCAATCTCCTTCTGCAGTGAATAAATCCTGAACCAATTGAGGTCCCGACTCTTCTATATCAAAGGGTTTGGGTATAATAGGAGAATCCGGAATCCAAGGATCCTTCCAGATTTTGGTGGAAGCTCCATCTCTGATTCGTCAGATATAATTTTCTTTGATTAGGGCCAGGCCTTTTTGGATGCTTGTCCAAATTGACGATAGATTATATTTCCTAGTCGAATAAAAAAGGTGGGTATTTGGGAAATATTTAGCTTTTAAGAGTTGAGACCAAAGCTGATTGTGTTCTGAAAAATGAGTCGTCTGGTTAATTTAGTTAGAAGGGATATATTAAACTTGTGGGAATTTTTGATACCAAACCCCATTTTGGATTTTGGTCTAAAGATACTTTTCCATTCTTTTGTATAGCATCTTTTTCCTTTCGAATTGTTTTTGTTCCACCAAAAGTCACGTTGAATACGATCGAACAGTCCAAAGTAGATTTTGGAAGAGCAAGACATTGCATTTGATAAGTGGGGTATGATTGTAATACAAATTGAATGAGGATGGTTCTACCTTCTTGGGAAAGGAGTTTAGATTTCCATTCTTGAAGTGATGAGTACTATTTTTGAAGCAACGACTCAAAGTTTGCTTTGCAGTTTTATGTTAATTATATACATTTCTGCCATTAAATGAAAACCTAAGTTTAATTACATCGTCTCTTCTCACCCAAAACAACACCTGTATCTCTCACCTATCTACTAAATCTCATACACACTACAACCTAATTCTCTATTCGAAGGAAGCAAAGACTTACTTATTACATGAAATCATAGGTTGTTGTAATAGCAAAGATTAACAACCCAATAAGCAAAAATATATTGGGTTAATTGTATTTTGGTTCCTTCGCATTCCTCATTGATATATTTCGAGTTGAATCAAAGCTCGATATCTTTTTAGATCTATCTCTTCAAGGCGTTGCAAGTGATAAGTGCATAAAATACATTATTTGAATGTCAGTTTCTTATGTTTTTCTTACAAGGGGGTAGTCAAATGAGAATTCTATGGATTTTCAGAGATTGTTTATTTGAGAGACTCTTGGAGATTCTTTAGAAATCTAGAGATTTCAAGTGATTTTATAGAAGTGTTTTAGAGAGTCTTTGTGATTTACAGAAACTAAATAGTGGATTTTTAGGGAGTTTTTGCGATTTATAGAGACAATAAATGTGATCATAGTGGGTTTGTTTTAATCATTTATTTAAAGAAAAAATCAATTGGGGGAGCAATCCGAGAAACAACGTAGGAATTGTTGATATCCCATGTGAGACTATTATCCAAGACATACAACCTAGATTTAATCACTATATATAATCACCTGGTGGACTGGTTTGTCCGTTCTTCTTCATCGTGGCACATTCTACTAAGACTACTGAAAATAATACAATATATATTGTCCATGCATGTGTTCGTATAAAATAAATCAAATTCTATGATCACCGAAAAATTTCACATGGTACTTAACAATCCAAATTTAATTAAAAATCCAGCATTTTAGATTCCTTAAGAAAAATTATGTTTTTTCTAATAACTCGTCTTATATATAGTTAAGCCAGTTATAGGCAATATATTATGGATGATTAGTATGTTAATATAGTTGCAAAAAATAATTTATTTAAGGATAATACAACATAGCTTGATGAATCATTAGTTTTAAAGTTCGATATATAAGAGAAAAAAAGGCACTTGTAAAAAAATAAATAAATCAACATTAGTTTTAAAGTCTCCTAAAATATCACCTATTTTGGAGAGACTTTTGCCATGCCTATTTTTGCATAAAAGTCTCTCAAAGTCTCTCAAAATTACAAATTTATGACTTTCAAGTTGATAATTAATAACATGAGCATTTAAAGAACTTTCTAGAAGTCCATAACCAATAACAAAGAGTTTTTGAGAATTTCAAGAACTTAAATAAAGTATTTATTCACTAACAAGGGTGTTTAAGAAACTCTTTCAAAGTCTCTAACGACTAATATGAGATTTAAGATCTCTCTAAAACTTCCTATAATTCTCAATCCACTAACCCCTGTTAGTTATTTCTCTTGTATTTTATGTATATTACGTTCGTTTTGAGTATTATAGGTACGTTGAAGTCACATGAAGCAAAATAAGAGAATTGAGATTCTATGACATTGTTTGGAGTCATTGGCGTTGATGGGTGCAAAAGCTAATAAGATCGCAAGTCTCAATTGTGTTGAAAATGAGAAATTACTAGGGGACAACCATTTTTTATAAAAGGAGTGTTATTTGAAGAGTTAAGCAGAGGGTTGCCCCTTATCTATTTGCTGGTGCTGAAATCCGTTTCATTCTCTCTTTCTGCCAAGAACAAGGGTTGTTGAACCAAGCTCTCCACCGCCGGCTAGCCGTGATTCGTGAGTATGGTTCAAGGGATAAACTCAGATGGGTTAGGTCGATGATTCAAGGGTTAGAAGATGGCAGTAAAGAAGATGTGGCTACTTATTTTGGTTCAAGCAAGAAAACAAGAAAGATTTGTGTCGCTGATTGAATGAATGGGTCTGTTGGTGGATGCTGTTATGGGTTCTGTTGGATTTGGCGAGAGAGATTAATTAGCTGTCATTGGGGATAAAGAAGAGACAGAGAAGACATTGAGAATGAAGAGAAGTTTGTTCTTGGCAGTAAATAGGAGATGTTGAATCTGTGAGTGTTGGTAGTCGAGTAAAGAGGATTGAGAAGCTGAGAAGATTTAAGAATTTGGGTTAGATTTGGATTTGCATTTGGCAGCAACAGGTGATTATGAATTTTTATGGCCTTAGTCGTAATTAAGACTTGATATAGAAGATGGTGCTGCTTGGGTTCTAATTACAGGGAAGGTACGAGAATGGAGATGGTTCAGTTCAAGAATATAGAGATGGGTTCTGGTGGGTTTATTGAGTTCGTGAGAAAGAAGAACAAGTTTATGCTGCTAGTTTGCCGGAAACAGGAGAGAATAAGAAAGTAAAGATTGGGTTTTGCTTTGAGGCAAGGACAAGAAGAACACGGACAGAATTACGGCCAAGAACAGCCATTGCTTCCGTTTGAATTGCAGAGAAGGTATGAATTGATGGGTTTGTTTTGGCTGAGAGATTTGTCCGGGAAACTCAGTTAAGGGAAGAGAGTTGTTGATGGCTGTGTTGAGAAGATGAGTTTGTGATTGAACTGTGACCATGGCTCTGGTGGGAATTGAGTTTGAATGAATGTTATGATTGCTAGAATATGAATTGTAATGCAGGGAAGGAGGTATAAACAGGTTGAGAAATCATCAGCAATTCCATTATTTGTATCAACACGAAAAAGCACACATGGCGTCTGTTTAAATGCCTGAATGATCTGTTTTTCACTGCCAAGACTTATGGGCAGCTGGTGGTGTTAGAATGGGTTGAGAAGCTATCGCAAAGCTTGTTGCTATTCCGGCTATGTTTATGAAAGGGTTAGAGCAACTCCAACGGTACGAGCATACCAAAGAGCATAACCCAAATTTGTTTGCTCTTTGGTCCACCCGTAACACAGTGGTTTTCGACCAAAATATGCTTATACGCTCTTCTAACCAGACGTTTGTTATTGGGTGTAATTCTAGCTGAACGTTAGATGGAACAGACGTCTTGCTGGTGTAACGCATTGGTGTTGGGCGTAGATTTGGGTAACACTTCATTTTAAACGCTACACTAAGAAACGCCTGGAACCAGACGCACTTCTATTGGAACGTTGCAGACTCATACGCTATCTTAACCAAACGTATGTTTAAGCGTCAACACAAAGTAGCGTCTCTTATCCTAGCGTAGTCATATGGGAACGTATGGAAACTGAGCGTTGTCTTGTGTAGACGTTTAGTGATACACGTCGTCCCTGAAAGACGCCTGGATGAAAAACGCCCCCCTATAATAGCGTCCAGACGTGAAACGTTCACCCAGGAGAGCGTGCTTGAACTTCAACGTTTTCCAAGAGGAGCGTTTGTTAAGTGGACGTCCACCCAGGAGAGCGTGAATCAATACGTCTCACCAGAGGAGCGTGCGTTATGTTAGACGTCTCCTAGGAAGAGCGTGTGATTAGGGTTTTTACTTCTCTACCAGACGCATTTCCCATTCCCATTTCTTCTGTAAACATAGAACAAACGCAAACCAGAGGCAACGGCAAGAATCAGGCGCCACCCTAACGTTACGTATTCCCTCCACTTCAATCTTGTAAAACTCCTTTCAAAATTTGTTGGGTAGCATTTCACGGTTGATTTCTAACAAAAAAACAAGGTAACAAACTCAACGATTATGTTTCACGGTTGATTTCTAACCGATTGATTTTAACTGATTTTAGGTTTATATTATGATTTGGTTGTATTAATGATAATTAAATTTAATTATATATGTTTGAAGTTCATTATAATTTTATGGTTTTAATAAGAAATTGTAATTTTAGGGTTTGGATAAATCTAGGTTTGGATGTTGTAATTTGGAGAAAAAATTTGATGGAAAATTAGAATTTAAATTTACAATTGATTAGATTATTGGTTAATTAGAGTTGTTGGTTTGGTTAATTTTAAGTTTTACAATGATTGATTCCACTTGATTGTTATGACATACGACATTTGGGAAATGTGGATAATTATATAATGAATTGAATTATATTATTGTTTATGAAATATGGGGTACTGGTTTACTTAGATTTTAATCAAGCCTCTATGAATTTTAAGTTTAATTAACTTTCTGCATAACAAATGGAGTTGCTAAGTTATTTATGATTATTGATGGATACCCTTAGAGATTCATTGTGTTTATTACTGTTGATTTTGTATAGATGTTGAGGAATGCCACCTCTAGATTCGTTGGTCGCAGAAAAAAGAACAAGAAAGCCAAAATAACTGAGGATGCACAAGAAGATCATATTGCCGAAGGAACGAACGATGTTCCTGGATTGGCGGACTATAGTCTGGTGGAAGATGATGAAGGTCACGCATCCAGAAATATGACTTACTCAGCAGAGTCAAAGTTCAAGTATATGCATCGCGGGTCTCTCAAATCGGTCCTCCAAGCATACAAAGGTATAACTACACAATGCCCCAGAGCTAAATTTATTATTGAAAGGGCAGGATGAGACCGTTTTTTGAAAATGGATGCTGGAGACTCGTCACATGCGTTGATTGACTATATCGTCGAGCGTTTCTGGAACACGACGAATACTTCTCACTTCTCATTTGGTGAGATGGGGTTTACACCTCTGGACTGGGTCATGTTGACCGGAATTAGTATTGGTCTTGGCGGGGAGATTCCGTATGACCCGGATAAGTATACTTTTGAATATGTCCGGGAGCATATTTTCCCAGATCTAAAAGACAACGAAGTGTGTAGGAGAGAAGTTATCCCTCAGCAGTGGATTTCAAATGCCATTACAGTGGCATTTTTGTCCTCATACTTTGAAGAAGAAAAGTTGGCTGCGGCGCAAGATGATAACATACTTGCTGAGAGAGTGGCGCGAGCCTTTTGGATGTATGTTCTGGGACAGTTCTTCTTTTCCAATGCTAAGAACTTTATCGATGCTGGATGGTTAGCTGCATTGGAGGATCCAACTGCAGTTGGCAGTTATGACTAGGGTAGTGCTGGTTTTCCAAAATGTATTCCGCACTTGGCTCAGCGGGGAGGGGACAAAAGTCGTTATCCGGACCATGTCAGATATTAGAGGTAAATTAATAAAAAAAATATTCTTTTAAATGTGTATTTGTTGGTAACTTATTAATTATGTTTATTTTCTTCAAATTCAAGTTTTGGGGGTACGAATATCTAGGCATACTTCGACCAAAGAACCCATCTCCTGAGACTGAAACTGTGTAAGCCCAGATGTTCGCGGTGGAAGAGTTCACGAAAGAAGAGTAATGATATTGTACGTTCAAGGACTCTTCTGAATGAATTGACCGCCAACGCAGTGACATGGCACCCGTGGGTTACCGCCATCCCATTAATTGTTAATGAGATTATCCAGAAAGCTATGGTGCTCTCAAATAAGCACGTTATATTTACTTGGATTGGCACTGTGAGTTGATAATTTCTTTTCATGTGATTGTTTATTAATTTCCTGGTTTATTTTACTGGTTCATGGCTGATAATTATTTACTTTGCACAGCAAAACGTGTACCTCGGAGAACGGTTATGGCACCAAAAACCATAATGAATGAGGAATTCCCCGCAACCCCCAGGCCGTATTAGCAACATCACCGATGCGAAGCTACCCAGCTGATGGAAAACGATGAGGTCCCTATATCTGAATACGTTCAAGTTCCAGTTACGTATGATAGGTATTTGGAGTACTGGCGACATGTAACCAACTCCAACAAATTTTGCACCAAAGTGGACTGGGAGGTGGAAACATACGAATGTTTGGGCGCCTTGTTAGAGAAACCATCGATGAACCCGCTGAAGATGTAGCCATTCCTCCTAAAGATAAATAGTCATACGTAAGGATATTTCAAATATTTTTTTTTCCATAGTTTAAAAAGATTGTTGAGAACCTGACATTTATAATTTCTATAACATGGCGAAGCTTATACTCTTGCGCAAGATTATGCTGACTTTACGCAAGAGTTCCGTAAGTTTCATTTGGACCAGACGAGGGAAAGGATGGAAGATTTGCGGAATTATAAGAATCAAATCACCAGTTTGCAGCTACAGCTGGCGCATTCTCGTTCTCAATCGTCACATCTTGGGTATGGCAATTTTTCAGGAACCCTACCACCACAAATGTGGAATACCGGGGGTCAGGGATCTTCGTCAACTATGCCTCCGTTTATGCCACCTCGCTCATCTCGTGGGGACCAAAACAATAGTGGATAGTATTTCTTCTTTATTGTCTTGTCATTCCAATATACATTTTATTTTGTCCTTTATTATTTTGTAATTCCAATATACATTTTACTTTATCTCTCCTCGTTTTCATTTACATGCTTTGTTAGTTTTTGTTTTTAGCTCTTAACTTAGCTTTCATTTGACGCAACCCAGTTAATTATCAAACTACCATTGTGACCGTTCAAAATCTTGAAATTTTCAAAAAAATCTCGATTTCCAATTTTGTTACCGCTTTGTTACCGTTTTGAATTGTTACCGTTGTCCAACGGCTATAAATTGTATTCCGGATACACCTATAAATACATGAACTTATATCTATCATTCCCATTCCAAATCCACATCTTTAACTCTCCCAATAAAATTTGTAATTTCTTGTTTTCATGTAATGGCGGATTACGAAAATTTTACACTACAAGAAGATTTATCCATATATCGAAACATAGTATTACATTATCCAGCAAGGGGTCATGAACGTCGGATGAATGGTTCAATGAGCATGCAATGGTTGGAACATACCCATGCTAACTTTTGTACGAAACCGGTAATCCCAACCACCGGAACAGAGCAGGGCTTTTTTGTTGATATGTGCAAATCACAAAGGAAGTGCTTGAATTTTCTTCTTTAAATGCTAAGGTGAATGAATTTCGCCTTAGGAATGAAACTGATGACGAAGTTGTTGCCAGATCTCTGGAGGAATGGACAAGATGGAAACGTTCAGATTTCAGGTACAAACTTCATTTCGAGATCTTAAGGGTGATGGAAGAATTCAATCCTTTTATGTTGATTATCCTCCCAAGAAGTGAAGAACGTCGTCCACGTCCTACAAGCCAATGCTTAAGGTTTCATAATAGGTTTACTTAAGTGTTTAAGTGTAATCTACTGATTTATTACATTACATTTCCCTTAAGATTTTGAACCTTTTTAGTTATTTTAATTTGAATATGAATTTTAAGTTTAATTTGTCTTTTATATCTACCTTGTATTGTCCACTCAACCGAAACTTCTTATCTCTCGATTTTTTCATTTACATGCTTTGTCAGTTTTTTGTTGTTAGCTCTTGTCTTAGCTTTCATTTAGCTTTGATTTCTGCCTTGTATTGTCTACTCAACCGACACTTCTTATCTCTTGATTTTTTCGTTTACATGCTTTGTCAGTTTTTTGTTGTTATCTCTTGCCTTAGCTTTCATTTGGCTTTTATTTCTGCCTTGTATTATCTACTCAACCGACATTTCTTATCTCTCGATTTTTTCATTTACATGCTTTGTCAGTTTTTTGTTGTTATCTCTTGTCGTAGCTTTCATTTGGCTTTGATTTCTGCTTTGTATTGTCTACTCAACCGACAATTTTGTATGGAAGGTGCTCAAAAACTTATTTTAATATGCATATAAAATGAACATTCTCCATTGAAACCACAACCAAAACTACAAACCTCTCAAAATCTACAAACCTCCACAACCAATGGCATTCAATCAGAATAACAATATGTATTATGCTTCTTCTTCTTCTTCTTCTATTCCTCCTAATCATTTAACCCTATATTCGACATCTGATGATGATAGTAATAACAATACTTACTCATCAGACGAAGAATCATTTGCACTTACCCAAAATGACCAAGCACTCGGTTTGGGATTGGTCGCTTCAAATATAGACTGCGCACATACTCGTATCGAAGTACAAAGAAATCGTGAGGAGGAGCAAGGCTTCTCTGGACAGATTACTTTTCCAAAAACCCGACTTTTCCTCCCAACGTTTTCCGTAGAAGATTTCGAATGCGAAGACAATTGTTCAACCGTATTTTGCGGGATGTGGTAGCAATTAATCCTTATTTGTCTCAAAAAATGGACGCGGATGGCCGCATTGGATTAACCCCGCACGTGAAGATAACTGCTGAAATTCGCATGTTAGCTTATGGATGTGCGGCAGATGCAATTGATGAGTACTTACGCATCGGAGAATCCACATTATTGGATGCAATACGTCGATTTTGTTTGAAGATTGTGCGATTATATGGAGATCAGTATTTGCGCAACCCAACTGCTGCAGATGTTGAACTGTTGCTTAATCAGAACAAGGCCAGGGGATTTCCAGGGATGCTCGGTAGTGTAGATTGTATGCATTGGAAATGGGATAAATGCCCATCGGCCGAATCTGGTGCCTACACTGCCTACAAAGGCAGTGAAAGTATTGTGCTGGAGGCAGTGGTTTCACAAGATCTCTGGTTTTGACATGCTTTTTTTGGTATGCCTGGTTCTAACACCGATACCAATGTTATGAACCGATCTTATATTTTTAAAAACCTTATCAACGGGAAGACACCACCAGTGAACTTCGAGGTGAACGGGAACCAATATGATATGGGGTATTATCTTGGTGATGGGATATACCCACATATAGCTACCATTATCATGTCGATCAAACATCCAGATTCACACAAGAAACGCAAATTCTCAGCATTGCAAGAGGGTTGCCGAAAAGATGTGGAGCAAGGCTTTGGTGTACTTCAAAACCAATTTGCAATCGTTAAACAACCAGCAAGAATGTGAAATCCGGACGCACTTGCATATATAATGAAAACTGTAATTATTCTCCATAATATGATTGTGGAGGATGAACGTCTACCCGGTGATTGGCTACATGAATATGATCAAGGGCACTACCATGCACCAGTTAATATTTCGAGACAACAAACTGTTGAACTTTCGAGGATGGCAACTCACCAACGCCGACTTGCAGTACACAACAAAGAAACGCACATTAGATTACGAAATGACTTGATCGAACATTTGTGGTCGGATTTTGGTGATGTATGAAAAAAATACTAAAAAAACAGATAGGTTTTGTGGGTATATCTCTTGTAAACCCTCCCGAGACACCACTCGGACACTAGGGGCACTTAGTGGTTTAAAGGCATGTTGCACGTGCTAAGTTCAACCGCGACTCATGTGAATATGAGATATCTAAACCTGTACTTTTGTTCTGTAGTTATGAATAAGTGACAGTCTATTGAATGACTAACAAGTTATAGTTTTTATTAATTGAAGGAAAAATTACACTGGAAGTTCAATACTTTTTTAGGTAAGACGAGAATCTCTTCTTTTTTGTAAAATCTCTTGCTTCCTAATTTCAATCCACTCTTTTGTTGCGGCATCCAAATGGGAGACGTCCGTCATCATTATATGAAACTCCTCTTTTGTTGCAAACTCGGCTTCTCTCTCATCAATCTTCCTTTTAGCAGTTTCTGAATAACTGGTGTAAAAGTTTTGTTGGTTGTTAATAATTATGTCTAAGGCTTCTGCTTGAGCACTGGATTTTGCCTTCCCTGTTTGCTTCAGTCGTTTAGCCTCTTTTTTTTTTCCCATTGGGCGCTGATACGTGTTAGGTATATCTCCTATTTCTTCATATCCCCTCCATTCGCCTTGGCTTGGTGAAGGTCTTTCTCGGTTATCGTCGCTACTTTCAGAATCTTCTTCAGCTTGTGGTGAATCGAAAACAGCTGTGGATCGTCGTGAGTATTTGATATTTTCCATCATAATTGCGTAGCACTCTTCATGCTTAAATGGTTTCCCACCATTAGCTTCCTTGAATAGCTTCATTACTTCTTGAATCTGTTTTTGCTTAGAAAATTTTAGTGCATGACATACAATTCAAAACTGTAATAAGGTCGTGCATAAAAATTAAGTGTTCACTTAACTTTGTTTCTGGGCCCCATCCAGTATGGTGTTCACGTTCCACTTCTGCCTCCTTTGCAGAGTAAAGCGCCACATCTTTACTTATTCCCTGAAATCATTTTTGGATGGAGTTCCAACTGCGTTCAGGCATTGAAGGTATAGTGTCTTACATTCCAACTTTGATACGAAACCATAATCTGTCTTCTGATTGATCTGAACCAACACTACAATCTTGAGATATTGATAAATGAATCCTACACATGGTTATATCTTCAATCGCAGTAAAATTTGGACCTCTTGGTTTTGGTGCCATTAATGAAAGTGATTACAAACTGATTTGAAAGACCAAAAAATAGAAAACCCTAGACGTTTCTTGTATGAAGTAAAAATGAATTATGAAATGTTGCTGTAGTAGATGAAACAAACACTGAACCAATTCATTTATATAGATTGAGAATAAACTATCCGTTTCAACCTAATCAACGGTAACATTTCTAAACCAAATCAACGGTAATATTTCTCAACCAAATCAACGGTAACATGTATGGGAACGTTTTCTATTGGACGCTCTCTAAATGGACGTCTGGTGCACCGGCGCAAGGCTATGATAACGTCTAGGGTATAGGCTTCGTCTTATGTGAACGTCTGGTTCACCGACGCTTTCATAAGGGAGCGTGTGCTGTCTGGCGTCTTGTTAATAGGACGTCTGATATACAGGCGCTATTGCAGCGTAACATTTGAACAAGACGTATATTTGGGTTGCGTTTTTCCAATGAGCGTTGTGTTAGTGTAGCGTTACATCAGACGCATTCTTGTGTGGCCGTTTCATCAGGTGTCGCTCAACTACTGCGTCCGTGTTTGAGAACGCTATCTTACGAGAACGTCTGGGTTCGAACGTCTTCTTAACATAACGTTTTATTGTTTACGCTACACCAGAGGAGCGCCCGAGAGTATATAGGTTTGGTCTAGTTTTGGGACCAAGTTTGGTCCCGAACAGTGTTTTTTCTGGACCAAATACCATTTAACCTCGCCCGTTGTGGCTCAAATTTGGCGACCAAAGACCAAATATATGGTTTGGTCTTTGGTCTAGTCGTCCGCTGGAGTTGCTCTTAGGGAGGTATTTTAGAAGCCAAGGAGAATAAGCAGTAGTATTGGTTCGAATGTGGAGTTGTCTTGGGTGATGTTTGCTGAACAAATAGGAAGTGAGTTTATGGGCTGGAATGCGTGTCCCATGACCCATTTGGCATGTTTGTTATTGGTTAAGCCTTGGTCTAGATTTGGAAATCAGAGAATTTGAGTTATATTTGAAAATTGAGAGTTTTATTCTAAGAAGGATTCTACAAGGGAGAAAGTTATGAAAGAACAACTTCAATCAGAGGGAGGGATATCTAGGTTTTTCACCTAGTTATCTTTTCACCTCTTTTACTTCTTTTTGTAGGTTTGGGCGGAGAGAACTCTTACGTCTAGGGTTTGTAATTTATTTTTTTAATTCAATTTTGTAAACTCCAATTATTATGAGTAGCGAATTTTCTTTTATTGGTTATGGATTAATTGAATTTTACAATACATGATTCTTTGAATTAATACATTACTTTTGTCTCAATTTTATCGTTTATGATTCACTATAAATATCGCCATGTATGATTTGAGTGTTTGTTTTATCGAGTGGCCAATTTATTGAACTCACATTCATATCCGTAGCTAATTTAGGGTTTATTATTCGCAAAAGTGATATTCTTTGAATACAAATAGCATAAATATGGTTATTGCTTGTTGTTATATATCCTAGTAATCATATGTGAATCGTGACCTTTGTTAAATTAAATTAGTGCGCTTTCCACGTTCAATTGCATTGATTAGCCTAATTTCATGAATCTTAATGCTCCACGGGAATTAAACTTGATTATTGCTTTTTACACGTTAGGTTCTCTTGGTAGTATTCATATTCGCATCTTTTTAATGTGTTTGTTGATAACTTAAGGAAATTTGCAGGGTATTCTTGCGATCAAGGTATTCTAGGGCTTTTGATAAAACAAGATTAAATATCAATTCTAATTATTAGTACAAGAACATATTTTGTGAATGTAAGCAAAACCTTAGCCAATATTCTCAACTTATTGATTCTTATTCTACAATTTCTTAGCTTTCTTAATTAGTTTAATTTACTTTTATTGAATCTGAAAATCCCTCCCCGTTTACATAAGTTTCGAAACATATAAAAACCAAGACCTCCTCATGGGAACGATACTTTCTTACCCTTGCTTCATAATAAATCATAAGTAGTGAGAAAATAATAAATAATTTCTACGTGAAATTGTATTGTTAACGTTCTGGCCATCTTTTTGGTAATACAACTTCCATACCATATGCTAATGAGAATGGTTACTCCATTTTTGAAATTATTTTTGTTTTTGTAGGCCCGGATTACTTCATGTACTATATCTGCCCACATTCCCTTTGCAGCATCCAACTTCTTTTTGATGTTTAACAGAATGTCTTGTTCGAGATTTCAGCTTTCCCATTTCCTTGAGGTAATTAAGACAACTGAATTTTTGTTGAATTTTCATCTTTACACATAATTCTTCCAACTGTGGTACATTTTCTGCTACTAATGCCGCTGACATTCCTAACCAACAAATGATGTGTTCCCAGATGAATTTTTCTTTACATCTTTAGATGTTATATTAACCAATGGCTTGACTTCAACCCATTTTGAGAAATAGTCTGTTGCCGTAGGTGTTTTTCCGGATGCTGTTGTAAGTGGTCCCATTATGTCTCACGCCCATTGTAAAAATGACCATAGACTGAGCACTTTAGGCTGAGTTTCTGCTGGGACTTGTATTTTATTGCCATATATGTAGGTTGAAAGTTCATTGTGTTAATTATCACCATCCAAGATTTTTATGTACGACAGGTATTACATACTGTTGTCAAAATTTTAGCTTTCATTCTAAGTAACAAATAAAATTTAAGATAACTGGAAAGGTTTAAATATCTTTCTAGGTGAAAGATAATATATAAGATATTTCAGCAGAAATATATTAACTATATTTCCAAATAAGATACAAGATTTAATATATCCAGCCGAAAATATTTAGAGATATTTTTTAAAAGGGTCGGAAGTTTTGGGTATAGTTACGGTATGGGTCCTAAAAGATGTCGTTGATGTAATACGATCGTGGACTGACTTTAACCGTCTATTTTGTTTACTAAAATTGCATTATGAAATGAAATGACATTATATCTTAACCCAGTCAACGACTTAACCAAGTATAACTGATGAGAATGGAAAGAAGCATAATAGATCTCTGTATATATCTTCTTTAATCGATAAAAATTACTTTTTTATTTTTAACATGAAACTAACAATTCCCTTTTCTCCATCTCATTTTGATTTAAAAGTTTCATTCACCGAACACAATCAAATAGAGAAGAACAGTAAAAGAAAAGCAAACACTAATCTTCAACTATAATTACAAGAGGTAAGGAAGATTGTAAATCAAAGGATAAAAGCTAATTGGGTTTGTACATAACTAGAGTGAATATAATAACAACAAAATTAGCTTTTGGTTTATGGATTTTCTATTCTTTGTCGAGATTCGAGAATCGTTGTAAAGTTAGGATTTTACTAACAATTTTCTGCAAATGATAATATTGATTAAATTAGAAAACTTAGGGTAAATTGATCTTCTAGGTTTAGGCGTTCATTTCCCTTGATTTAGCTTTCTGATTGGCTCCCGAATTCTTCTTTATGTTATTCCTTGTTTGCTAGTTCATATTAGAAATTAGGATATGGTGCTGGTGGTAGCCACAGATTGGTGTGAGATGGTGGTAGTGGCGGCTACAGATGGGTATGAGATGGCGGTGGTAAGTACTAAGAACTAGCAATTAACAACCTACTAATTAGAAGAACTTACAAGAAAAGATGACGAAAAGATTGAAATTTCCCAATAGTGGAGCGTATGAGAAGATAGAAAATGGGGGGACAGTTAAGTTATGAGAATAATCAAAGTGGACATCAGTCAACTAACGATCAGGGTGTTTCACAGCATTTTAAAAGTCCACTAACGGTTTTCTAACGGTCTTGGGATAGTCTATGACCCTATTACATCAACGACATCTTTCTTGACCCAGACCCTAATTAGACCCTAAACTTCCGACCTTTTTACAAAATAACTCAAAGGTTTAAATATCATTCCAGGTGTGAGATAAGACTTTCAGCTGGAAAGATTAAAGTATCTTTACAGGTGTGAGATAAGACTTTCAGCTGGAAAGATTTAAGTATCCTTCCATGAGAGAGAAAAGAATTTCATCTGGAACGATCAACGGATCATTCCAGGTGTAAGATAAGAATTTCATCTGGAAAGATTGGAGTTTCCTTCCAGATGTGAGATAAGACTTTCAGCTGCGAAGATTTAAGTATCCTTCTAGGTGTAAGATAAGACTTCCAACTGGAAAGATTTAGGCATCCTTCCAGGTAGTAGATAAGATGTGAAAGATTTATCTTTCAAAAGCTAAACTCAGTTTTAGGTTTACCTTTGACATTTATAGAAGGTCTTTTTAATGCTGTCTGATGCATCTCTGATCATGTTTAACCAGAATAAACCTGCAACCTTGTTTTATCTGCTAATGTTGTCAGGTGTAAGATAAAACTTTCAACCGAAAATATTGAAGTATCCGTCACTTTAGTGCTGGTTTCCTCTCATCTCTGGGTCCAGAAACTAAAGTAGATATTCCTAGGGAAAACTGAATGCAAATGAACCGATGTGTTGGTTAGTTCTTGATGTTTCAACTAACTTTAAATGAGTGAGTTCAACTTTTTTGGTTACATCATATACCAACATTTATGCCTTATGTTATGATTTATTAGATGGTTTAGATGATAACCTCTTTTCTGCATCATATAACCTTGGTACAAACATGCATTGACATGTTATATCATTATGGGTTTAATTAGCTTTCTACTACAACTGCATCAAGAGTATTCGTGGATTTTGATACTGAACAAGTACATGATTTTAAAAAATTGTAAGTAAAGCATACAATTTAAATTCAAACTATAGATACACATTATAAATTAAACCAGACATTGGCTGTTTCCGCGGGCATGGTAAAGAAAATACAGACATCCAAAAAATACAATTTGGAACAAGAAAATGATCCTTTTGAAGATAAGATTACCCTGTCTAAAGCAAGTGAAATGCTGCTACATAGTAAGAAGATGGTACATGAACATTATTAGCTACACTACTAAGTGAACAATAACCTATTTGACATAGAACAAATAGTGCACCAATACATATTTGACATATGAAAAGGAATTCTTTTGTGAGACAACCATTGTTCATTTCGTTGAAGGCAGAGATTGGTATTACATGGCTTGCTGAAAATGCAAAAAACAGGTACAATACAAGGGTGGAAATCCTACTTTTCCCAAGTGTCGTGACATATTCGAAGGAGAAGTAATACCTTGGTACGAAAAGAATAACATGTCATTATATAGATAAAACTAAACACACGATAATTATCATTATTAATTGATAATGTATCGAATAACTCTTAGAATCAAAGATCACACATATACTGCAAATTTATTAGCCATGGGGCATAATGTTGAAAATATGTTGGAACAAACTGCGAGGTCATGTTGACTATAATAAACAATATGCAAAAGTGTGGAAGAATTCAATCCAACTTTAATACATTATATTTCCAAAATATACCCATTGAAATACATTAAATGATTTGTAGCTAAGTAAACCAGAGAAATATATGAAGTTGTTTCACATATTAAATAACCGAACATTTGGATTTATGATCAAGATAACTGAACACAACATCCGGAAAAAAAAAATCAGACAATTACAATGTCTTAAAAGTTTTATACCAGGGAGAAAACAAAGGGAACAAAAAGGAAAATCACAAGCGAAATCGAGCAATTCAGGCCAAAAACACCACAAAAATAGAAACTCAACAGAGGATGAGGTGAATTTGAATGATGAAATACCATGGAAAAATAATAATCAGGAATTTGATACTTTCAAAAGATGACGAAGAAGATGAAGAAGAGGATGATGAAGAAACTCAAAAATAGTAATTTTATTTGAAAAAAAAAGTTTCAAATTATATGTTTTTCACACGATTTTTTCACAGTAATTTAGGTTGGATTATTTAAATTTAGTAATTTAATTTAACTTCAGCTTATTATTAATTTGATTCAACTTATTTGATTATTAAATACATCTTAATACCTAACAATTACTAATAAATTTTTAAAACTTACTTATGAAATTTAGAACAAACCACCCTAAAACCACATTTAATCAAAAAAATAAAAAAGAGAAAAAGAACTTACCATATTAAAAAGGACGCCATGACAAAATCGAATAATTTTCCTTAAAATTGGAAGAATGGAAAGAAATTAAGATTTGGGAAAAGGGTGTCATACGAAATCAAAAAAATTTCTGTAAAATTGGAAGAAATATAAAGCGTGTACCTCTTCCAATTAGTCACCTTTTTTTTAGACGACCGAAGGAAGTCCTTATACGTGGTCACTATGGGAGCTAAAATGTAGTCTGTCATAAACACAATTAGACTCAATCTTTAGCAATTTGTTTTCCAATTTCATCCAACTCGATCAAACTTGAAGCAAATTGATCATTCTTTTCCTATTTTGAGTTGATAATCAGACATGTACACTATCCAGTTGCAGTTATGCTTCATAGATTCGATAATTTTTTTTATTGGTCTTCAATTGATTCAAATTAAAAAATTCGAAAAAAGTGTAGTGTAATCATATTTTTCTCGATATTGAATTTGATCATTTTTGTTCGAAATTGAATTTCTAATCTGATATTTCTAGACCCCAATTATTGTTTAAATCCATCAAATCAATCTAGTCAGATTGATTTTGTCTTCAATTGTTTAAAATTAAAATTGAAAAACAACATCCTTCAACAACGTTTATGACCGTTGCTAACTGATGGGGACGCTTATATCCGTTGCTAATATTTTAGACCATCGCAAAATATTAAAACATGGTAAATTAGAATGGTTATAATAAATTCGAATTTTTGGTCGCTCCCACCGCATGCGTAATCTAGTTTATGTGAAACTCAAAACAGTATTGTTCATCCAACCTATAAAATATGGTCCGTGTGCGAGGCAGTGAAAAAACTTTAAGACTAACATAGATGACTTTAAAATTGCAAAAAAAAAATGACATTTAACTGAAAGATTCTAATTCTTTACCTCAGATAACCATGACCTCCATATGAGATCATTTATAACACCAGTACCGAAGGCGCTCTTAATATAAAAACTCAAAGGTTTTAGGATTTTATAGTAGCTATTTTTCTAGCTACACAATGATATGGATCTATAATATTGACCTATGATTTCAAATGGGACAACATTTACTGAATGATAGTAATAAACATGATGAACATCTTCCTTTGATTTCTTACCTAGGTATTATATGAAAACCCAAGAACTTTATTAATGGCGAAACCAGTTATTACAACTTGTAGTTCTAATCTCCACTCTTTGTGTGAGCTCTGGTGTACACTCTTAGCCTGGTGAAACCCTTAACTTCACGCTGAAAACTATCTAAGTATTTATAGGTAGAATTGCTTATACATTTTAATTTACTATCACACAGAGTAAACTTTTTGATGTCATATCCTACGTGAAAATCTTATCCTTTTCATTCTCCTTGCACGAGTATCTGCTTCGTGCTCGCGTACTCCATTACCTTTCACCGTCTATTCTCGGGTCTTCCTCGATCTTCGTGTGTTTTCTTTTTCTTCTTTCACTCGTATATCCTATGAAACTTCTTGTGTTGTCTTGTAGTCTCCCTCTGTCCGACTCTGATAAAATCCAGTCCTGCATCCCTGTCTTTCGTATTTAATGCTTCTGTTCCCTAATTCAAACTCGTTTGTTGATGTAGTCAAGATGCTTTCACGTACCCTGATCTAGCACTGGCGGTACATATCTCGAAATGCAGGTGGTAACTTTTCGGCTTCTTTTTCATACTTCTCGGTGTTATCTTCTTACATTATTAACGTCCTAGAATTACTCCACGTGGTAATCAGGTATTTTTACTATCACAGACTTGACAATTTTGCGTGTGGTTGATTACTTATTCTTCAGAAGTAGGATGGTGTCGTAGCAATCTTCTTCCTAGAAGGTTGGAAAATGAAGGGAAAGAATATTCATAATATCTTGAACATTTTAATTTAAGTGCATTACACAACCCCATAGGTAATCGTCGACGATAAGAAAAATAAATTGGGCACACGCAAAAAAGCAAAAAAGAAAAACAAACAGCAAACAAAATGCTGCAATAACAAAAGAGATACTTGATCAGAGCATGCTTCATTATATTGTAGTAGTTTATCTAGCAGACACCATTAGTCTTCCTGGCCTTGACGAACTTCTTCCAAGCATCAGTTATCTCTCTCTGAGTTTCCAGTTCAGTCTTCTTCACCACAGTAACAGTGGCATCGTTTTCTTTCTTCTCCTCGGTAACTAATATTTTTGAAGTAACTCTAGCTGTGAGTGCATCAAGCTCATGCATTACCTTTTCGATGTCACTCACTAGACGTTCAGCAAGGGTACGGGAAAAGTCTTCACGTATAACAACACGTAGAACCGTTACATGTTGCGCATTAGGTGGCATGGTGTAAGCTGGAACAATCCATCCAAACCGTCGTAAACTGTCAGATATTTCAAATTCGTTATGCTGAGAATTGTCCTTGAGAGAGAAAGCGACCAAGGGAACACCGATATCTTTGGATATTATGTTAAATCGGCCAGTTTTCTCAAGTCCTTCTTTGAGAACTAGCGCATTCTCGCTGCAGTTCTCCATAATGTTTCGATAGCCCTAATCGAGAATAACAAACATGTAAAAACATTATCAGTAATTTATAATATTTACCATTGTGGAGGTCATAGAAGGATGATCCGAGGATGCCCTTGTGCTTGAAAAGAATGTGATTAGAATCTCCTTTTTGTTTCATTTTTCTTGAAGAAAAAACTTCATATCATTCTATAACTTAATAAGAAGGAACAAACTTCAAATTTAAAGAAACTCTCAAGCATTTTACAAACCTCATAACCCAGACGGATCAGTTGATAGTACTGAGCAATTATTTGGCTGGATCCTGCATTTGACGAAAACAAGAAACATTATAGCATCCTGAGGTGGAATGAATATGGATCTCGTATACACAGTTTCAGTACATTGTGTGATCTGATCCAAATATACCTTTGGAGAAATTGAGAGTGAAAGTAGGTTGATCAGCTCCCAAGTAATTGATATGAAAAATGAGTTCTTCAGGTAAGTCTTCTTTGGTCCTCCAGATTACCCAACCTATCCCGGCATAAACAAGACCGTATTTGTGTCCACTAACATTTATACTCTTCACCAATGGCAATCGAAAATCCCATTCCAATTCTGGATAGATGAACGGTGCAATAAATCCACCACTTGCTGCATCTACATGGATCGGAGTGTCCCATCTATTCAATTTCAAACAAACAAAACTAACATGAGTCTCATTCTAAATTTAGTTTCGAGTTAAAATCAAAAAGACCAAAGCGAAGACCACAAAAAGAAACAAAAGACGATGTACCCAGTCTCCTTGTTCTTCTCAACCAAGAGATCGTTCAAGAGCTTAACGTCTTCAAATTCTCCATTCAGAGTTGAACCAAGAATAGCAGCAACACATATGGTATTTTCGTCCACCATTTCAACAGCTTTTGCTGGATCCATCACGTAATATCCCTCACTCAGTTTCACTTCTTTAAGTTCGACCTCAAAATACCTTGCAAATTTCTCCCAGCAAACCTACATAAGATGTATGCACCATATATCCTTAAAAGAATCTTTTGTCATTATGATCATCTGACTGATTCACGAAATTCCAATGCCAGGAGAATTGTTTTATTATTTGATCATGTCTACTAAAATTAAAATGACATGTGGTCACGTAGATAATAACCCTTCCCCCACTGATTCTCTCATTTAGTTCTGTACTAGGTGCACCATCCATGAGGAACAATGTTGCAGTGTAATTAACTAGTGAAAAACAAAAAGAAGTACGGCTACGCATATCCATTTTATGCCCTCTCAAATTTAGTACGCTACGCCTAAAATCATGTAGATGAGGTGCATGTATAGGTACTAGGGTCATGGATCAGTTACTCAGAAACCAAATGATAGACCAGTACAATATGATGATACCTGAACGTTGGCCCCAGTGACAATGTTAGGTTTGTTGCAAGGCTTACCCTCAGCCCTCATCTTGTTTTGCCACCTGCGTTTAAATGCTAATCCAGCAAGCATGATAGCCTCAGATGATCCAACCGTACCAACTCCTACAGCAGCCTCTGCTTCCTCAAGTGGGGCATTAAAGAGACGTGCTATCATATTTACACATCGGTTCTGCATAAAATTCAAGATAACAACCGCTTAAAAGTTAAATACGGTATATATTACCCAAAGAAAAAGAAAAAAAAGCCCAAAGACAAAGCTTTATTCAGCTGAATCAGCTCTGCCTAGGTCCAACTTGACACTTACAATGGAGCAAGAAACTCATTGGAAAGTCGAAGCAAAAAAGAAACAAAATTAAAACCATATTGGTCTGGTGATTAGACGTTGCATGCATTTATTATAAATTGTCAAGGGTTCCGCATTAAAACTAAATGTCCTCCGTTCTATTGTATGGTTATATATGCAAAGCATCCACGCTATCGTATGACCGTTTGTCAAAAAGATAATAACCTAATCTCTAAACTCCGTTGAAAGTTGAAATCCGAGTTACCCTCCCAGCCTTATGGAGAATTTGAAACCCAGCCTGCGCACGGATTAAGCACATCCACAGTAGGCAGGGTTTGAAAATCCACCAAAATTTTGCCTAAATGTACTATAAATGGGGCCTAGAGACAATTGTTTTGCCAACTATGGATCTCAAGAAGTCCACCTAACGGCCTGATTTTTAAAATCGGAGGACTCCCATGTTTGTTGGGATACATTCACCAAACACTGAGGATAGAATTAGTCTATGACTTGCGACATATTCTCTCCGTTCGGTAAAGATATGTTCATTTCATGTATAATAATGTGTACATAAAACAACTCTTTCTTTTTGAAACGAAAATATATTACTTTGTTTTTGTATTTCGTCAGCTATCTTTTCAAAAAGGTTTCAATATCTGGTCGTGCATAATGACTCTATATTCCATTTGTATGGGACCTGAAAGCTGTAATAACGGAGAAAATAAAAATTAAACGTGATGATGGTAGTTGGAAAAAGAAGAAGGTGATTTGTATATTATATAGTCAATGGATGGGTCCGGCTGCTCAAGACTTGAAATAAAGCCATTTAGTGGCTTAATCTCAATTCATATAGAGTTCGCCCCACCAGGTACAGCTCCATGTGACATGTTCCCAGACCTATAGCGATTTCTTATCTCTCTTTTAAAGTGGTCCAACTCCAACCTCATATGACAGGCGAGGAATGTTCATGAAGGTTATTCTACTTCTTCTTTTTCTTTTTAATAACTTGTGTACTTGGTAATTTTCCGATGGCGAGGATCTTCGGACTAACATTTACAACTCATATACGAGAGTGTGTTATTTATTAAACCAAAATAAAAACGTAAAACTTCAGGGGTATTTGAGCGCATTAAGAAATATTAAAAAGAAAATAATCAAAGTAATTTGCTTGTATTTTTATGAGTATATAAGCTACGGATTATGCTCCAAACTTTAAGCCACAATGCATGATTCCGACAACTTTTTTTTATTGTAAGTCTAAAAAGGAATGGTTGATGATGCTGCGCTGACCTAATGCGCAAGTCTATAAAATGACCACAGATATTTTCCTGTAAAACCACATGTATATTGTATACGATATTTCGCAATAAATGATGGAGGATGAATACTACACTCTTCCAACTTGTACGAATGGATGATCTGTCTACACTGTCGCCACGTTTTTGCTAAAGTTTTCGACGCACATTTTTATTGGCTATTATTCCGTTGGGAGCCAAAACAATATCAAGAAAAGATTGCCTAAAAGTTATCCAGATAATTAGTTCCAATTGCAGCTACAAGTGGTGCATAAAATATTTGATCAACTACCTACACCAGTTATACCGGATCAATTATTGAGAACTGATAAAAATTATATCAATATTGCATATAACAATAAATGAAAAATTAAGATTCTTATATTAAAAAAATAAAAATTAAGATTCTTTGGAAATTCTTATCTATTTTTGGTAGGGCTCTTCGGATCCTGTTTCAGCGGGAGTTGGTTGTTTACAAAATCAAATTTTGATTTTCCCATTAAAAAAGTCTATACAGTCGCCGTAGAGATCTGAAAAGAGTTAAATCCTGAATGTCGGGCAGGGATAGGCATACTCTTGAGTGTATGCTGCTAATTATAGTTATTGAGTTCTCGAGATCAGGTGGTCAGAGAATACCAAAATTATCGTGCGTTTCGTTGTCTTAATAAATTATACGAGAGTAATAACTTAATAAGTCAAAGCAGTGGTAGTAATAGAGATGATACCTGTAGTTCAGTAGTAACAGGGTATTCATCCATGTCAACGTAATTCTTGTTAATAGAATCCATAATGAGTTTATCACATTCAGGTTCCATCCAAGTAGTTACGAAGGAAGCTAGATTCAATCTAGGATTACCATCTAACATCAACTCATCGTTAATGATTTGGTATGCTGCTTCTTTAGGGATGGAATCATCCCCCATCTTAAATCTAACGATAACACAAACAAATACAACAAATCAGATAAATTATCATGTTGGTTAATTATGAAACATAAATCTGGTTAAAAGATCGATTTTGTTAATCGTACCTGGGAAGAATAGTACGAACATAGCGGGATGCAAAAGTGGAGTGAACGGAAGCATCAGAATGAGATTCTGCTTTGGACAAAACCATCTTTAGAAGTTTTGAGATTTGGAGAAGAAGGAAAGAGTAAAAGTTACAAGCGAAGAATTAACGGAAAACCAATGATGTCTTTATATAGGGACCAAGAAAAAGTCCAGAAGAGAAAATAACGAGGAAGTGCACAAAAGTCGGAGTATGACTTTTTTCCAGTATAATAACATAATACGAGTACTAATTAAAAAAAGTTTATAAAAAAGGTTTATGATTCTAATAGACGAGTTTTTTTAGGTTTAAGGATGACTAAATAATTGGTTAGAGGACATCTTATGGTATTAGAAAATGTTTACGTCATCCTTTATCATTAAAATATTTAATGTACCTCTAATTTATTAAAACGAAAATAAAAAAACAAAACTAACTATTTAATTCAATTTTAATTTTAGCTCCTCTTCTTTTCCAACCATATCTTTTCTTCTCCCCATTTAAATTCATCGTCTTCGATTATTCGGCGATTCAAAAAATTTATAATCGTCTATTAAACTCTTTAGTAAAGATGAAGGATTCTACTGAAGGTATAGAAGGTAGCAATGATGGCAATCAACAACAATCGAACCAACCTAATTCTAATCAAGAGATTGAAGAATAAATCGGTGGTGAAGGCGTTGAAACCCCCCAACAACAACGCATGGTGTATGTTAAGTATGATTCCACAAGAACCCATGTTTTTTTTCTCCTTTTTGTGATTGATTTTCTTGTTTGATTGATTGATTTGTAAAACATATATTAAGTTTTCAGAATTATTTACGGTTGGTTTTAGAAAAATTACGAACCGTAAATACAAATAGTGAAGAACTTACGGTTTGTTTTCCAAACGTAACTGGATTTTCATTAAATTTACGTTTAGAGTTTTCGATTTTCCAACCTTAAATTTACTAAATGAAGATAAAGATGACATTTACAGTTGGATTGGATTGTCACATTCCAACCATAAAACATGTGTAGGCTAATTTATTTTGAAAGTTTACGTTTGGATTTTCTCAATCGTAATTGTATATTACGGTTTGTTTTCAATGATAATTTCAAACCGTAAATATTCCTGGTGGTTCAATGATGTTGGAGGATTGTTTACGTTTGATTTTTTTGAACCGTAAGAATATTTATGTTTGTTTTTTTTTTTTTTGTAAAAAGTGAACCGTAAGTTTGTTTACGGGGTTTCGACTAGTACATACCAACCATAAAATGTCATTAGTTTTCATTTTTTTGTTTGTTTGTGTTGATTTTCTTTGAAATTACCTAACTTGTGAGCTCAATGGTTGCTTATATATTGTAGGAATAAGGATAGGGCAAAACCAAAACTCAAGAGGTAATAATTTAACACCAATTGGTCACACTCCCCTCCTCGCCACGATGTTCGCTTAGGGGTAGATAATAGAGGAGTGAGAAAAAATGATAAGAAGAAGATGAATATGGAGGTAGGCGGTAGCTCTACTCAAGTTGTACCACCTAAAGAGGAAGATAATGTTCTCCAATCATATATGCAAAACATGCAAGACACCGGAGGTGGACAATTTGATCTACCAGTGATGAATGGAGGTGCACTTGTGATTAATGAACCACAGCAAGAGGAAGACGAAGAAACCTTAAGTGAAGAAGTTGTTGATCAAGGAAAAGGTAAAGAAGTTGTAGTTTATTAGCCTCAACCTCAAGCGAAGAAAAGAAAGCCAAGGAAGAAACCTTCACCGAAAGGAAAGTATATTCCCAAAGGCAAAGACGTGTTATTGCCTAAGAAAAAGAATGTCAGAATTTAGGGTGAAGCCCTAGATAGGTCTGCAATATTATTTAGTTATCCAAATTCATAGGCTGCCAAAGTTGCAGAGAGTAAGGTAATAATCTAAAAACTTCATTTGTTTTGTTATGATTTTTTTTTTTAAACTTCAAATTACAACTTGTTGGTATGGCTTTGATTAATAATTTTTTTTTTTGTATTATTTGTAGGATCATACAACCACTGTGAAGAAATTGGTTCGTCAAAGGGAAAAACATTGGCCGTTAGGTGAAAAATGTGATGCCATGTGTACTCTAGTGGTTGATTCAGCGTTATAGCCCGGTCAGTAAAATTCAATTATGGAATATGATAGTGTTACTTGCACATCCTTCAGAGAACGATATTGGCCTGAAACAGATACGTTTCATCTCCTATTCGACGAGATGACAATAACGCCTGATGATGTCAAACAAATTCTAAACTTGGAAGTCGAAGGAAAAGCTGTGTATGAAGGCGTCAACAACAACATGTCATGTACTGATCTTTATATCCTTGTTGAAGAGACTCTTGCATGGGATAGAAAAAAAGATGAGAATGAGTTTCAACTGGCTGTGGTTTAGTTTATCCCAGGTTTACGGTTGGTTGTGTATTCCAAAACCAACAATAAATATGATATACAATTTCATCTATTGTTTACGGTTGGTTTTGGAAACCAAAAACCAACTGTAAATGGTCCTGGAGACTCAAATTTTTATTTTCAAATGCTTAGATTTGTTAAGTTTTTCTATAAGTGAATGAACCAATTTAGGTCTAATTTAGTTAGAATGAATGGATAAGCTTAAAAATTTGAGTTATATACACAAATATGGAGTGAAATGACAAAGAAAAATTTGAGGCATCAAGTGTTATTTACGGTTAGAATGGGACTTCTAAAACCAACCATAAATTTGTTCATCCCTTGTTTACGGTTGGTCTTTGGTTTCCAAATACCAACTGTAAATAGTCCTGGATTAATATATTTTGTTGCTAAAAGACTAACTAAATGCAAAAGCATTCTTACAAAATACTTTATTCAATGGATGATCCCTTCAAAATATGTATGATATTGTCACTATCAATATTAACAACTTATATATGTTGGATCTACAACAATGGAAATAACACTAAACAGTGAAAATTGTTAACGTTAGAAAATCACTGAAATGATATACACTCTGATGTTGATGCACACACAAGGACAGAGCCACCTGCTCAGCAAATTGTCCTTAACACAATAGTCCTCGGGTACTCCTCAATAATGAGAGATGCTATACCCCAACATAGGAGATGTGTCCAGGATAGAACTAACCGTTATGATTAGTATAAGCACAATACTAATCACCCTAAAGAACTTAATAGCAAGATAATATAAGGGAAATAAACACACAGTTGTGCAAAACAAAGCGAGAAGAGGGGAAAGGAGCTAGGGATAATAGCCTGCTTTGGAGTACTTTGAAATGAAAATCTTGTTTTCTTTTATAGGCAAAGATGGAGTAAAATTAGTCCAGTAATAAATGAAAAATAAAATTTTAACCAAAAATTTATGTGCAAAATTTAATTTTAAAACGGTCATAAAACGGGAAAAATTTATTTTTCATTATGACAAGATTTATATTCATCGGGTCAGACGTCCCCATATTTAAAACAAAATTTAATGAAATAATTTTTGTTCAAAAACGTAAGTCTTGGTTTTCCCCCAGCCTAAGCTACGCCCGCACCCGCAAGCATACTCATTCCCGCAGCAGTAGCCACAGTCACTCTCGCACCCGCAACCACAGCCGCAGCCGCAAGTCCGCAAGCACTCAAGCACTCAATATCGCAAGCACACAAGCACCCAAGCACGCAAGCTCGTAAGCACGCAAGCCTCAACCGCAAGCATGTGTGCTTCAGTGCGAAGCACCGCACATGTGTGAAAAGTATGTTTGCTCCAACTAGCCCATTGCCTTAGTCCTCCCCTAACCATAAAAAGCTTCTAAACCCTAAGGGTCCTCCCTTAGTTGCATTTTTTATGGTAATAAAGAGAGGACTCATCTCTAGTCTCTCCAATGTGGAACTAAAGGTTCTTCATTCACAATAATGAAAAATGAGCTACTGTCCCTTAATGACTTCTAGGTCCTAAGGTCCATTCCCACCAAGACCAAAATACATTTTAAGTTCATTTTTCTCCAACAATATATAACCTACCAAGTCGTTCAAATAGTGATCCGTAGTATCTTCAATTAGAATATCATTTGGAGGAGTCTGAGCGCATATTGGATGAGGTATAAGTACGCGTTGAACCAAAAATATCAAAGCATTAGCTAATAAAACACAAGGACAGAGATATTTACGGTTGGCTTTAGATTATCGAAACCAACCGTAGAAGAAATTACGGTTGTATTTTTACCCCCAAAATCAAACCGTAAAATAACAAAAAAATATACATATTAATTTACGGTTGGGAAACAAAAAAAACGAAACCTACCGTAATTTATTTACGTTTGGGATTTTTTTTTCCGAAACTAACCGTAACTGGTGCAATAATTAGCAATAAATACCCATATACATAATGAGTTACGGTTGGTCTCGATGCTATAATTCCAACCGTAACCTTCTTCATTGAAATACGTTTACGGTTGGTTTTATATATGAAAAATAACCGTAAAAGTGTGTATTATGGTTGGTTTCGAGATGAAATTCCAACCGTAAACATGCCTGAATCACACAAACAATTTCCTTTTTCACGTACTTTCATAAATTTTGATCAATAAAAAGGCCAAGAGTTTAATTTAGAGGTATGCCTGACTATTCTCGGCCATAAAATCTTCACTTTGACGGCTAGTTTCTCCATTTGGTTGAGATTCACTATTACTACTTTGAGTTAAAACCTCTCTACCATCCAAAAGATCATCCGTAGTTGAGTTTCCCTCAATGAGTATGTAAATTTGGATTGATTATCATATTAGGATTCACCCACCTCTAATTTCTCACTAGAATCACTCATTTTGGTTGAGTGAATCAAAATCTAGGGTTTTTTAAAACTCTTCAAAAAGTCTCTCTTTTTTCTCTACTCTTTCTTCCCACCAACACAAAACACATAAAAATATGATTTGATTTTATTAAATATAACATTATTTTAAATTAATTATTATTAGTATAATATATTAGTTAATTAAATTAATTATTATTAACTAAATAAAGATAGTTTAGCCATAGGGTTTTTAAAATTTATATTTAATGACTCTATTTTATTTTTATATGAAAAACCCCTCTATTGGAATCATAAACCCCTATATTAGACTTTAATTAAAAGTTTGAATATAAACTTAATGGATGGAAAAAAAAATTTCTCACGCCGACGGGAAGAACTACTCTAATTCAAACGGTGTTGGCTCTTATCCCAGTTTATTATATGGCTACTAATATCATCCCTAAGACCATTATTCGCAGGTTAACGCAAATTATAAGAAACTTTTGGTGGGACACACTAAGGACACTAAATGGATGCATCATCTCATGGAGCTGGTTTATCACTAGCAAGGAACAAGGTGGGTTAGGACTTCGCGATTTTGAAGAATTAAATATGGCTCTGGTAGCTAAAGTTGGATGGCCTTTTCTCTCGGAGCCTAACTCTCTCTGGGGTCAACTAATACCAGTAAATACCTCAGAAACTCAAGTTTTTGGAGTGCTCGAAAACCATATAAATGCTCGAGCACATGGGCTGTCATTTTGGAGAGCAGAAAATATCTAAAACAAGGATGCATTTGGCTGGTGGGAAATGGAGAAGACATTAACTTATGGAACGACCCTTGGGTGCCTTCTATTCCTGGTTTCACTCCAACTTTGCCTCAGTCTGGAACTAATGGTATCACCAAAGTCAGATACATGATTATCAAAGATGAAGGAAAATAGAATTCTGCGTTGATTAATTCTACTTTCGAACCTCAAGTGGCGACTCAAATCCAAAAAATATACATCACTAAATAATAAAATAGAGTATGAGTGTGTGAATAGAGTATGTGTAGTGAGTCTTTGAAACGATTGTATGAGAATGAAGTGTGTGGTGTACGCTTGGTTGAGAGTTGAAAGTCTATAGAAAGTTTGTCCTGTATCCAATTCTGTTAAGTTTCAATTCAATAAAATCCTTTCTCTACAATGTAGTCATCATGCTTCTATCGTGGTATCAGAGCAGAAGATCATCTGCTTATGAATTTTTCTTTTCCGCTGTTTCTTCTTCTTTTCAATTTTCAATTTCAATTTGTGTTATGTCTACCAACAATTTGGTTGATGAGTTTGGTTCTCAAATCTGGTCTGTTTCCGCTACTACTACGGATTTCTTCTTCTGATTCCAGTTGACTCTACTGGTGTTCCTTTGATGCTGCAAAGTTCTACTTCGATCTTTTGTTCCTGTCTTGTTGATGAATTTCGATTCAATTGTTTCTGATTTTGCTTAGAAATTGTTACTACTACTGATCCTAGGGTTTTCTCCTGATTCAAGTTGCTGCTAAAGATTTCCTTCAATTACTGTTTCTGATACTTTCTCGATGAATTACGGTAACATTCTCCCTGCTTTTGTGTTTCACTTTTTGGTTCATGTTTGAGATTCAATCTCATTCTCTTCATATCTTTTTAGATCCATCTCATGTAAGACTGAGTTGACTCAGCATTGATGTTTTCTAATACATGTAAGACTGATGCTGCGCCATTAGCTTTGTTTGTCAGATTCATGTAAGCCTGAATGATTTCAGCATTGATTCTATTTCCATGTAAACTTATGTTGTCCCATCATCATTGATGTGTCTTCTACATGTAAGACTGGTGCAACGATCACCAGCATTGTTCATAAATCCCGTAAGCCTGGTTTCAATCACACCAGCAGGATTCAATGATACTTCGGTTTGGTTATTTCTCCCTCACTTTTCAGTTTCCCGAGGTGTGAGTCTTGTTACTTTCTCTTGATCATCTCTTATTTCTAGTTTCTTCATTCATGATTTCAGTCCTATTTCCAGATTTCTTCTACAATCAATTCCTGTGTTTCTTGAGTTCGTTTTTCATTTCAATTCCTACTTCTTGTTTTTGGTTCCCTGCCAGAACACTTTCTTGATTCTCTGTGCCCAACATAATTTTTTCACAATTCTTTGTGATTCTCTCTATCCAATTCATTTCTTACTTATTGTTTTAACTCAACATCTTCCTGTTACTAATGAAGTGTTGAGTGTGTTCCTTTGCAGTGAGTGATTTATTCACTCATCAAACTATGCAATAGGTTCTCCAATATGGTGATACCCACTTCATTTTCAGTATGAAGTGTGTTGTGTATGGATCTCCTTAGTTACTGCGTTGCTGGTTTCTTTTCTATGCATTTTTCTTTGGTGATCCAAGGCTCTTACGATGCAGTGAGTGAGTCCTTCAATTTTCAAACTCTGCATCATCAGTATGGCTTTGCTTCTTACAGTTTGGTTTCTTCTTCAACTTAGTTCCTTGGTACACCTGTATTGATTTACAAGTTGGTGTTCTATGTATATACATAATAATGCACAGAGAACACATTGATGTTCAGCTTTCTTTATTGGAATAAAACTATACTTCTGGTGCCTGTTGGTGCTTATTTGAAGTCTTCTTTCAAACAACAACTCATACTTCTGGAGTGCTATTATATTTACCTGCCTCAACCGTTGTTGCAACACAAAATACTAGCATCCTCACTGCTTTCTACTCTGGTTTGTCATTTGCGTGTCAATGCAAGTTTATGATGTGTGCTACTGATCCTAGACATGGATGTTACTTAACTGCTTCAGCTATGTTCCGTGAGTGCTAAAGAAGTTGATGCGCAAATGATGAATGTCCAGCACAAGCACTCTTCTTCTTTTGTGGAACCCATCAAATAGTCTGTGATATCCCATCAATTAGTCTTAAGATGACTTCTATTTTCATTGCTAATTCAACTTTCATTCAATAAATGTTCCACCGTGTCAGTGCGCAGTTTACTGCTATGTTTAGGAGAAAGGCTATCTTGCATTGGTACACTGGTGCAAGTATGGATGAGATGGAATTCACTGAACCTGCGAGCAACATGTTTCTGTATACAAGGTCAGGATACAAGGCACATATGAACTCTGGTTTTCTGTTGGAACTGTTGTTGTACTTCGTCGCAACTTCAGGTTCAGACTTCAGGCTCTTGTATGTTTATACAGACTTTTCTATCGATCTGGGCCTCTTGTACTACTGGTTATTGGCTTCATCCTTCAGTTTCTACTAATGCCTGCAGTTCTAATAGTTGACACAACTATGCTGCAACACCAACATTTTCTTCCTGCACCTACATCTCCTGCAACAATTTCACAACTGTCTATACTATTGCACATTTTACACCAACCTGATTCTATGTGTATGATTTGTAAGTGCAATCTCAAGTTGTCTTTTTCAGCCTACTTGAGATTGAGGGAGGGTAATAGAATAGAGTATGAGTGTGTGAATAGAGTATGTGTAGTGAGTGTGTGAAGCGATTGTGTGAGAATGAAGTGTGTGGTGTACGCTTGGTTAAGAGTTGAGAGTTGAGAGTCTATATAAAGTTTGTCCTGTATCCAATTCTGTTAAGTTTCAATTCAATAAAATCCTTTCTCTTCAATGTAGTCATCATGCTTCTATCACTAAAGAGACTACCAAAGACAGATTGATCTGGCAGTTCACTCCTCATGGCGATTTTACAGCAAAATCTTGCCAGAAACTGTGTATCAATGCTGCCGAGACCTCTTCTCGTAATGAATTATGTGACTTTCCTGGGAAGTCTTTTTGGAAATCGAAAAATCTTGCTCCAAAGATCCATAATTTTGTATGGAGAGTTCTAAGAATGGGCTTGCAGTACTATCAAAAATTCGTAGACACATTGAGGGGTGCAGATGGAGTGTCCTTTTTGCCTTAATGCAGTCGAAACTAATGATCATTTATTCATGCAGTGTCAGGTAACACAAGCCATTTTATTCGCCTCACCATTAAATTTCAGTGCAACTTTTATACATGAAGCTACTGTGATAGCCTGCTGCAATTACTGGCTGTTGAAACAAGATGGTTTTGATAGTTTTTACATGGGTGCTTGTCTGTGGTGGACTATTTGGAATGCTCCTAACAAAGCTATTTTTGAAAAAACCCGCATCAACATCCAAGAAATCATAAACGATGGAATGATCTGGTTTAATACTTACAACTCAATCTTGGAACAACTTGATGAGGATGCTGAACTGAATTTTAGTAACAGCATACCAGACGTGGTTCCTATTGTCTGGTCAAATCCTCCCCCATCGTTTGTTAAAGTTAATGTTGATGCTGCAGTACATACCACTAAGTCAGACGCTGATGCCATCGCGAGAGACGATAATGGTACTATCTTGGGTGCAGGTTCATTCATAGTCGACACCACAATCCCTTTGGTAGCTGAGACCCACAACTTCCTTCTTGCTTTCGAGCTTGCAAAGCGTCTGAATGCACAAAAGATCATTGTCGAAGGTGACTATCAGAGGGTGGTTCACATTCTTCAGCGGAAAAACATCTCCATGCCATGGAGAATCCATCACCTCATAGATGAAATTGGTTCCAGAACCAGGTCTCTAAACTCTGTTGAGTTTCAATTCATTCCGAAGAGAGTCAATTCTTTGGCTCCTCGCAGCTTACGCTAAGCGACATAATGTCCAATCGTGGTGGACATCTGCTCAACTCCCTATCACTATTCTTCAGCATCACAACCTTCTGACTAGCTAGCTTTGTGGTGACTAGTTTTTTCTTTTCATTTTTTAAGTTTGTTGTTCTCTGTTTCTCTGCCCTTGGCAGATGTCTAAACAATAATAAAAATAATAAAAAATAAAAGTTAATAACGCGTTCTGGCAGCGTATTACACGAAACATAAGAAACACTAGGTAGGCCCGGGAATCACACTTGTATCCGACTCAGACCAACCTCAAAATGTTTTTCGCCTGCATTGCTTACCAAAACTTTCCAGAATTCCCGAGTCAGTTGAGTTAACTTTGAGACAATCCATGATTCCATCGTCAAAACTAGGGCTGCACATGAACCGACCGGAACCGAAGGTCCGGACCGGAATCGGAAGAACCGTACCTGATATGTACCGAATCGAAGGTACATGGTACATGTATAAAAAATAAGAACCGAGTATAACCGGGTACAAGGTACATGTACTACCTCGGAACCGACCTATACCGGACCGATTCTACCTTTATAATGTACTTGCAAGGGTAGGCTGGTATATATGGGAACCCCAACTGCTCTCCCTGCTCACCTCTTTAAATTTGGAAGGCCAGTTCCTGACGGTGAGAACAACATGGAATATCTCCTGGATGTGATCAAGATTTCAAATTCAGCGGGGTTTAGTAATGGCGCCTTATCAGTCACACCAGCAAAAATTGTATGTGCAAACTCGCATTACCAGTATTCATGTTATCCAAGTCTATATGGCAAATGCTCAATCATTCAGAGCAAAAGTAAGGTCATATAGTGCACCAAAACAAAGGCCAAGTGCAATGCCAAGCCCTAGAAAGAAGTTGTCATTGATTAGTAATGACCTGGTAGAGTCAAGGATTAGTTTAAGTAGTAATGTTAAGATGAGAAAGTCATGTTCTCAAGTTCAAGATGTTTTGAATTTTAAGAATACTATAATGGGTAATATTGGATTAGCAGCAGCATCAGAAGAAGAAGAGATGATCAATACGAAAGAAAATAGTCAGCGAGGAGGAGATTATTTGCCAAGTAGATGGTAGTGTGTGAAATCAAGAAAAGAAAAATGTTTGTTCATGATTAATAAAGCTGTCTAATTAGGCTTTTTTCTCTTAATCTCTCTAGTCATTTACTTAACCTTGTTTTTCATTTACTAATGTGCTACTACTGCTGCAAAGTAATCCAACATTATAACTTGAAATGCATTTGTAAATGAGTAATCCTTTAGCAGTGATATCAATTTTATTTTTTTGCAATCTTGGTGTTCGATCATGTTAGAGAAAAAAAAGGTACAGGTACAAGAACCGACCGGAACCGAGGGTACATGTACAAGAACCGAACCGAGAGTAGAGGGTACAGGGTATAGGTACACGAACATAGAACCGACCATAGGGAGGTACGGGTACAAGGTTCTATCAAGAACCGAGCCGAACCGACCTTTGTGCACCCCTAATCAAAACTTTTCATATCACCCGAGTCAACTGAATTAACTTTGGGGCAACCCAAACTCAACAAGAAGCCAATAACTACTGTCAGCTAGATCAATAAGTAAAATGTAGTAGAAATTGTTATTTAGTCCCAAAATCAGTGGGGTTTAGACAGTTTAGTCCTGTCCCCTCAAGCCTAGTACTAGTTAGTCTAAAATTCTTCTATATAGATAGTTTAGTCTAAAATTTAGAAAAGTCAGTCCTTTTTTCCACCGATCCAAAAAGATAGACTTTTTTTATTATCTAAAATATCCTTAAACTATAATAAGTTAGGTTTAAAAAGAGAAAAATCAGATCAAAAAAATAAAGAAGAGAGAATGAGAGGAGAAAAGGGAGAGGAGACCATCTCAGTAAGGGCCACGAAAACAACAATGGCGAAAAGAAAAGAATAAGACTCCGGGAAGAAATCTAAATGGCCAAAAATTAATCCTAAAAAGGATCTTCAAATTGATCTTCTTAAAAAAAAAACTCATCTCTCTACGATATTAATGAATTGAATTTCAAACTGAATTTGAGAATTTTTAAAGTTTTAGGGTTTTACTAATTTTGAATTTTTAAGTTTCAGTGAAATGATTTTGAATATGTATTATAATTTTTATTTTTCAGGCATCTTGCTTTGTTCTTGTTCAACCGATATCCAAGAGTTTGTACAAGAGAATCAATAGAGTAGCAGAAGAATTATTGTGGGTGAAGCTTGTATGGCTCGTTGATTGGTGGGCTAATGTTAAGGTGCTGTCATGTTTACTCGTCAGTTTCTCTTAATTTTGGATTTTGGAACTTTCGTTCACTTTGGTCTTTCTCATACCTAGAGTTTTCCATGGATTTTTGCATAACCCTAACCTGCTTAAGAGCAACCACAGTCATGAGAGTATACCAAACGATCAAAGAGTAAATTTTTTAATTTTTGGTCCGCCTCAAATACAGCGGGTGTACGAGTAAATTTGATCGGACGGTTGTCTAAGGTAGCGTCTGGAGTTGGGCGGTTGTCTAAGGTAACGTCTGTTGAAACGGGCGTACGCCTATAATACGTTTGGGTGGGGCGGACATTTGGTGAACGCTCGATGGGAGGCGTAACCCAAAAGAACTCCTGGCGATAGACGCACCCCTAGATGCACGCCCCAAAGACAGGCGCTCTCTTAGACGAACGCCTGATGGGGCGGAATCATAGCCAAACGCCCATAATTTTTCTAACACGTGCAGCTGGTACGTGTTTCAGCTGAGACGGACGCACGCTTAGCCATCCACCTGGTTTACCAGGCGCTTCCTTAGCCGAACACGCGTCTCACCAGGCGGACGGCTGGGTGAACGCATGATGTTTCTGTAGAATATATGTTCGTCTTCTTTACACTTCCAAACCATTTTCTTTTGAAAACTCACTAGATCACAAACGAACTCCACCCACCACACCAATTTGTGAAACAGAATTCTCCAAAATCAAGCTTAACCCCTCATCAAAGTTGCAAAGGCTGGGTTGATTTGATACCAACTATTTCAAGTTACGATTATTTCAAAAGAAGGTAATAACCTCAAACTTTATTATAAATTTTAATGGATTTTAAAGGTTTATATTATTATTTATTGTATTGTTTTTTTTATTAATTTTGTATATATATGTTTAAAGATCAATCATATGATTATGAAATAGATAAATTAGGTTATAGAAATTGTAATTTTGGAGTTGGGTATAATTTTAGGGTTTACATGTAAATTGGGTATAAAAAATTAATGAGAATTTGTTGAATTGAAGTTAAAATTGATTAACTAGTTGGTTAATTTAAGTTGGGTTGTGGATAATTTTATGATTAATTGATTGATATCATTGTGTATGAAATTTGGGAGCTTAATTATGTTATTTTGCAAACTTATGAAATTGTGTATGAAAAGATCATAAAGGTTTATTGTTTAAGAGTTTGAGAGATTCTGAAGATGATCATAAAGGTTTATTGTCTAAATCAAACTCCCTCTTTTTCTTCTTATTTAGGTGTAAACCTGAACTCCATCTTTTCTCTCTTCATCGAATGTTCTTCTTTGTTGATTCTCATAAAAATTCACGCAGATTCTGAAGATGAACATGAATAGAATTACAAGATCGGGACGAATTGGGAACTTGAATCCAACATCAACTGAATCTGGAAGTGGTATAGTTGTTGATCCACATTTCGTTGTTTATTTGGTGAATGAAGAAGTTCAATCACCATTGATTGATAACGAAATGTTTGTTATAAGGAATCGAGCAAATTTGGTGGTCAGGACCTTGACCCGTTCGATTGACGCTGGTGAGTTGATTAGTGTTGAAAAACAAATAGGAGTTCTACAAGTGCTTAAGGAGATAACAAATATTTCTTATGAAGAGAATGTTGGTCGCCCCACATGAATGAATTATGGATTTTGTTCTACCTAAATATTTTTATCTTTTAACACTTTGTCGTAGCGTTGTTGGTTATGGTGTTGAACTTTATTAGTACTTTTATTATGAATATGAATATCTTAATTTAGCTAGAATGAGTTGCTTGTAATTTGTTTTTATTTTTTATTTAGGAGAAGAGTAGATAGGCGAAAAAAAAGAGTGCTTGGTAAAAAAAAATTCATCTAAATTAATTAATTACTCGAAATTTAAAAGAAGTTCATTAACATTTGAGATAACAATATATCAGTTAAAAATAAACTGAAAATAACACTATTAGTTCATAAAAGTTGAAACTGAAAATGACAATGTTAATAAGAATGCGAATTTTTAGGTTTCAGGTATTCCAAGAATCCTTTAAAGTTGGCTTCTCCTTCTCTGCAAAATGCCTGCCTTACTAAGTTCGATGTACTCTCTTGTTGCGGCATCCAACCCGGAGACATCCATCATCATTATACGAAACTCGTCGTCTGCTTCTTTCTTTGCGTCAAGTTTTTCTTTCCTAGCTTTTTTTGCTTTAAACTTTGCCGAAGGCTCAGCTAGTTTTGCTGTAAACTCGGTTTCTCTCTGCGCCATTTTCATTTTGTTTGTTCTGCTTATTTGGTGTTGAAGTTTTGTTGCTCTTTAATAATAATTTCCATCATTTCCTGTTGGCCACTCGATTTTTCTCTCCCTATTTTCTTCTGTCGTTGCGTCTCTTTTTTCCCATATGACGGTTATATGTGTTAGGTATATCTCATATTTCTTCATCGTCACTGGAATTGTCTTGGCTTGTTTTCTGTCTTTCCCGGTTTTCCTCGCCGTTTTCAGAATCTTCCTCAGCTTGTGGTGAATCGAAAATAATTGTCGATCGTCGTGAATATTTTATATTTTCTAACATAATTGCGTAGCACTCTTCATGCTTAAATATTTTTCCACCATTAGCTTCCTTGAAAAGCTTCCATACTTCTTCAATCTGTTTATTTTTAAAAGTTTAGTGGAGGATATACAATTCAAAACAATAATGTACGCGTCAAAATTAAACGGGTACTTTACCTTTGTTTCGGGGCCCCATCCAGTATGGTGTTCACGTTCCACTTCCGTCTATTTTGCAGAGTAAAGTGCCACATCTTTACTTATTCCCTAAAATCGTTTCTGAATGGATATCCAAGTGCGCCCCGGCATTGAAGGTATGACTTCTTTCATCCCATTTAATATGCGATACCATAATCTTTCTTCTGATTGATCGGAACCAATACTACAATCTTGAGATATTGATAAATGAATTTTACACATCGTTACATCTTCAAATGTAGTAAAATTTGGACCTCGTGGTTTTGGTGCCATAATTCTAACCGATTTGGAAGATAAGTACATGAAAAAGAACCAAGTTTTTACAGGTAGTTCTTTTTGGAAGATAACTAATTTCTTGAACTAAATTTGGAAGATAACTAAGTTCTTTTTGGAAGATAAATTTGGAAGATAATTCTTACCGATTTGGAAGATAAATATGGATTAGTAGTATGAAAATGGATTAGTAGTAATATACTCAATCAACCAATCCATCCATTTATAGGTACGTCAAAATATAGCCGTTACAATGGTAACAAATTCAACGGGTACCTGGATAGGCGCTTGCCCAGAGTAACTCCCCCAAACAGGCGTAGCAATAGACGCACGCTTAGAAGTAGGATTAGAACCAGGCGGATCCATATACGCACGCTTAAAGTAGACAGACGCCTGATTTAGGCGGAGACGTAGACAGACGCTTGATTTGGTTAACGCCTCTCATCGGGCGTGCTCCTACCGTAACGCTCCGCTAGACGCAATGTTGGGTGAACGCTTCATCAGGCGTAATTTTGGTTCACGCCCGATAAATGAAACGTAAGTCTAGCGTTACGCCTTCCACGAGACAGAGACGTCGCGCAACGCCTAGCACGAGACGGAGACCTAGATGCACGCTCGACTATAACCTCGTTTGGTCCAGTACTTGGACCATTTTTGATCCTGAACAGTGCCGAAAGTGGACCAAAGACCAAATATGGGTTTGGTACGTCATTTAGTCCAATGACTGTGGTTGCTCTAAGGGTTCAAATTCAGAACCCATCTCTCTTGGTTACTCCCCTAAGCGGCCATCTCTTTTATCTGAATAGAAGTTGCAATGTTTAGGATTCATTCCCATGCCTCAATCTTACTGACCAAAAGAAAGAGACCTTTAGTTACTTATCGGTTTGTTTAGCTGAATAAGATGATGTACTTATCATTATTATTTGGAAGTAGACAGTTTTATGAATTAAAAAAACAACAACCATCCTTACACATGCAACAAGTAGGGAATAGGTTCTTTTCTTCCGAATTTTTGTCGTGTTGATCCATTGTGCATTACTGTCATTTGTCTATGAACTTCTCTTGTTTGATTAATTAATCTTGAAATTCCTTAATTTAGTACCCTTAAATATCAAAGCCATAGTTAGTGGAAAAAAGAGATTGTAGGATTATACATGACATATACATCAGATCCTATTAAAGACAAAAATACAAAAATACAAAACTATAAAACATTTATGTTTTTTTCCACTAGTGATCTATAAAACAATTATGTTTTTCTTATAGTATGTGCATGGTTGTACACATGTTGATTCTTAATGTATGCATAATTATACACATGTATATTGTTAATGTGTACATAGTTGTACACTTGTTGATTGTTAGTTGTACATAATTGTGCACCTGTTGATTGTTAATGCGTACATAGTTGTACACATGCTGATTCTTAGTGGTACAGAACTGTATTATATCCTGATGCACCTTTGACATCAATCTTTTTTGGTTTTATGTATTTAATCAAAAGACTCATAAGCTCAAAATGGTAGAGCGCCCAAGCCTATCACAAGGTTTGTGGAGGTTGATGGTTCAAATCCATCTGGGTTTCCATTGTATGTTTATTCAACAAGGGTAGGTGTGTACATACTGGTGCACTAGTGTAATTTCTATGACATAGATTTGTTTGTAGGTAAATATAGTTGTTTTGTTTCATGTTTTACAGGGGTGTACATATTGGTGGACCTGGGTATTTTTCATGAAAAATAGGTTTGTGTGTGGGTATGAATGATTGGTTTAATGCATTTTTTTTAGGTGTGTACATATCATGCACTTGGGTAATTCCCATGAAAAGATAGGTTTGTATGTAGTTATGAATGATTGGTTTTATGTATGTTTTGCAGGGAGTGTATATATTGGTGCACTAGTTTAGATCCCATGAAAAAGTAGGTTTATATGTGGTTATGAATGATCGATTTTATGCATGTTTTGCAGGGGTGTACATATTGGTGCACCAGAGTATTTTCCATGAAAAATAGGTATGTATGTGGGTATGAATAATTGGTTTTATGTATGTTTTCCAAGAATGTATATATAAGTGCACCAGTGTAATTCCTATGAAAAAGTGGGTTTGTATGATTATGAATGATCGGTTTTTATGCATCTTTTGCAGGTGTGTACATATTGGTGCACCAGTGTAATTCCCATGAAAAAGTAGGTCTGAGTGTGTGGTTATGAATAATTGGTTTCATGCATGTTTTGCAGGGGTGTACAAAGTGGTGCATATATGAAAAAATAACTGCATAAGCTTATGAAAATTTTATGCATGTGTACTTTTTTGTACAAATGAGATAACCATGAAGAGAAAATAAAATTTTTTAAAAATAAAATTATATAGTCATATGGGTACTCTTTTTTTAGATCTAGGAAAGAGCTTTCCGAATATATAAAGTTTACGAATTTTGGATGAACGGTTTAAGAAATAAATTATTTTTTAATTATTTTTATATGATATAATATTGCTGACATCAACATGAGTCACTTTGGACTAAACTGTAAATATTTAGACTAAATTGTAAATTAGGAAGATTATTTATGTATTTTCCATATTTTAAATAAATAAAGGACTAAAATTTTACCTAGTTGAATGAGTCAGGACTAAACTGTCTATTTCTGCACATATTTGGACTAAACCATTATTTTTCATATAATATAAGTCATGTAGCTTACATTAGCATGAGGTTTGGAACATTCTGGTAACAACGCTAATTTGACCAGATAAACCAAACAATTGTGCTCTAGGTCCTGGATAACCGATAGGCTCAATCCCTAAATTTAAACCTAATCACAACTAACTTAAATGTGGGGCCTACATTAACCATAGATTTTATAATCCACAACCACGGCTATAGACCCCGGCTAATTTGACCTGACCAACAAAACATCGGGGTTGTAGATCTCGACTAACCTAAAGGCTCAACTCCCTCGACTTTAACCTAATCACATATAAACTTAACGTAAAGCCTTCGTCTTATTTATATATTCTAATCCACGAACATGACCATATACCCCGGTTAAATTGATCAGACCAACTAAATATCGGGGCCATAGACCCCGACTAATAAATAAGCTCAATTGCACAATATTGACTCACTAAATACTTATATAACTTTATATAGAAGATTACATACGAATCCACTTGACTAAAGTACCACACATGTGCTTAGATTCCAAGTCAAAATTGTGCCAGGCACAATTTCATAACTTCTACTAGCTAAGCCTAGCCTCAGCCATGTTAATCCTTGCTTAAAGAGACAACTAATGTGAATGGCATGAAAAGAATTCAATTTAGGGTTTTTGGAACGCTTAAAATTAAATTCGCAACATTTATAAGCGTCTCAAACGATCAAAGAATGCTTTCTGATCCTAATTGGAAAATGAGACGCTGGATTTGAAGCGTAACAAAGGCTATGGCCACGAATCATGTGCGTCTTAGTCTCAAGAAAAAATCATGTGCGTCATGTGCGTCTTAGTCTAAACAACAAATCTTGTGCGTCTTAGTACTAACCTCGATACTAATCCGTCTTAGTCTAAACCACAAATCATGTGCGTCTTAGTACTAGAAAGAAACTTGTGCGTCGTAGTACAACTTCAAATCTTGTCCGTCTTACTCCAAGCACAATACTTGTGCGTCTTAGCATTAGTACTAAACCTAATGCGTCTTAGCATTAGATCCTAAGATAATGCGCCTTACGCATTAACTCCTAATGCTTGTCTAGATTTATTTCACGTAATTAAAACCCTAACTTGCCTATCAAAGGCGATACTAAGTCTCACTAATATATTTTTATATATGGTCTCTCACACATATATTTTCATGTGTGGCTTCACATACATATTCTTATGATCAGCATGCTACATATATGCGCTTATGCTCATCATGTTACACTTATTTCTACAAAACAAGAATGACAATGCAAATTGACCTAGTTGAACACACTGTTCCTCATAAATAAAATAAATACATATTTTAAGTTTAATTTGCTAGACTCATCAGGCTAGTCAAGCAATACAGATCCTAAGCAAGTCTTGATGTAGTTTGTAGTTGTGGTAAATAAAGTAT